>CM073771.1:105146488-105539827 GCA_037158775.1 Hetaerina titia | reverse complement strand
AATAAGGAGGGTGTGGTGGGTAGGCCTCTCCAGTTGCGCGCGAGGTGTGTGGACGAGCGTTCTCATGTTGCAAGGTTATTGGGCGCCAGGCTGCCTTTAACACGACAAACTCGACCAATATGGTTTGCGATACGCTTTTAAGTGATTCCCCATTCATTTTTAATCAAATCTTGGACGAGTCTGCGATATTTATCATCTGTGGCAGTAATCGGACGTCCGCTGCGTGTTTCATCAGCAATTATGGTTTTTTCAGGCTCGCAACCACAAAATTTTACTACCCTTCGATTTACAGTAGACCTATCAAAAACATTGTCACCGTAAAAAGCCTTTAAACGACGGTGAATCTCAGAAGGAGTCACTTTTTAAATCCCGCGGTTTAACTCGCGTTCACATAGCACTAGAACACGTCTCCATACTTCCGCTTCTCAAAATACACTGGGTGAGTGTAACGACCTCAACCTGCGCATACGAGTTGACGGGGAATATTACCCTCACCTGTCATCAGGAGTGCTACTGAAAGTCATTTTGTTTGTGGTATACAAGTATGTGTGCTTAGTTTTCAGCCTACCCTCGTGCAAGGATACGTGCATTTAAATTTGCGCTAATGGTTATCGTCCCATTTCTCTCACCAGTTGCCTGTGCAAAGTGATGGGAAGAATGGTCAACCCTCGTCTGGTTTGGTGCTTGGAGAGACCTGCACCTTCCCTCCGACGCTCAGTGCGGTTTTCGGCGTGAACGGTCCACGACAGACCATCTGGTGCGCACTGATAATTTCATCCAGGAATTTTTCTACTACGTCAAAACGTCGTAGCCATCTTCTTCGACCTCGAGAAGGCCTACGATAGTGTGTGGTGACAGAAAATTTCAAACACGTTGCATAAGTGGGAATTTAGGGGCAAGATGACCCTATTGATTAGAAATTATTTAACAACCGCGTTTTTAAAGTAAGGACTGGCAAGCATTTATCCCGAGCCTTCATACAGGGAAACGGTGTACCTGAAGGCTCGGTCCTGACGTGGCGTTATTTTCCATCGCGATCAGCGACGTGAAGGAATGCAGCAATGCTCCGGTGATGGCATCTCTCTTTGAGGACGACTTGGGCATATTTTGCCAGTCGACACGACTAGTAAACGCCTCCAGGCGAACCCAAGTGACCCTAAATAAATTGGGAGACTGGTCGCGAAGTAAGGGCTTTCTTATCTCCACGGAGAAAACGAAATGTTCGTTTTCACCGTCTTCGCGGACACCACATACCACCGATTTTAAGTCTGCTGGATAGGAATTGTCGTGTCTCTGTTTTCTGAGTGTGATCCCTGACCCAAAACTAAACCGGCGGGAGCATATCCGCGTACTACGCGGGAGGTGTCGTCAAACCCTCATAATTCATTAATCAGATTTCATAAATCTGATATCCTTGGGATCAAGCACGATCAGGATTTTTTATAACCACCATTGTTATAGCGTTGCGCATTGCATGCCTGCAGCATATTCTAAATGAGGCCTAGCCAACGACAGTTAACATTTCTCTTTGACCTTTTCATAACATTTACCAGAGTAACCCACTGCATTGTCAGCAAATAAACGTATCTTACTAGTGACTATGGAGTTAATGTCGTTAACATTAACGGCGGAAAGCCTTTAAGGCCACAAGCGAGCAAGCTTCTTCGACGGCACTTGGGGCCCCATGAAAGACGGCACTGAGGGTACCGTAAAATTTTCAGGACCTTGAACGACAAGGGACCAGAATAACATTGCCCGACAGCTTTAGGGTCATATTCGGGTCAAAATTAGTCTGGTGTTTGTATTCAACCCCTCCCACACACCCTAGCGGTGGCTTGCAGGGTCTAACATGTCTTATTATAACATCTAATTCCATAATTCCAGCTAAGAAATTAAAATGCAAATGGCTTCATTTTGAAACATTTCTTTATTCAAATCATTCGGGATATCTCTTATTAACAAACATTAAAAAATAACACTAAATATGTTTTGATAAGAAAAAACAAAATATATTATTTCCATGATTAATCAATAATTAGTATGCTTGTCCATACGCATTATGGCTAGTGAATTCAGAAGAATTTAGATAATTCTCTTCGTAGTATTTCGACAAATCAGCGAGATACAACTGCTTCATGCGTAGTTCAGTTTTGAGATCATTCAATTCTCTGGCGCTCGATTCCTTAAAGTCCCTCACATATCTTCTAGTCTCATACGTTTCCATCATTCCATTCTCAATGAAGTCTAAAAGGAACACATTTCGCCGCTCGAGTTCATCCAGCTTATTCAAAAGTGCATTAACATTTTTTGCCAATGCTCTCTCCTTCTCTTCCATTACCTGGTCCCCGTGCCCTCTCAGCCATTTCATGTGACCACCCGTTGGTACTTCGTTTGGTCAAGGCTCAAAGTTTTCTTAGCATTGTGTATCATTGACGCCAGTTTTTGGTTGAACTCAGCATTGCAATCAGCTTGAATTTGTTCCTTTGCACGTTCAATTATTTCTCGAACATGTCTAGACCAAAAAAGGAAAAATTCGCCGCTTAGTATATGATCTTCTTTTAAAAATAATTTTCTATTATGATGATAGGAATACCGGTGGGGGGAGCGGCTGGTGGGCATTCAGGGGACTGCTGGGGTATAATCCCCTCAGAGTCCCTAGAGACATGTCCAGAAGTAGGCTGGTATCAAAGTGCATGTTTCGTATCCTCATCTCCGTTACGCTGCGGGGCTTCGTTCTGATCATACACTTGATCCAAGCCCCCGCTTGTTTGCGCAAGTGTTTGGGAAGCTTCTGGAGACACCATTCTGCGTGTATTGCCCCGAAATGCGTGCCTTTCAGGGTTGTTTTGATGCGTGGAAACAAAAAAATGTCGGGGAAGCCACGTCCGGGCTGTACGGGGGCTGAGGAATCGCTTTTGCACATGTCGCGGTTTTCGTGGCACGTTTCAAAGCGGCGTGACTTTTTGTCTTCCGTGAGCACTTTTGGAATCATTTGTGGGCAAACCTTCCGCATACCGAAATGGTTCGTAACAATATCATAATCTCGAGTTTTCGGAATGTTTAACATGACGGCCAAGAAAGAACAATTATTCGTCTGTCTGAGTGCAACAGTTCCTTCACACTGTTGGCAGTGGTGGCCTTCCGGCGGGGTCCTGGTCGTTGACCTCTTGCTGCCCTTCAAAAAAGGCCTTGTGCCGCTCAATCACTTGCCGATCTGACGGGATATCTTCTTTGTAAGCAGATGTGATCATAGAAATGGTTTCCGTGGTGGTTTTCCCAAGTTTCACGCTAAACTTGATCGCAAATCTATGTTCTAAGGAGCGCTGCATTTTCAATTGCACAAAAAAAAATAACTCTCACAGACAGGACCGTGCCCTCTCTCCTGATGATCGGAGCTCACTTAGCGACGGAATGCTGCTGCGTAGCTAGGTTCTTTCACCCACTATCAGTTTCAACCGGTCCGATCGCGGTTCGACGTACAGTCGAGTAACATTTTGCACAAGTTACTGTCTGGTGAGTCCTCTTACAAGGCCAGATTAACAATTATTACCACATCAACAAGGTAGGAAATATTGGAGGACATCTAAAACATTCGCGCAAGTAAAAATACATTCTTCAGTAGTATATTATTGTTAACAAATGATCATGGCAAAGGTCTTTTGGTCGAATTACGAGGGCAATTTGAAATATTCACGGAATCACCTCCAGACGTCAGCGCTAGCACAACGAGTTTCCCGCGTAGTAATAGGTAACCCTTTATGAGTAAACACGTAAAGTGTAAGTGCTCTGGGAAGGGATTTGTAGTATAGCAACTACTCTATGTTGTTTCAATCGTCTAGTGACTTGTGAGGATGGAAAAATTGAGATTAAATGGAGCAATGATTAAATACTTCGTAAAGACAGGTATGAAAGCATAGGACATCCATGCCGACTTTCAGAACACTCTGGGGGCTCTGCTCCTTCGCATTCAACTGTTGCCAAGCGGATAAAGGGGTTTGTCATTTATTTGATTTATTTATGTACCCTGCAAGCCACCGCCAGAGTGTGTGGCAGGGGGTGAATACACACCAGACTAATTTTGATCCGAATATTTTTACCTCTACCCCGATCGGACAATGTCATTCCGATCCCTTATGGGTAAAATGACATCTTAATCTGTTCTGCACTTAATATATCGAATTTTTTTATGTGATCTCGCCTACCGAAGTACAATGGGGCTAATAAGACATTTTTAACATTAACCCTGCTAGAGGACCTTCCATTTTCTGCAAGAGCTTCAATCTGTAATGTAACATTCGCTCCGTGCGTGATTCCCAGTCCAGCTCCTCTAATATATTGGATACCCTATTCAATTTATCATAACAACGTTTTACCAATCTAGTTCCTCTACGCTGCACGCGATCCAATTCGGTAATCAATCCAACTTTGTGAGGATCCCATATACTTGCAGCATATTCTAAATGAGGCCTAGCCAGCGAAAGATAATATTTCCCTTTCATCTTTTCATCACATTTACCAAGTACACTTCTAATAAATCCTAATTTTTTGTTACCTTGTCCACATATTCCCCATAGTATGTGTTTCACCCAGAAGAGATCGTGAGTGAGGGTAACCCCTAGGTATTTAATTGAGTCTACAAATCCCATTTCGGTTTCCCAATGCAGTGGGCGTTCGGGATGGAATTGTTGTTTTTCCAAATATATATTACTTCGCACTTTTTTAAGTTAACTCTGTTTGCCAAGTGTCACACCAGCGTTGTATATCATTAAGGTCATGTGACAAAGCTCTTGTGTCCTCAGGCTCACGGATATCACGGTAAACCACCATCATTGGAAAAGAAATGAATGTTACTAGTAACTATGGAGTTAACGTCGTTAACGTAAACTATAAATAACAGAGGTCTGAAGACGCTCCCCTGGGGAACGCCTGAAGTAACACCTACTAAATTTTAGCTGGCTCCATCTAACCCTACTCATTGAACCCGGCCATTCAAAAAGTCTCTAATCCAGCCCACGATATTTTAATTATTAATATTGATGATGATTCTAGCTTTGCGAATAGTTTACTATGAGGTACTTTGTCAGACTCTCTTGAAATCTACAAAAATTGCCTCCACTGGAGCATTACTCTCTCCCAAAGTAAGAAAATCATGAATATAGAGCGCAAGTTGTGTCTCGAAGGATCAATCTTCTCGGAAACCGTGATTTTTCATAAATAATTCCGGATTATCGAGGAATCTCACGGTCGAAATAGGAACTATATGTTCCATAACCTTGCACGAAATGGATGTGAGGATAATGTCTGTAATTCCTCGGTTTCTCCATGTCTCAGTTTTTAAATATTGGTGTTAGATTAGCCATTTCCCAATCTCTGAGAACCTTGTGATCTGAGATCGTTTATCGATCGATCGAGATCGAATAATTGTTCTTTCTTGGCCGTCATGTTAAACATTCCGAAAACTCGAGATTATGATATTGTTACGAACCATTTCGGTATGCGGAAGGTTTGCCCACAAATGATTCCAAAAGTGCTCACGGAAGACAAAAAGTCACGCCGCTTTGAAACGTGCCACGAAAACCGCGACATGTGCAAAAGCGATTCCTCAGCCCCCGTACAGCCCGGACGTGGCTTCCCCGACATTTTTTTGTTTCCACGCATCAAAACAACCCTGAAAGGCACGCATTTCGGGGCAATACACGCAGAATGGTGTCTCCAGAAGCTTCCCAAACACTTGCGCAAACAAGCGGGGGCTTGGATCAAGTGTATGATCAGAACGAAGCCCCGCAGCGTAACGGAGATGAGGATACGAAACATGCACTTTGATACCAGCCTACTTCTGGACATGTCTCTAGGGACTCTGAGGGGATTATACCCCAGCAGTCCCCTGAATGCCCACCAGCCGCTCCCCCCACCGGTATTCCTATCATCATAATAGAAAATTATTTTTAAAAGAAGATCATATACTAAGCGGCGAATTTTTCCTTTTTTGGTCTAGACATGTTCGAGAAATAATTGAACGTGCAAAGGAACAAATTCAAGCTGATTGCAATGCTGAGTTCAACCAAAAACTGGCGTCAATGATACACAATGCTAAGAAAACTTTGAGCCTTGACCAAACGAAGTACCAACGGGTGGTCACATGAAATGGCTGAGAGGGCACGGGGACCAGGTAATGGAAGAGAAGGAGAGAGCATTGGCAAAAAATGTTAATGCACTTTTGAATAAGCTGGATGAACTCGAGCGGCGAAATGTGTTCCTTTTAGACTTCATTGAGAATGGAATGATGGAAACGTATGAGACTAGAAGATATGTGAGGGACTTTAAGGAATCGAGCGCCAGAGAATTGAATGATCTCAAAACTGAACTACGCATGAAGCAGTTGTATCTCGCTGATTTGTCGAAATACTACGAAGAGAATTATCTAAATTCTTCTGAATTCACTAGCCATAATGCGTATGGACAAGCATACTAATTATTGATTAATCATGGAAATAATATATTTTGTTTTTTCTTATCAAAACATATTTAGTGTTATTTTTTAATGTTTGTTAATAAGAGATATCCCGAATGATTTGAATAAAGAAATGTTTCAAAATGAAGCCATTTGCATTTTAATTTCTTAGCTGGAATTATGGAATTAGATGTTATAATAAGACATGTTAGACCCTGCAAGCCACCGCTAGGGTGTGTGGGAGGGGTTGAATACAAACACCAGACTAATTTTGACCCGAATATGACCCTAAAGCTGTCGGGCAATGTTATTCTGGTCCCTTGTCGTTCAAGGTCCTGAAAATTTTACGGTACCCTCAGTGCCGTCTTTCATGGGGCCCCAAGTGCCGTCGAAGAAGCTTGCTCGCTTGTGGCCTTAAAGGCTTTCCGCCGTTAATGTTAACGACATTAACTCCATAGTCACTAGTAAGATACGTTTATTTGCTGACAATGCAGTGGGTTACTCTGGTAAATGTTATGAAAAGGTCAAAGAGAAATGTTAACTGTCGTTGGCTAGGCCTCATTTAGAATATGCTGCAGGCATGCAATGCGCAACGCTATAACAATGGTGGTTATAAAAAATCCTGATCGTGCTTGATCCCAAGGATATCAGATTTATGAAATCTGATTAATGAATTATGAGGGTTTGACGACACCTCCCGCGTAGTACGCGGATATGCTCCCGCCGGTTTAGTTTTGGGTCAGGGATCACACTCAGAAAACAGAGACACGACAATTCCTATCCAGCAGACTTAAAATCGGTGGTATGTGGTGTCCGCGAAGACGGTGAAAACGAACATTTCGTTTTCTCCGTGGAGATAAGAAAGCCCTTACTTCGCGACCAGTCTCCCAATTTATTTAGGGTCACTTGGGTTCGCCTGGAGGCGTTTACTAGTCGTGTCGACTGGCAAAATATGCCCAAGTCGTCCTCAAAGAGAGATGCCATCACCGGAGCATTGCTGCATTCCTTCACGTCGCTGATCGCGATGGAAAATAACGCCACGTCAGGACCGAGCCTTCAGGTACACCGTTTCCCTGTATGAAGGCTCGGGATAAATGCTTGCCAGTCCTTACTTTAAAAACGCGGTTGTTAAATAATTTCTAATCAATAGGGTCATCTTGCCCCTAAATTCCCACTTATGCAACGTGTTTGAAATTTTCTGTCACCACACACTATCGTAGGCCTTCTCGAGGTCGAAGAAGATGGCTACGACGTTTTGACGTAGTAGAAAAATTCCTGGATGAAATTATCAGTGCGCACCAGATGGTCTGTCGTGGACCGTTCACGCCGAAAACCGCACTGAGCGTCGGAGGGAAGGTGCAGTCTCTCCAAGCACCAAACCAGACGAGGGTTGACCATTCTTCCCATCACTTTGCACAGGCAACTGGTGAGAGAAATGGGACGATAACCATTAGCGCAAATTTAAATGCACGTATCCTTGCACGAGGGTAGGCTGAAAACTAAGCACACATACTTGTATACCACAAACAAAATGACTTTCAGTAGCACTCCTGATGACAGGTGAGGGTAATATTCCCCGTCAACTCGTATGCGCAGGTTGAGGTCGTTACACTCACCCAGTGTATTTTGAGAAGCGGAAGTATGGAGACGTGTTCTAGTGCTATGTGAACGCGAGTTAAACCGCGGGATTTAAAAAGTGACTCCTTCTGAGATTCACCGTCGTTTAAAGGCTTTTTACGGTGACAATGTTTTTGATAGGTCTACTGTAAATCGAAGGGTAGTAAAATTTTGTGGTTGCGAGCCTGAAAAAACCATAATTGCTGATGAAACACGCAGCGGACGTCCGATTACTGCCACAGATGATAAATATCGCAGACTCGTCCAAGATTTGATTAAAAATGAATGGGGAATCACTTAAAAGCGTATCGCAAACCATATTGGTCGAGTTTGTCGTGTTAAAGGCAGCCTGGCGCCAATAACCTTGCAACATGAGAACGCTCGTCCACACACCTCGCGCGCAACTGGAGAGGCCTACCCACCACACCCTCCTTATTCCCCCGATCTCACTTACGCCTTGCGATTTTTAGTTTTTTCCTCAACTCAAGAGACACCTCGAACGATGAGGTGAAGGCAGCTGTCAAGTTCTGGATTCGAAAACGTTGGAAGAGTTTTTCAGTGACGGAGTTGGAAAACTTGTTACACATTGGGAGAAATCTGTTAGCCTAAACGGTAACTCTGTTGAAAAATAAATGTTTGATTTTGAAGCTTAAGAATTGTACTTAAGTGTACTTTTTGCCCGATCTTGCTCTTTGTTTTCAAGCATGTGTGCATTTCTTTTCAGCCTACCCTCGAATTATATATTGTTGCTTATAAGTACTTTCTTTCGTGTGACCGTCACACGCCCCCGCGGAGGTTTTCGCGGTAAAGTTCCGTGAAAATAGTAAAACAATACTTGCCAGAGTGAAAATCTGTGCAGGGAAAATATGCAGTTCTTCGACGATCGTTGACTGAATCATACTGGAGTGTCAACGTAGAATCAGATAATTAGTTAATTTTACAAATGAAGTAATGGCAATAATTACTTTGCATATACGTGTTCTGCTGTTTTCTCGAGAGATATTTCTGGACGAAAAGTATTTGTTAAGATTTCGAGCGGACGGCGAAGCAATAAATTTCACATCTTCTGATCTTTTTTAATTACCGTGAAGATGATTTCAACGAATTACCAGGATGAACTGGTTCACCATCGAGGAAGAATGACCAGATAGCCAAATAGAAGATAGCTTCATCAGTGCATTGGCTATGAATAGTTCGAGTGCGAACGCGATATCTTTGCTGAATATTTCTTACTTCTACCCATAAATATTCAAAGCTACGCTAGCAGAAAATTGGATATCTTGGCAACCGCAAAACTTTGTTCACTATTTCGCGAATGCTTCAGTCTTGTACTAGACATGTTCATTAAGTTAGGACCGTTTGGTTTCAGGATACTCATATGAAACACATTTTATTGGCACTTTTATTTTGCTACAAACCTACTTCACTTCTCTATATAATCGCCGTTTACTTCTAAGCATTTTTCGTACCGCTTCACCAGCTTCTTTGACCCCTCTGCATAGAAGCTCGCCGCCTGAGAGTTGAACCAAATGACAACGCACTTCTTGAATTCCCCTTCGGTTTCGCAACGTGGTCCACAGAGCCACTGTTTCAAGTTGCAAGAAAGTAAGTAGTCGCTAGGTGCAAGGTCTCATCATCTCCATCTTGTTGGTAACGGCCCAAAAACTCTAGTCCCTGGACATTCTTTGCTCATTGTGGTAAAAAAAATAGGGTACAAATAAACAGGGTAATGAGGGCACTGCTTGGGTGAATCTTAGAGTGCCCGTAGAGGAATGCCCTGGATAGGAACCCGGAACCTTCGGGCAGTAGTCCAACTCTCTACTCAATAAACTATCGCGTTTCTTTATGTTCTGTATGTGGGCTATTGGAGTCACCTCCTCTTAATAGGCCCGTCGCTGTTTGCCGGGTTCTACCTGTTGCAAAAAAAACACTTGGGACAGAAAGTGCATTTTTATTCCGTGCGTGCGTAGTCTGAAACTGTTTGAGAAATTTGTGAAAAACGGATTATATTTACACTCGGGAATTCCAGGATTACTGTCAATTCAGGACCACTTTCCATTCCATTCATTTCGTATACATCATCAGTTATCACGTGTTATGTAGTTGTTTCCATTTATATCTAGTGCATTCCGTCCTTATTTTATGTGCTGGTATTTTTCTGCTTCATTCCATATGATTTCCTTTCACTCTGAGGGCAAATGCGTTGCTGTGGTTTCTTCTTGAACGTTTACAAATCTTTCGTCCGCCTCACAACAGACATGGACACTCCCCTCGGGTGACTGGCTCTGATTCCTAAATAATATCATTTCGTGGATTCTACTCACTTTGCATGTAGGGCACGCCAATCATTGCGGAACTGACTAGTCGTTGGTAATGACTAAGGTGATGTGCGGGGCGATGACTCGTACGTACATGCATGTGTCGTGACGTTACCGCTTCGGGCCGTCCGTTAATGGCCTCACGCACTTTAAGAGTTTTTCGACCATGGCATATGCGGAGGAAGGAATGGAGTAATGAGATGTTCAAGTTAGAAATACAAATAAATACTTACGGAAATAATATATGATGATTTTCTCGTGCCGAAATCATTTACTTTAGGTTCTAGAAAAGGCACCCTACAGCGGCCACCGCAAAGTTTTGTATTACTGTCCATTCAGGACCACTTTCCATTCCATTCATTTCGTATACATCATCAGTTATCACGTGTTATGTAGTTGCTTCCATTGATATCTAGTGCATTCCGTCCTTATTTTATGTGCTGGTATTTTTCTGCTTCATTCCATATGATTCCCTTTCCCTGTTTCAATAAAAGAGAGAAAGGATCATAAAATTAACGAATTTACATTTAAATAACATTTTGCGCTATTTCCTGCACGTGAAAATCGATATATTTGCAATCTATCTGGGACATTTCGGGTCTGAAGTATTTCAAAGATTTGCAGAAATGTACTACGATTTAAGGGATTAAATGACATTTTACTCCAGTTCAAACATATATAAAACTAAAGCGGATAAATTCATAAAAATTTCATTAATGGTGAAACAATGGATTCAGTCGATAAACTGTGAGGGGATTGGAAACAGTCGATGAAAGCTGAAGAAATACATTTTCTTCCATTATCCAACAAATTAATTCGTTTACGTTCATCGATGATTATTGAATTTTCAGTAATTTAGGATAAATGAAATGACTTAAGAGTGCTAGTTACTGGGAATAAGCCTTGATGAACACAAAAAATCGTTTAAAAAAGCGGAGTGGGAATCGCGAAATGGCAAAAATGGGAGGAGAAAATTCTGAGAGGCAGCGGGATTTGGAATGCCGAATTAGAAAGAAGAATTTTATAGTTAGAGGAAAGAAGAGAATAGTCTTTTTAGAGGAAGAGAGAGAAGCAGAAGGTATGAAGGAAATGTGGTGTAAATGAGAGTATGTCCACGTGATGCATGGAACATAATAGAAAAGTTTGACATTTTATACGTACATTGCGGAACGTTATGATACTCGAAAAGGACCGTTAAATCTAGGTTTAATGTCTAGAATAGAAACTTATGAAACTGGAAATCGCGGGTTTTATCTGACATTCTGCGAGGATTTCGGTTTTTGCCTTAGAGGAATAGAGAAAAGTTAGAATTTTACAATGCATTAGAAAGAACAACTTCGCTAAATAACAACATCAAACATAGAAAATTAGTTTTGCAGTAAAAATATAATTTTTATTGCTTCTAAGGGAATCCATCTATTGTAAATCAGTTCCCTTAGTAAATTATTAGTAACACTTTCTTTATTATTTTTTTGGAAGACCTCGGCGAAAACTCGGAAAAATTTCACAAATACTTAACGATGGTATGATTTTTCGTTCGCAAAAGTGATCATTAGACGCTTTCAAGATAATTCACGCAAGGAATTTCGGAGCATGGGCGAAAGATAATGATGGAATATCCGCAAAAAACGCTAATACTACAATTTAGAATCACATATTTCCACAATTTTTTCGAATTTCCTCATTTCCTGTTATTAGCGTCTCGAAGATCACTGAATTCGTGAAAATAAAATGCTTGAATTTTTAGGTGCTATTGCTCTAAAAGTTAATCTTAATATTTTTAAAACGAAAATATAGCTGAATAACTCCGTTTCAAACCTGGTGAGGTTCCGTAAGCTGGCATCTCAGCACGAGATTCCCTGGTAAAGCTCGCCGCCTGCTTAATTAATCGAAACCGTCCGGCATTACAGCAATTGTTTATGTTTATTGACGGAGTCTTGTTTTCTCCTTGGTTACGGAGCGAAGCCCGTGGAATGAGAGCCAATAGACTCGCTTTGTTTGCGGGGACATGGAAACGTTCGTCTCGTGGTTGAGGAGGGGGGAACTAAGTACGAGTAGAAGCGGCGTACGCATCTACTCGTAATGAAAAGCCTGGGTATAGCGGATAATGCTTTCATCTCGTCCGGTAAGTAACCGAGTCATTAACGCCGGAGGTATAACGGGCGAAAACCTCTTACAGGTTCTTCCCTTCCTCTCTGTCTCATCTTTCACTCTCCTTCCGTGCCTTCCTGCCTCCCTCCTTCCACTCTCGTGCGTTGTTCTCGTTCAAACTCCCGGGCGGGTTCTCATCGATATCGTTATGGCTTAGCGAACTTCGTGACGGAGATGTGCCTTTTTAGTCACTTCTTAAAACAGGCAGGGATACTGTGGGAGAATTCTCAACCCCCCTACCCGCATGAGGGTAGGGGGATTGAAAGAGGAATTGAATGCTACCCAAGGATATCCCAGTGCACTGGAAAGTCCGTCGGATGAGACGCAGTTGACTCATCGCACTTCCGAGGCGGGATCGGCAATGCTGCTTCACATGTGCCTCAGCCCTCCCTCCCCCTCTTCTCTGACCCTCCATCCAACCCACCCTCCCCGTAATGTACAAGGTGCCTTGCCCTTACGTAATAAAATCAAATAAAACTAAGGAAATATTCATGATCATATTGCCTAAGGAGGAATAGTAGTTGCCAACACATTTATTTTACCGAGTTCCTGATGGAATTTTCTTACAGCAATTTATCGCCAATTTGATTGGCACTTCCAAATTATTTTCCGGGTCGCCTGGTATTAGCGTCACCATTGGGCTCATTTACTTACATGTGCGTTACGGCATGTATTTGTATAGTCATTGACTAACAATGAGACCCAAGTATGGATTCACTGAATGGTCACACGTTGGCCCGTTTAATGACGCGCGCGCATTTCTGGAGGGGCATGCAATTGCATTGTCGGCTGGTGGTCTTTGAAGCAGCTGTGTGTACAATCGGCACTCAAGCCTGTATTAAAACCTGTATTGTAACCAGACCTGTATTAGAAAGGTTATATATCTAGTTCCCTTAAGAAAGATAAAATAAGGGTATATCCACTTAAGATATCCCAGAGATCAAAATAAGAAAAGCGAACAGCCTACGTTCATTTTTAGAATAAAACGGCAAGGAAAGGACACTTTTGAGGTAAAAAATGCAGGGGAAGATTAGCTATCCTATATTAAAGAGAGATCCCATTAGATCACCTAAGCAACCCAGGTCCCAGACAACAGTTGGTTGGGTAATGCCCTACACATTAGCACTGGTACTCTTTGTCAGCATGGGGCAGGCAGATCAATAGAATGGCTTGGCCCAATGGACCAAGAGATCTTAAGGCCCAGGGGGGTTCATGTTGAACACCACCGATGATCACTCCAAGAAACCCTCCCTTTTAAATTTGTGCTTTTTACACATCTTACTACCTCTTTCCAAAAATAATCTTCCTTTTCCCTAATGCTTCCCACATCTCTATACATCGGAAGACCTGCAACAAAGGTCCAAAACTGGTAATTGCCCAAACCTACGACTGCCCGACAAATGATGTGTCTCACCAGCCGAGAACCACGAGCCGAAGAGGCTAAACCCTAGAATTCCAACAGAGCAGGTGGTGAAAGAGACTTCCAAGCTTAAAAATGTTCACCCCACTCTTTCCCACGAGTCGCCATCAAGGTTTGGCAGACGCCAATTCGTCATGGCTGGGTGGGACTGTAATTACACCCTTTTAGTCGAACCCAAGTATAAAGCCATGAGCCATCAATGCTATCTGCAATGAGTCTCAAGGTGCCGTTACAGGGTATTGAAAATTAGTTAAGTTTTGTTTGGGAGGCGACCGACAGCTAAGGTCATTTGCACCATTAGGGACGGATGGGAAAGGAAGAAGGGTGGAGAGAAACCCGGCGTTGGCATTAGCCTACTCTTGTCGAAAGGTGCCAAGGGGTCCACAGTTAAACATCCCATCCAACAGACGTCGTACTCACTCAAAGTGCTCTCCACAAAGCACTGATTAGGGATTGGCATACCACTGAAAATATTCAAGGTCCCCAGGATTTGAACCCAGTTCTTCGTGGTGGGAAGCCTGTACGTTAGCCTCCGCACCATCCCAATCCCCTATTGAAAATTCTTGAAGACAAAATATTATTAGCAATGACAAGTGCTAAATTTTATGTCATGGTAAAATAGAGAAGAAATTTCCCAACTTAGGCAACATGATCTAATATATTCCCCCTCACAATTCGAGAAAACGGTAGATAACAACTAATTTGAACCTCCCAAATGTCACTTATCACAAATTGCACTTTTGGCTTATAGCACTATACCCCTTCCACATGGCCTAATCACAAACTTGAGTGGCAAGATGCAATGCAGACCCTGGTGGAATTTTCTGCCCATTCCCTGCAAGTATAGAGTGAATTCACATATTTCTCGCAATGCTTGCAGAGGAAATATTGTGAGAAGTATACGAAAAGCGAGTAAATCAATCTTGGTCCATTTTGGAGAAAATTCAATGCATACATTTCAAGGTTCAAAATGTTAACAAGCCTGGCTACATTCAATAGAAGAACAGAATGACCATCATTCTAACCTACATTGCTGTCGCATGCAAATCCTTGGACAAATACAAAATTATTAACCTCACCCTCTATTGAGCGAGGACACTTGGCTCATTCATAGCATGCAGTGTTGCGTTTAGACCAGCTCGATATAGGTTCAGTTCAAGTCCTTCATATTGTGGGACACACCACCTGGATATCAGGATGGGCTGATTCTTTCTACCTGGCTGGGTTGCAGCTCTCCGGTATACATACAGTCAGGCAAACTTATTGAAATGGAAGTTGTTGGAAACAAGGATTTTTTTTTGAACCAATGGGTCTTTCATTTATTTGTTGAAACTTTACAGCACGACCAAGTAAACACATACTTCGCAATCTTGACAATACCAACCTTAGAATAAAAAAGTATGAAACTGACATCATGTAATCTTTATTATTAATTGATTTAATGATAAATCCATAAACTCATGTTCATACTGCAAAAAATTCTTCCAAAGATTGCTATTTATGTCATACAAAAATTGTGTTGCCAAGAGGTCATATTCAAAATCTCAAGAGCACGTGATGCACCATTCAAAATTTAAGTTGTACTCAAAAAAATGCCCAAGAAACAGTTTACCTCCTTTTGATTATACGTGTAATAGCATTAAAAATCGCACAACTACTCTCAAAACTGTACTTTTCACTATCAAGAGTTCCTTGAACACTATTATCTTAAAAATAATAGGTGCATATAACCATCAGACCAGGTTATGATATTCTTATAGCAATTAAGTGCAGAAAAGCATCTTCTGCTTATCATTTCACTTAAAAATTACCTTTTTTTTTACATAATTAGAAAACTGTTGTAGGGCAAAGAACACGAGATAAAAGGTACTGCTAGTTGAGAACAGATCGAGGAATGTTAACACCAGCAACCACTTCTATGTCAACGGCTGGCTACCTTTAGTGTGCCCAAAAGGAAAAAATTTCTCCCCCATTCTTCACAGACAATGCCAGAGAACAAATGCATAAGTTAAAATGGAAGAAATTCAACAATTCACAGAGTGACAGGCATAAAGGAAATGCATTGTATTAGGATTTCAACTTTCTTCAGGAAATTTCTTTACAATACATTGTTGAACACAGCTAAAAATAAAAAAAGGCTGAACTGCCTGCATTTGTATCTAAATAATACAGATGCCTTATCAATACAAGTTTTACTTCTGACAAAACGTTCCTAAACTACTAACTTCCTTACAAGGGCAATGAATTTCTGATGTTTAAAACTTCCTTTTTTTTAATAATTGCATTGCCCAGCAACCAAACAATGCTCACAAAAACGTGCCAGAAGGATTCCTTTGGCTTACTGAGGAACCTTGACACTACCACACATCTGAATACGAACATATAATAAATAATTTTAAAAAATGTCAGAAATTCACCAAAAATTAAAAAAAAACAGAAAACAGCAACACCAGCATGAAAAGGGACAGCAGTGAAGGATAATCACTCATAGCAGCCATTGAGATCCATTACAAAAAACATACTCTACGAAGGTGTAAAAAGGAGTAAAAACCAAATGACAGGCTCTTTAAAATTCCACCACTAGCCCCCCCTCTCTCCATTACCCGCTAACACACACACATACAGGAACACAATCACGCTCTTTCTTTCACTCAGCCATGCAATCACACACACATATGGTCCGAATCATGCCATCTTGTTTCCACTGTCCTCATGATCCCTTGTAGAAAAAAAATTCAAATTTCCTTTAGGTTTCCAATGTCAGTGCATGGGTGAGTACATCAATCATCGATGAAAATCAAATTCTGCTGCTGGCTGTTCCCGAGCTTGTTGGGCCCCATCACTGTACCCATGGCGGCGGCCGCCACCATCCAATCCTCTATTTTCCCCGGAGCGATCCCTTTAGTCATGTGACACATGGAAGAGACAAACAAGTCAAAATAAGCAAACCTATACAATGTTAAGGCCAAAGGAGAGCATGCCAAACAAATTAACAATCCCCTCTCCTTCACCCTTTTCTTTGGCCAAAATACGGAGAGAGGAAGGTCTCGGAGGGTGGAAGTGTCTCTATTCTAGCATCCCTTCCATCCTCCACTCAAACTCAAGACAAAAGAACAGGCAAACATATGGCTCATCAACACCTGGAATGAGCCAGGAATTAATTAATATTAGACACTAGTTACACCAATCTTCACATATTTTCATCCCCCCCACCCCCCTCTCTCCTACATGTCAATACCACACTTCTAAACCTTCACCTTCCATCCAGCCACCTCATCCTCCTATCCTCTCCTCTAGAAACCTCCTCTTCAGTTCCTTTTTCTATAGTGGAGGCAGGTGGTCTCACCACCAAAAATTTTGGAATACAAGTGAGTGTTCTTCTTATATGTTTGTCTTTATTTTTGTTGGCTAGCACCATCTCACTCCTTCATTTGAATTATTATTTACATCCATTAGACTTTCATAAAAGATATGTATGAATGTGACTGTGCATAGGTATACCATATGTGCGTATGTCACAGTAGTCGGGGGGTTTAGTGTTGAACTACTGTCCATACAACCCAGGTTCGATTCTCGGGCACAGCTGTCTGGGCACCCTCAGCTCCAACTGAACTGTATCCTTTTTGGGTACCAGATCTTCCTGGAATACCATACTGGCACAGCGAGAGGAACTGGCCTGATGTAATTTGTTTGGTAACAATTTAGTGATCAATTTCAATTGCAAGTCTTCAATTACATGAAAATGTAAAAAATGTGATAATATACAGCAAGGGAAATTTAGTGAAGGTTAGCAGGAACACAAAGCTCAGCAACTATTAACAGATTCATAAAAGAAAAGAAAAGGGTGGTGCAAGGGCCATTCATCCATGGTCACTACATAAAAAATATCTCCCATTAAGATTTTAACTGTGAGATTTTCATAATGTTATGACATAAACAAACAGAGCACTACGATATTAATGCAATAATTGATTGTGTCCTATACAAAAATGCCCGAACATAAATAAGACAGTAATTTGTAGCATTTATTAGAAAGGAATCTGGCCTGAAGACTTCAGAGAGATCAGTTGTAGTTGTTGCTCCAAGAGGAATAAGGTTACAAGGATACACATAGAGGAATATGTGAGGACTACAGAACAACGAGTTTGATTTTGCAGGCAGCTAAAGTGGTTCTCATGATCAGCAACTAAAGGATGGAGAGCAAGGCAAAGTTTTACTTAGGGGAGAGCAATTTGGGTTCAGGGGCAGTGTAATTTTCATAACACATATGAATGTTATTAAAAATAATAAGGAAAAATTGTAATAAGTTCACTGAAAAGATTGGGTGGCTATATGGAATAAAGGGAGACACTATATGCTACATTAAACAATAGTTCATTGTAGTGTTGTGTGTCATACTTGGTCTTCTTCATTGAGGCTGAGAAATTTATGAGTGTACAGACTGTCCACCCAATACCTACCTTAAACACCATAGTAACAAATAAAAAAGTCACTGAGGTGTCTTAGGAGTTTTACTTCTACTTACTCATGGGAAGGAATAAACAGGACGTTCAAAGTCAAGTTACTATTGCCCACAGGGAAACCCAAATGGAAATTCTTCAAATGCAGGGTAATAACTAAACTCTATGATTATAAGCCTAATGCACTATTACAATTCTTAGAAGTAGGCTCCTTAATTTGTAAAACAATTGCTTTAATAAAATCAGGACACGAAAAACAACTATTCTTTGAAAACCTTGGAAGCCTTATGTAAGGAACATCTACCATGGATTATATTGGGTTTATTATTGTATAATGGCAAAGCATTTTCCTCAAAGAAGGGGTATAGACTCAGCAGACAATAAAAAATGTGGATTATATTTGGATCACATTCAAATTGTTGACTGAAAAGAAGCAAACTGGAAGATATCCATTACGTTTTGAGAATTATTTTTAATATAAAACAATATAATAACTTTAAAATATGTACCAAAATTGTGTGCAACTGCATCAACAGAATTTTCTATAAGATTATGCCAAAATGCTGCAATTTAAAATCCTTGCCAACAATGATCCTTAGCTTGAATAATTATAAAAGTGCAAAAAAATAAAAATTATCATATCCTTAAATATTAGTTTAACATAAAAAGCACCACATACTATTTAACTCAACAAAGCATTTCAAAGGAGAAAATGCAGTGTGCAGGGTGTTGTGGCTGTGTAACATGCACATGTGGCATTTTTCAAGCCATGATGCAAGGCAGGTCAACGTTATAAAATTAAAATTAGCAATAAATAAATAATTAAACTACTAAAATAAATTAATAAAATGCAAGAATGCAGAATGAACATTCTGCATCCCCTTTGTAACATATATTAAGGCTACTTAAGGTTTTGGAAAGATTCTAACCTCTCTCCCCTTCCATGTCAATGGATCAGCTTGAATTCACTGCAGATTGTGACACAGGCAGGCACACGGGGTAGAGGAGAAAACACACATTTATGAAAAAGCCTCAACTATCAACACAATAAAATTCTATTTGTTAATCAATACATTAAAATGCAATATTAAAATAGGCCATAACAGCATTAAGCATAAAAAGAAATCATTTGACTTAATGAAAATGTTGAAAACATCATACAGTAAGAGCTAATTGCCATTAAAATAATTATATTACATTTGGTTACTTTCTTAACAAAAATTAAAACTTGATTAGCTGCTTCCTGTGAGAGCTAAATTCATGGCAGTCAACAGAAACAAATGTACATTTTTATGGTAACATTCTCAAATTATGAAATAATCATTTATTATTTGAATGAGGAATGCATTTGTGCATACAAAATTTAAAAATACCCTTTTTGTATCCAATAAATTAATTCCCAAATGGCTACTAATCAAGCAAATGTCAGTGAAAAATTTGATAACAATGAAATAGAATTTCAAAATATGAATCAAGCAGTAATGATGAACATCAGTAACTAAATAATAAGTTACATACTCACAGAATTCTAATTAAGGGCAAAGTGAACAAGGGTATAATGAAGGGATGGAAGCAGACACCCAGTAACCAGTCAACTACTTGAAATGTTTTGAATCTGAGCCAACTTAAATTTGAAGAACAACACAAAATGAACTGAAAAATAAATCTAAAGGAAGCCTGCCAAAGCTCTCTATGCATGCAGCATGCATAAGCATGGTAATCATTCAGGCCATCACAATTTTTTAAATTCTGTTCACGAAAATGATTCAATGATTCTCTCTAGATCTTCACAGTTTGATCGTCCTAACTTGTCTCATGACGACACATAACAATGTAAATGTGAAGGAGGGTGATGGGGAATGCATTCACCACATTTCATGCATGGTGAATGATTCTAGCTTAAACTATTCCATGGTCTAACAAAGATGCCCACAGTGGGAAAGGGTTCCTTGGCATGACATGGTTTTCTCTCTGTGATAAATGCCTAGCTGCAGAGTGGAAACCAACCTCCCCATTCCCCTCCATCCCTCAAACCCTTCCCTTCTGGACTGCTGCCTCGACAATAATCACAATCATCCCATTTCCTAATATGGACCAGTCCCACCAATACTGTAGACTAGCATGCATCACTCAAGTTATGACAAACAAACTGCACATGGGAAACAATAGCTGGGGTGACAACACAGTACTTAACTATGTTAATGCAGTGCATGTCTCAACAAAATAATAAAATAAGAGATATGACCACCACTGAAATTAATAGTTACAATAATAGTGTTAATGTGTTTGCAAAACTAAAAACATTTAAAAAAAACAAGACCATTCATTATGCAGGACACAAAATGAAACTGTATGGAGGCAAACCTGAGCAGACACTCTACAAGTGAGCATACATGTGCATTAGTATTTTTTTTCAGTCACTTATGAGGCCGCATCAACCCGCCTTTCAGCCCATCCAGCCTCTCTACCAAGACTCCCTCCAGTTGCCATCGTGAAACAACGGCACACGGGAGACGTCAATATCGGGCGACGCCTCTGCAAAAACACCAAGTAGAGCCCCCAAAGCCCTCTCTCACACACACCACAAACCACTTCCTTCCTTACTATTACTCTCTTCGTTATGCAAACAAAGCTAACACCGCCCTCAAAGACAACTCAAAAAAGCCCATGCCCTCTTCGCACTTGCCTTTTTGAGTTACTATGCCCCACCTCAGAGGTGCTCAGCCTGAATGAGTGCATGTACAGTGCCTGGCTACCTAGAGCAACCAAGAGCAGAGTGAGAGCTGGCAAATAGAACAAACAGGGGAGGTGAAACCTCCTCCGCATGTCTCAGCAGGTGCTTTGCCCATCAATTTAGCAACAATGCGACAATGACCATCTTCAGGTGATGTCACACCAGAGTCATTTTTGTTCACTTCATTCAGTTGACATCTGTAACTGATTCTGAATGATTGACTGCAGAGGTAAGAAATTCGATCCCGTTATGGAGGCAAAAAAAAGGGATGCCAAAAATAAGAAAGGTATTTGAAGCTGACAGAATCATTTAGTAAGGGCTTCCTTGCAGTTATAATGCCATCCAGGAGGGGTTACAGAGGAGACAACAGTACAGATAGCATTGCACTGTTGCTAGCCACATTTAATCACTCCAATCAAGTGCCACTAGTACAATTAATCTAGGTATCATGCAGTGTACACATGACCTTAGGTAGCTAAATGTGATGAAGTAACGTCAATTGGAAATATGCAACATAAATGTGTTACTTTAAATTTCACTGAGAGATAAAAGACTTTTTTAGAGTATTTTTTATAACTACTCCACAAGATTAAACTTTTTTGATGATAACTAACAGATCGTGAAAAAAATTGTCAAATTGGCTTTCAGGTTGAGCACCACTGACCTACCAGATTTGTTAGTATAATAGGTTTCTGACAACAGCATGCTAGACTAAATTGATCACTTATCTATAATTAACCAAGCAGTACTCTTTACTCCACTGAGATGAGAACAGGTTAATTAATATGCAAAATCTAAGCTTCTCAAGAGTACTCTCATTTGACTCTGCTCATAAAAATAAAACAATGTCAAAATATGCCCATATTTGATCCAACATGCAAACCTTATTAATAGCCGCTCATCATAGTTAGTTAATGACAGCAATGCAATGGCTCTCATGCAGTCTCTATTAGCTACACTTGTGTACTCAGTAGCACTGAATCTGTGGCATGGACTACTGATAACAATGACACCTTACAGAAGAAAAGAAGCCAGAGCACATAACTCACTTGTCACTACTTATTTAACTACTTATTCCAAATTCTTAGAGAATTGACCCATTAAATGGCAAAACTGGCACTTGGCAAAATATGAGCAAAGAAAAGATCCCTCTGGAAACTAACAATACTACACTATACTCTTGTTCAATGCTCTATTTTTCCTTTAATCACATTTTAATGTCAATCAACATGGTTTACATGAAACCCATCAATATAACAAGAAGAATTAGAAACAGTTTCATTAAAACGAGAATAAAATATTTCTTTTTGTCCCCACCAAAAGGAGGTTAAAGGAGAATGATTACAATCATTCTCCATTAATTAATTTTGGAGCTAAAAATTAATATATCTAACGTAATTCATGAGTTCCCTTAAAAGAAGAAAAATACAAAAATTAAACCTCAGCAGACATATATGTTACATTTAAGGATGCTGGATACATCAGTAAAAACTTGCTGCAGGCTCTCTTTCTTGCCCTAAGAATGACTCCAGGGCTTGCCCTGAGTATGTGATGATTCACTAATTCTATCTTTCACAAGGTGAGGCAAAATCAAGCTTTGGAACCTTGGAATAAATTTTTCTTCCAAGGTTCAAAGATATGGAAAACACTTGTTAAACCATACAATTTTTGTAATAATACAAAGAGTTGACAAAAAAATTCCCTTTCAGGTCCAATTTAAGATACATTTTGGATAGACACACTGAACAACAACACATTTTCCTGCTTCTTTTGATGAAATCCAAACTGACATTCAAGAGTACATTATTCCTCTTCTCAATTCCAACCAACTTCATTCCCCTTTTCACTTTGTCCAACCTGCTTATCCTATTTCTACCACTTCTTTGTTTGCCTAGCATTCTCCCCTTTACAGTTATATCACAATCTTCAACAAAACCCTCAGCAACCATCTTTCCTACCTCCTATGGATTTCCCCTAATAATCCCTTTTCTTTCATCCCTTTAATTCAAATTTCTAATTTTGCTTTATTTTCTTTCCATTTCACCTTCTCGACACCCACATATACATCTCAAAAGCCTCCACACTACAAGTTATGTTTCTAAAACCACGTTTCCCTCCAGAGTTCTCATTTATCTTTACTTTAACATCCTTACTCAACATTGATACCGTCATCAACATCCTCCCTGTGAAAGCTTTTTGCCTAGTACAATCCTCCTCTCCATATTCCTACTATGTTGACTATTTTATTTCAAAATATTTAGAAGATAACTACATCTTCCACCTGCTATAGTTTTTACCCTTGTATTTTTGTGCCTGACATAACCTTCCTCTTTCACAAAATCCTAATAGTCTTCATCTACACTTAGTTGAAAACTGAAAAAATAATATTTCACCAAGTAGAGATTGGGAAAACTGGAATATAATTTTGACTATTTCATGTTTTCTCATACACATTTATCTTTCAATTTCCCACTACCCACATCTCTAACTTTTCCCCTCAGTCCAGTATATTCTTCTACAATTACTTTAGTTTGTCTAATCGTTTGAGGAGGCATGGGGGATCTCAAACAGGTCTTTCGACAAGGTAAGCACAGCCTCTGGATAAAAATGATCAACTGCTTCAGACATCACTGCAATATGATCAAGAGTCTTTCAAACTTTTTCTTTAACACATATGGATGCAGCCTCATGTCAAAGTATTCAGAAAGGTGCATGTTTTAAATTGAAATAGGTGATTTGTATTTATTCTTGTATGGCTAACATTTTCAATCTGAAGTAATGCCAAAAGTACTTGCCATAATTATAATTTTGTTACTGCAGCTAATGAATAACCTGGTATTGTCATTTCACCTTCCATCTCTCCTTCCTAAATATGAGAATTTTTAATCCAACTCAAGACTATCAAAGCCCATTGAAAGTATTTTCGCAAAAGTTTTTTAAATAAATCTTTAAATATATATATATATGTATATATTTATATACATTATGTACACTACCATGGCTGTCCTTATTAATGACTATTATCCACACAATGTTTCTTTCGCAATATATGTTCAGGAGACATATAATGACAGAAGGGGTAGAGCAATGGACTACTGACTGGAGGACCCAGGTTCAATTCCCAGGCAAACTTCTCTGGGCACCCTCAGTTCCACACAAGCTGTGTGATTTTTCTGGTACCATATCTTTCTGAGAAACCTTAACTGACATGGGGAAAAGAACTGCTCCCCTACCCTAATTCGTCAATTTCACATGCTATCAGACTTAGGATTGGGTGAACTCTACCATCGCCTACCAAACCATCCTTAGGGTGATTACTGGATTGATGAATTATATGAGTACTATGTAGCATCTAATTAGGATTTATTCAACAATGCAATAGGAAATATGAGAATTCATTAGGTACAATTAGAGCTCAATCCTGATGTTAACCTGCTTATGTATATGTACCGAAAATACAAACGTCAATTCTTTTGTGGAGTTTTTTCATGTGAATTCAATTAGGTAAGCTTTACAACTAACTTCAAGAGCAGAAGATTCTAAATGCATTGAGTCAAAAAACAAGCTGAACATTCCCTCAGACTTGACTCTCCATTTATGACCTCACCTTCGACAATAAATTATTGAAGGAGGGGGTCACAAATGGAGAGATTGCTCCAATAGAAACAAAAGGAAATACATTTTCCATAACCAAAGCACAAAAGACATTACGCTGGCATTGAATGTACGAAGAAAATGACGAAAGATCAAACAAACATCTACATGACAAAATGAACAATCTTGAGCAAGTAACAGTGAACATCTTATAAAATCATTAGAAATCACTTCGATGAATGAAATGAGGGCAAAGGGAATTTTTTCAAGGCAACCAAAAAAATCTTCATGAAGATTTGTGAATTGATACAAAGTTTTACATTTGGAATAAAATAATTAGAAGGATGTCTACACATAAGAATTCTTCCTGGAAAACACTTTTGATGATGAAGATAAAGAACACGCCACAATTAGGGCTGAATTTGCTGTGGCAATGGAGGGATGGATGGGCAAGCAAATATCAACACTAGGAATGAGAAAATTACAACTGGTATTTATTAAAAATATATAACATTAGAACAAATACATCAGCTGTACTTTTTATCTGTATCATCTATACAATAGGAAAAATAATGATAATTTTCAGAAGAATGCTACTATTCTGAATGGGAAAGAGATGAACATGAACTTCCGAGCCCATACATTTAAGGTCACAACAGCAATGGTCCATCACAGAATGTATAGAAAGGTGGAAAGGCAATTAAGATGAGATCAATCTCTATTCAGGAGGAGAGGAACAAGAGAATCTATTCTTGCTTTCAGAGATGATAGAGGAGAGAGTAAAAAAGGACCAACCTACCTTTATTCCTTCTAATGATCTGGAGAGAGTTTTTGACTATGTGAACCGGAACGAATTCCTGAAGGACATTCAGATTGAACCATAATAACAGAAGATTTAGATATGCATATGATATATAAATACAGAGAGCTAGAGCAGACCATGTCAAACATTTCACCAGTGCCCTGGAGATGCCATACCAATGACTGAGGAGAAATGTGGCTCTTAAATTGTCCACTTTGTGGAGCCATTATATAGATTAACTCAAAACACTTCCTTGAGTAAAAAACAGCAATTACATTTATGTTCCCAGTTTCCATTTCAAACGTTAAACCTTGTATATTTTTCTAACTCCAAACTTAATATAATAATCTGGAGATTCATAATGTGATGCAATTGTAGAGGTCAATTTAAGACCTATTTCTTTAGTACTACTAATAATGTAACAAAGTTGCAGACGACACTCCTACGATGGAGATATGTATCATGATTTATGGTTGTGTTATCACAAATTGCAAATTGTTCAATAATTGATTGCATGGGTTCCTCTTTTATGCTTTCTTCAGTCTGAAAGACAACCCCTAAATATACTTCCAATACAAAAGAGACTCCAAATTTGTGAAATGATTTTCAAGAATTGATTAATTGAAACCTGAATGCATTTCTGGAGAATTTTTATCTCATAAATTCTGATTTCTGGAACACCAATATCAGACCTTATACCATGAAATTATTAATTTTAAGGAGATAATCAAACTTTCACACAGGTGGATAAAAGACCTAAATTTTTATAAGAAGCTACTCAACATTTAAAATAGCTCTAGCGGGCATAAAAAGCGATGATTAATTAATTTCATTGACCAGCATCAATTTGATTTTTGCAGTTGAATGGAAGATCACATTCGAACAAATATTTCTGTGGCTTTTTCCCATTTAAGTAACAAAAACCCTTAAAAATATTCTACTTAATCTTTTTTTATTTTACTAAAGATATAACAGATAAGTTATTAACATCTTCCATCATTTTTCAACAGCGACTGTCTTGTAAATTGCTTTCCTTCTAATTATTCCCACCAACTTTTCCCAGTGCAAGGCCTCCGGAATTTCCCAGTGTAAGAGTCTATTATATGATGAGGAGAGCATTACCTGGCTCAAAGTTACTGGGAATTAATTGAGAATCATTATTTGAAAATGTTTGTGTGAAATGCACGACACTATTTGGATCATAAACATGAATTATTGGATGCACGGCAAAAGACTTTTCCAAGTGTAGTGCTGATGATGATTGATGGAAATCAAGTCAACAGGCAAAGTGAGCAAATGAGATGTACACAGAAGTTCACGTTATATACCATGGAGCAACTTAGAGAACAAATGGCCTGGGCATATATGCACCATGCTTACATGGATTAGACACCAGGACCATGCTTGCACACCATACAAGTGATTATGAATAAGTGGTGTGTATTTGAAGAGAAGGCTTTAGGGATGACCCCCAATAGGAAGGGGCTAATACTTACCACAATGAAGGGTGATCATTGGGAGAGAAAATAGAGAATGATGAAGAACTGCATCACCAACCTTCAGATTGAAAAACTAATGAATGAAGGTATTCATTCCATTTCAAAGTAAGTATGGTGGAGCAAACATCAGCTCTGATTACCGCCATAATATCAAAGAATAAATTAACAATATCACTTGACTTTAAACTAAAATATTAAAGAAGTTCTCACAAAGTTATATGAAATGTCTGCTTGAATAGGTCTAAAGAAATTATGGTGTGACTAATTTGAATTCCATTGATGCATTGTTTTTTTTACATGAACGTGCCCTCGAAAAGTTAAATGAGTTCGCTAACATTTTCAAATGCACCACCTTACAGATAGTCTCCCACAGAATAAATATTCAAGTTTCTGGAGGTCCTTCAGAGCTAACTAACTCAAATGTGCAATCTGAACAACACAAAAATCTTTCTCATAACACTACTTTGAATAATGGTACAGCATTTTTAAGTCTTTCCAATGTGAAGTTCCATCTTCCCGTCAAATTTCTTTGCCTTTAGCAAATTGATTTAACAAAAGACCAGAAACCTATTGAGTGTCAATGAATTCATACCTGCTTATCAGATTTCATTTTGTATCAGAAATTTGCCATGAACCAAGATGGAAAATGATGGTCAGAAGACAAACATTTATTCTGAATTGAACCAAACCTTCTAGTACACTGGACTTGGGGGTTAACAGTTCTACACAGTTGCCAACCATTATCTATTTCACTTGGAAAAAATTTCTGCCTCGGCAGCTCACCAACTTTGATAGACTTCCTCCCTTGAGAAAACTTGCCAAGAAAAATTAACCTATCCTAACATCTCACATTAAACCCTGCTCAACATAGAGCATTAGGCAATAGGATATCCTTTATCATCGGCCACTGAGATGACCATTAAAATGTTAAGGAGATGGCAAAAGCCTTTCCACTAGCCCATTCTATGTCACCCTAATTTCAAGAATCCAACATTGTGGAACTGGGAAGTATTCAACACCTTGAAGAGGGGCAAAACATCCTAACACAGGATGCATACTCACAGAAATGAACCAACCAATGAGCTGACAAGATTTTGGTATACATTTGTCAATCTATACGCTTTCCTTAGCATTAAAAAATACAGAGATTATCCAAAAAGTCCTCTCTACCAAATGCAAGTAACATTGTTAATGTAAAACACTCTTTGCTGTTGTTACAAAATCCAATAATTCTTGAAAAAAAAATACAATTTGCAAACAATCTAACTCCACTAATTGATGTCGTGTTATCACACCACTGCATTCATTATGCACCAAGATGACTATTGTGTACATAATGCAGAGAAATTAAGCTTTATATAAAAAGTATTTGAATATATGACAAGAATCTGAATGATCATTATATTGATTATAATATTTCATCTTCTCTAATATACATTGAAATATATCTTCTTCACGCTTGTGGGGAAGAAGAGGGGAAATGACAGAATGAGAGAGAATATGCCAATTCTAAGAACATATTATCATTTGCAAGGACCAAAGACAAATGGTCCCTTGAGATGATAAAAAAGACACCTTGATCCTTGATACATTTGATCTGTGGCAAGGTTCTTTGTTTATGAGTGGGATCATGTGTGTCAGTCTACCAAAAAAATAATGTCTTCTCCACACTACAATCTCTCAAACTCAAGAGCCATCCATTCCACACAAAACCATCTCCTTAAAGAAGGCAGAGGCTTGAACAACCCTTTAGGTTGCACCGCAAACAGTAGTACCCTGTACCAGTCAGACCTTGAATTGGTCTACCCTACAATTAATTCTCTGAAACCAACAATTTTGCAGAAATGTGTGGTAGTTCTCCTTTTTGGAACTCCACTAAGGATATTTGAGGTCTTTCCAGATTGAACACAGTCCCTGAATGTTTTTTCAAGTTTGTCACGCTTAGGAGTATTGATTTCATGGAAACCTTTATTCACTTTTGTCTGAAGTGGAAGACTGTTCACAGTCAATGAGAAAGAGTCCACTAATTGCAAGTATATATTTGCATTTGCCAGTCCACTATTACATGCATATAGCTGATCCAATGATTTTTCCTTCTTGGTTTTCTTATTTTTTAAAATGAAAAATTAGTTTTTATATTTTCATAAATAATTCAACTCTGAGTCACAAAAAAGATACTTTCAAAAGAATTATTTTTTTTAATTCAAGTGAATTGCATTAATGCCTGATTTATGGAATGAAGAGAGTATTCATTTTCACTCATTTTGCTGTTGTGCAGGAAAGGATACATGTTAGCATTAAATTAATTAGTGTTTGAAATCTACAACAAAATTGATAAATGATACAATTCTTTGAAATTTGTATGCTGAAAAATGAAATATCACCAAGGGAATAACGACAATGATTTGAAATACTAGTGACTTAAGGCATGGCCATAAATTATGGGAAGCATTTTATACAACCATATAAACATGGTCATTTACCGATGTATATATGTGTCAGTAGGCAAGAACCTACCTCCACCTCTTTCTTTTCCACTGATCAACCGAAGTTTTAAGAAATTTGAAATTTCTAAAATGTATTGAAATTTGAAAATTAAACAACTTGGCTTTTCCACTTAAAATTTTTTCTTATTCTTCACTACCTAGGTTTCGTTATGGTATAACATCATCAGATGGTATGCTATAATCTGATGCTATACCATAACGAAACCTAAGTAGTGAAGAATAAGAAAAATTTTTAAGTGGAAAAGCCAAGTCGTTTAATTTCTAAAATGTAATTAATTGATTGTAAATAACCACGAAACAGAAATTCTAAAGGGCAAAGAGAAAATGACAATGGCGGAAAAACATTAGAGCAAAAGTGAGGTTTCACTGAATTTATATGTATATGAAACCAGCCCTTGAGGAACTATGGCTATATCTCAGCACTTAATGACTTTCATTGATGTAAAAAAAATTTTAGCTACACTTAGGAGTTCACTTTATCACTGGTAGGGGTAGCAAGAAAAACCAAATCCAACAAAGAATTTGCACGTGGCATTATGGCTGAAATTGAAGAACAGCGAATGGACGAAAACAAGTCTTTTTTAAAGAAATATTTTCTTAACATATTCACCAAAGATGCTACCACACACATCCATGTGTAAAAGTGTAATGCTTTCTGGTTCTGATCTATAACAATTTTTCACATTGATCATTCCCAAGGCACCCATCAACTTACATGTATTGATGTTTTAATGGCTAGATGACATTTTCCCTCTTTTACAACTGCTTTAATAAAATTATGATTCCTGATATTATTTTCAATTCTGATTCAAAAAATAAAACCAGACACAGCCAAAAATTAAAATATGATAATAAGAAAAACAGAATGTCACACAAAATAACAAATGAAATTAAAAAGAGCAATTCAATTGAACATTTAGCCTCCCTGAAGTGAAAAGCTGAACGCCATGCAGTGGTGGATAAATATGGAACAAACATTTGTGCATTTTTCATGTGCAAAAAATTCTATCATATCTGATTTCTATGGTACGAAATATGAGAAACAGATAAAATGTGCTATTGCAATTCCATATCAAATTACACAAGATTAATCTGCTTTATTCTGTTCTCAACTGATGCCTACAAAATTTAATGTATTTCCTGCACACAAATGTTGTCATGACTGAAACAGACATGATATCCTAAAGCTTAGAACAAATATTATGTTCACCAAGCACACAACTTAGGGGTAAACGATTTCAATCACTTTTTAGTAATTGCATAACCAACAAATATTTGTAGAAATATGGAAAATATTTTCTGAAAACTATTTCCTTGCCCTTGGCTAATAGCAGAAAACTGCCAAAAATCTTCAAACTTGAATCACGACACTCATAATCCTTGAAACAATTGATATCACTCAGGTCAACTCGATTAGAATTCCATTAAGAGGATCCCTAAAATTAACTTTGCAACTTAATAGATTCACACAATATCAAACTATATAATTTACTCAACACTTCGAAGTATGTTTCATGGCCAAGAAGGTAGTCTCTGTACCATAGGTATGTGGTTACCATAAAACGAAAACACTATAAGAATCTTCCTTGTTCCTTTAGCAAAGGGGTGGAAAGCCAGAATGATAACCCTTCCAACACAATTTCATCTATAAAAAATAATACAAGTATGATACATCACATAAACTGACCCCACCTTAGAGTTCCTTTGAGGAAATTGAGTTCATGAAATTTTGTACAAAATTTCACATACTAGTAGAGGAGATAGTAATGGAGTTTTCCCATACAACCACTACAGCAACAAACCAAGTGGATATTATTATTAGGTAGTCTACCCGTTAAGGTGGGTTTTTGGATGGACACAACTATCAAATATTTTGTAACTCCAAACAAAACCCATTCCAGCAACCTACTCTACATCAGGTCCCTCTTCATCTCTGTGTACTTCCTCCCTTCATCCCGTACAACATCCCTATCCTGTTCCTGCCCTTGTTTGCCTAACATTCTCCACTCTATTACCTTCTTCAACATCCCACTGCCACTCAATATGCCTTTCATCCATTTTTCCTGCCGCTAAAGAATTTCTCCCAACAAACCCCTTTCTTCGCCCACCAGCCCTAGTACTTCCTCATTTGTTTTCCTTCCTGTCCATTTCACCTTCTCCATTCCTCTCCACATCCACATTTCAAAAGCCACATCTGTTCCTGGGAAACTGGGCAAATTTATCACGCTGTTCCTAAACCTGTGCCTAACCACAATATAATCTAACTGATACCTTTCTGAGTCACCTGGCATTTTCCATGTATACCTATGCCTTTTGCGGTGTCTAAACCAAGTGTTGAAGATGACTAACCTATTTCTCCGGCAAAACTCAATTGCTTTCTCCCCGTGTTCATTCCTCGTACCTAACCCATAGTGCCCCACCTCATCACCATCTCTTCCTTCGCCTACCATCGCATTCCAATCCCCTATCACTATCAAATGTTTCCCTGCAAGAACCCAATTTCCCTGCAATTATATCCTCTTAACTGATCATATATCCTATCGACTTCTTCCTCCTTATGGTTGCTCGGTGGCATGCATACCTGAACAATAACCTAGTTCGTCAGTTCTGCTTTATCTCTACGAGTAATATTCTATCTGTTCTTATTCTATGTTGACTACACTTCTTCTTACCTCTTTACTTAATATTACGGCAACCCCTCATTGGCTTTCATCTCTGCCGCTGTATATTATTCTATAATTATCACTCCAGTAAACCCCACTATCCTTCCATCTCACCTTGCACAGACCTAAAACATCTATATTACCTCTTTTCATCTCTCGCTTAATATTCTCTAAGTGGCCTGTCCTCCAAGAGGATAACGTAAGCAAAAATGCAATTTGTAATAAAACTGCCCATCCATGAAGACTTGCATAAAAAATCTGAAAAGAGGTTGCTAATCTTCCAAATTTTTATATTCTCAACACAGTGGTTATCATTATGCTAATTCTGCACGAGTATTGCTGAATGGAAGAGTGTGACAAAATACTTCTCCCATAAATTAATTACATATATGCATAAAAAAAAATGTCACTTGAGATCACAAGGGGCCCATTTTTCAAAACTACAAGATATTTTTGAAAGTCTTCCAACAAAAATTATCAAGGCAAAACATGGATGTTCTGGGTCTAATTATGTCCAGTGTAAGCATGCATGGTTACATTTTCATTATGACAGCACATAAGAAATCTACAGCCCAGTATGATGAACAAAGACTGATAAGGTATCTTGTAACTTTGAGAAATGGAAATGATCCCATTCCAGCAGCATGAACAAAATAATACACGCATAGCATTACACTCAATCTGCATTAAATCAAGGGACTGTGCTTTTCCTTACCAGGGAATCCTGATTGTGGCTGCCCAGGCACAGAGTACTGAGGCCTGAAGTTTGCAAAATTGCCACCAGGGAAGGAACCTGGGAGTTGTCCGGTTTGGAAGCCTGCCGGGAACTGGCCTGGGAGTATGCCCTGTCCTGAGGCATTGCCAGAGGGGGCACCTGGAGGCCCAATGGCCCCACCCGGACTCGCCCCATTCCCAGTACTACCCGTTGTGGCCAGTCGCGAGAGGATGGACCTCTCTGACATCTGGAGGCGCTGAGCTACGGGTGGAATGCGTGCTAGAGTCGCAGGTAGACGGCTCACGTCAGACTTCATGTCAGAGAGCAATTCTTCCAGCTGGTTCAGCACCTGTGACAACCAGACAAAAGATTCTAGTGAGCCATACCAACAAACATAAGCTTGGTTAACTTGATTTCCCTCCCGAGATCTGAAAACTGACTCAAATCCCACCCTCAATAATCAACTAAATCAAGTTTTCCTACTATTAATAGAGGTTAACACAAGTTGATACAACTTTACGCACAAGTGTGCATAATAAGTATAAACATAGAAGAATAAAATGTGACTCAGGGCTATAATGAAAGTCAATCGGCTAGCATGTAGATGGTACTGGCTCATCCAAGGGGTGAAGAAATTATCAAATGGTTAGAAAGGAAATGAATTAGCTGTTAAACAAGGCAACTTTCATAATTGAAAGGCCATAATTGGCAGCAAATACAAATATGGAACAGAAAACTAATGTCGCGACTTGCTGATTATTTCCTGCCAGTAACTTGGGAGAGGGTAATAGTGTACATAATCATATTTTAGAAGTGAATGATGACACCAAATTTACAGTAAAATCAATTGTAGCATGATTGACAAAATTATTTTATAGATTTCAAGGTTGTTTTGAAGGCAATGTCAAACCATGGTATTACGTATTTCTTAGAGAACCAGCAACTCACAATTTTGTTACTTAGCATTGAAAGTCAGCGCTCTGACGGGCATTCTTAATGGAGGCAAATTTCCTTTTAAATTAAGGGTACTGGACAAGTCTACCAGTGATATGTTTTTCCTACATCCACTACTTAAAAAGTTCTGTTCATCTAGCATACGTAATTTATCCAGAACATAACATGTATTTTACAGTTGGGTCCCAGTAGTCCAAGGGTAGAGCATTGGAATACAGACTGGAGGGTCCATGTTTGATTCCCGGGCAAGCCTCTCTGGGCACTCTCAACTCTATGCAATCTGTGTAATTTTTCTAGTACCAGATCTTGGGAAACCATAAACCAGCGCAGGGAAAGGAACTGGTCCCTCTTAATATATGAATTTTACTCGGCATATAGGGCTTAGTATTGGGTGAACTCTACCATCACCTACCAAACTGACCTTCAGGTTGATTAATGTTTATGGTTTTTTTAATATACAGGTAAAAATCTCGAAAACAATCACAATGAAGTTATATTGATAACCCCAATTTATACTAAGAGGGACTACTAAAACCAATAGCAATTAAAATATCTCATCAAATTAATGGTACTTGAATATATCTTCAATTGGAACACTTGATCCTGTTTTCTGCTTCATCACGAGATTTCAATACATTATCACCAAAAATTCAGGAACATTTCAAACACGTGATAACAGTATTAAACATCACAATGGAAGTGTCCTTATGACATATCAAACTTATGAATCACAAAGGTCACTGGAATTGGCCCATTCACAATTTTATGACTGAAACAAGACCATTCACAAATAAAATTTATCTTTCTGTAGCAGTGAAGTCTGTCGATTTTCCACCAGTTCAGGGTTTTAGCAGCTGATTTTTAATGGCTGACTCCATCTTTGTCCACAGGGCATTGAGGCAAAACATCAAAAGATGAAACCCTGTCCCCATGGAAAATCGACAAAGAATTCAGCACAATGATGCACTGGAAAAATACCCCAAGCTTAAAAATGCTGACTGTCCAAAATCTGATGTCTGCCTTTCGATCCCAAATTTCTCTAGAGTGGCAATCCTGGGAGAGAATGCTCAGATGCCCAACAAACAAAACTTTCAATATTCCCAGAGTCCACATTTCTTTTGTCAAGACAAACTTTTTTTTGTAAGAAAGAGAGTAAGAGTTATCTGAGTGAGGAAAACATTAACTTAATAAATGATCCTTAAATATTTCTGATGCACTATTCCCTCACCTTGTGAAGCACAGCATTAGCTGGTTTGTTCCCTGCCAAACTCTCCTTGGATAGATGCTGATGAGACTCAGCCAGACACTCAACTTCCGCAAAGCGAGCATTGAGAGACATTGCTGGATGATTGGGATCCTGTGTAAGGTTCAGGTATGCAGCTCGGCGAAGTTGTTCCTCTATCACAAGTGCCTGCTCCAAGAGCTGTGAACAAAACAAGGTAATCACATATATATAAATGCATGTATGTATATAATTTTTATTTATATAAATCAGAATGATTATGATGGCCGTGCTGTCAAAACATTAAAACTACATATGTGAGTGCCCTTTCTTTATGTAATCTATATCAGTGTTCTTATTTTTATACATATATATATATATATGTGTGTGTGGGTGTATATGTATGTGTGTGTATGGATATATATGTGTGGATGTGTCTGTAAATATATGTGTTTCTATATAGAATTTGAAATATATAAATTGGCCAAATTATAATCACACAAATGTTTGGTTCCATATTGTTGTTCACAAAAAATATAAAAAACTTCCTTTCATTAGCTCAGTCAAGGCTTACCTTAAACCTCCTTGCCAAAAACTTATTCTTGATTTCCAGAAAATTTCCCTTGCCCACATCCATCTTAAATGGCTCGTTGATTATGGCAAACCTAATGTCATTCTGGATGTCTTGCCAGCGGCCATAGCCATGGGTAACAATACCAGCCAAAAGCCAATAGTCATGCCTGGCAAAGGAAGAAGTATCATTGTCAAAAAAAAACTGGCACTTTTGGTTGCTCACTGGACACAAAAGCAATGAATTACATACAAAGTACAGGGTACAGGTAAAAAGACTAACGTCATCAATAAAGTAAATTGATCCCTAACCTTCGGTGCCAAATTTCATATTCACGACCAGGAACGGCAGCTTTCTCTTCATTCTGCCAGAGTGTGTGCAACTCGGTGAATCCACCATCAGCAATGTTGAACATGAACTTCCGCTTCAGCTTCTCAAGGTTGGCAGCATCTTCACCCGTCATAGCCAGTATGGCCGGGGATGCCAGCATGGGCTTAGGCCCTTCTTCCTTCTTCTCCTCCTTGGCGGCCGTGGCATCCTCCCCACCCTCCTTAGCCTGCGAGCAATAAATAAAGAACTGAGCATGAGTTTAATTTATCACGTTAACAGTTTCAGCCTTAACTTTGTGGAATTCCTTCATGATGAGGGTAAAAATTGAGTGAAACTTTACACTTCCACACACTTCTACGACCATGGTTTCATTGCTGCGCAGCAGCAAAGTTTCTAAATCCTAGTATTTTTCGTTAATTCTGACATGAAAAACCAGGATACATCTTATGGGCTTTAAGAAATTGTATGAATATGGGAAAAGTTCCAATTAGAGTATATTTCAAAGATTAAAAATCAGAATATAAATTACAAGTGTAAATCTTAGCATCAAACTTTGAATCTGGGCACTTTAATTAACCGAAAAAAGCAAGAAGTCAAGTCAATCAGTCACTACAATCATTAGTTGAAGAAACAGGCAGTAAGCAAAATTTAACTATGTAAATGTTCTCCAATTTATTCATGCTTAAATATTTTTATACAATCATTCAAAACAACGTACTTGTTTACCAATTAATTTCAAATTTATTGGAAAATCAATACTGATCCACGAATATTACACTATTATATGTAGTCATTATAAAATGAGTCATTGAATGAGTCTCTCTCTATGATTAAATTACACTTCAATCTTACATCACAGCTAATGATTAAATGAAAATTCTAATAAACAACTACCATATTTTCTACATAGTGTGCAAGACTCTAAGAGACTCCTAACAAAATAATGGATGCATTCTTCGCTCAGGCTTACAGAATGAATTGGCATATCAAACTATTTTCAAATGTAAATATCCAAAAAAATATTATCTCTGAATCAAAGCTTTTTCAAAATTTAAGAAGTCCTTATTAATTTTAGTTGGCATTGTCAAGAGAGGTCTGATTGGTATTGATAGAACATGGTATGGGGAGGGCCAGCCTCAACTCACCCCCTCCTTCTTCTCCTCTGTGCCACCTTCCTTAGCCTCCACCTTAGCCTCCACTGCCACCTCTGGTCGCTCTTCCTCCTTGGCGGCCGTCTCCCCCTTTGCCTCCCCACCCTCCTCTTCCTCCTTCTCCGCCACCGGTTCCTCCTTAACCTCCTGGCTTGGTGCTGCATCCTTCTCCTCCCCCTCCGCCTTCTTGGGACTCGTGCCGCTGCCAGCCACTGCCTCCCCCACTTCCATGGGAGTCTCCTCAGCCGTCGCCTCCGGCTCCTTCTTCACCACATCCTTCTCCCCCTTCTCTACCTCCTCCGTGGCCACCTCCTCCCCCCCACCCTCCTTGCCCTCCTTCTTCTCCTCCCCTACCTCCTCCGGTACCTTGGTGTCAGGTGCAGTCTCCTCCGCTGCAGCTGTGGTGGCTGTTACTGGCAATGGCACCTCCCCCTTCTCTTCCTTCTCGCCCTTCTCCTCCACCTCCTTGGCCCCTCCTTCGCCCTTTCCTTCCTTGGCCACACCTTCCTCTTCCGTCTTCTCCTTCTCATCTGCCACCCCCTCGCTGCTCTTCACCGCCTCCTTGCCTCCTTCCTCCTTGATTCCCTCCTCCTTGACTCCATCCTCCTTCCCTCCTGCCTCCTTGCCTCCTGCCCCCTCCAATGCCTGAGCAAGAAAAAGATCCCAGGTAAAAGAGCACTCCTCACCCGATGGCTTTTTTGCTGCTCTATTTCCTCCACCACACCGCAACCTCTTTCATTTTCACCGCAACTTAAACCTCCCTCAAGAATCCTTACTTGGGAGGACAGTATATTAAAAGACCACCAGCAATCAGATATTTTATGAATAAATGTTTCCTTTTCATAGATTTTCAGCAACAGAATTATCCAAATAGGCATATTTTGCCTTTAGTTTACAAATTGATTGGTACATTTCTGCAGAGGGGCAAAGCATGAGCATGTTAACCAGCAAAACATACTGACCAGAGAATTTATGACAAAGATGGTTAAAATAATTGCAATTTGAGAGTGTTTATCACATTTACATTATAATCAACATTTACCAAAAATGAACAAACCGAATGCCTTGGCTAATATTTCTCTGGGATAAAATCACAGCAAAAAAATTGGTTTAAGAAAAAGGAGAACATGACAAGAATGCATTAACCATGCTCTTCTGTACTAATATTATGTACATAAATTAGGGATATACCTGGTTACAGGTACTGTTTTGGTGTAGATTTATAATAATTTTTCCAAACTAAATATTCTGAAGAACTCTTGCTTTAACCTTATGCGAAGCTGACTTCAAGTAATATTTGTTGTTGCTCCCTTAAGAGAGATATTTTTGAAGTCTAACATTAATAGTTAACAATACCTTAAGATTCATTAAACAACCTCCCCATATTACTTCTAGAAGTCATCTATTTTATATTTTCCCAATACTTTTCATGCAGCACTCACCTCTTCCTTTTCCTTTGGTTGTGCTGTGGCATTGGCAGTACCAGCTGCATCATCCTCCTTCCCAGCAGTCGCTGGTGTAGGGCTAGGTGCAGCGCTAGTTGCTGGAGTGGCGCTCGAACTGGTTGCGGCGCTTCGGACCTCCCCACCATTCGTCACCTTATCCCCTTCCATCTGGGGCCTCATCACAGGTTCCACTGGCTTGCGGATGAGTTCTGGCATGCTGTAGTAGCCATTTATGTGCTCAAACTCTTGTACCTAAGGACAGAAACAAACCTGTCAAGCCGCAACAAAATTTTATATTAATTTTACCACAAAATCATAAGAATCATACTTGCCTTCTTACGAATCAGGGACATGACACCTATCCGCGTGAGGACATGCTGTCTGCTTAATCCCTCTCGAGGAACGCCATCAGCAAAGGTCTCGGCATTGTCAGCACCAGGCTCACAAAGGTGTCGCATAAACAAGGACACATACGACTTGAAATTCTTCTCTGATTTCCCTCGCAAGTCTCGCACCAACCTGTTATCCAAATTAATAATAGTGTAAGTGATCTCTGCAGTAATAAATTGAATTTAACATGTACTGCCTGCTCGAATAAGAATGTATTTTCTAAAAGTAATGGTATTGAAATGTAGGATTTCCTCCACGAAAGTAATCCTGTGAGCTAACCTTCCTTGCAATTACTTCTCAATGGTTCCCAAGTTTGCCATCAACAAGTTTCATCCAGATGATAAGTAACATTTGTGCATTAATCCCATACAAAATTTGTAAATTTGGAATTGTACACTCATAATAACTTCCTCTCATCCAAGGGAAAAAATGCAGATGCCATTTTGTGAATTGTTTTATTTTGAGATTAGCAACCTTCAATTAATTAGGTTCAAGACATGTGATTAGCAATCCACTTGAGGTGAATATAAAGTAATACATTTTCTGAACATGAAAAATAATTACCAAAAGAATTCAACTCAAGGCTTGTAAAGTTTACAGACAAAATGTGATGTCTTAAGGTTTACGTAGATGTTACAAACATGCCAACCTTACAAACACGCAACAAGAAAATCCTTCCAAGATGGCAATAATAATCAATTTCCTTCTTACATTTCTGAAAATTTTCTTTCTTAGCATGATCTCTATGACAATGATGAGAAAAAGAAAATAGCCAAGTGCCGACCCAAATCCATGGTGGCCAATTTTTATGCATAGGGTAAACAAAACCTGCCCCATTAAAATAAATGGTTAAATTTAGAATTAATTATGTATGTTCAAAATCAGATCACAGTATCTAAAATTGGATATCATAATTTATAATTACAGTGACTAATTTAACCATAAGGTATTTACTTTCTCAAAAAAAATCTCTTTCACCATTTTATGGCATATTACTTGACAAATAATCATGTTACTATTAATGAAAGGTTATGTTACTCACTGCACATAATATTGTATCCAACCACACATCATTTACAGAAAATGCATTTTTGTGGATGGTAATCTTTTTGTAGTCTTAGACAAGTGACACATATGCATTCAGTGTGTGATAAAATATGGATATTTCCAGAGCCAGGTACTCACCACTGAGAATTGAAAGCATCCTGTGGAGGCATTCCATAACGCATGATAGCATTGAGGAAGGCTTTTCTCTGGCGAGCATTGAAACCAAGGACCTGCAGAAACACAATAAACAATATTAACTTAGGGAAAACACTAGCACAAATGTGCATACCAAAAATGCAGCCTGGGCTACAGTCATCAGAATTCAATAATTTCCATCACACAGTCAATGATTTCCCAGTTAGGGATTGTGTTATCTGTTGAAGAGGGCCTTTAATGGAAGCCTAATAAATGAAGGTGTATTCCATTCTAAAACCTCTCCATTTCCAGCAACACTACACATAATGTATAGTGAACGCTGTTATAATTGATGTAGCGAGTCTGTTACAAGGCAGAGAGTAGATTCTTCCCACACACTGCACGCAACTGACAAACTCGCATTATCAGATGAGTAAGGTGATACATCACTTGACACACCCAGGAAATATAATTATGCATGATGGCATGATTAAAATATCTAAGGAAAAATGGTTTCAAGTTCAAAGCCTAATGCTATAAACTTATTGGCCATTGACAACACTACTGAATAAGAGGTTAGAATTTCATACCACTTGAGCATTTACCAATTAACTGAGATTAGTGAGACAACCCACCAAAACAAACTTTAAACTAACACCAGAGGCTATACATTCAGTATCATTATCATTTAATCCATCAATGTCACTTGACTCAAATCTTACTAAAGAAATAACATTTTCTTTTTCATAAGGGCCATTTTTATATACATATACTCATAATAAACCTTTTTTTAACTTCAAATAAAAAATACCGAACTTCCAGCAAAACTGCCAACTGGTTTTAAATGGGAGGAGAGGCAAGGTAGATTATCTCAAAGCAATATATAAGAACCACTTCACTATTACATATTCCAACAGCTATCAATTCATTTTTTCTACCATAGTCTTGGATACAGTAAACACTTCATCGTAGGCCTTTTAATATCAGCCACCATTATCAGGTATAAATAAAACATGCCAGGACTTTTTTGATGAATATGAATATTTTTAATAGAAATGTATACATAATCTCCCATTAATATTCTGAAGGTAAATATTGTCTTTATACTCAACTTACAAGATATGTAACAAAATTTAATTGTGTTGTTTTCACTCCATTTAAATTCAGGAAAAAGAGAGAAGAGTGTTTAAACAAATGTCGACAAAATAGCAACACATGGCATTTTTCACCCATACTACAAGAACAGATCAATTGACCAGATGGCACTAAAGGGTCAAAAGCTATGAGCTAATAGTAAGGACAGTTTCATTTGTGGGGTATGGGTTTCTCCTTCTCTTCTGACCATATATAAAACAGCATTCTTTGCTTTAACCCTTTAATAGACTGGTATATCATAATGGAACCTAATACAGTATCTGAAACAAGTATAAATGCTGAATATACCGACATGAATAATCTTTATTAATTTTGCCAGATAATCCATTCCAATTTCCTAATACTGCCATTTAGATTTTTTACCTCTTCTAACATCATCCCTCTCCCCACCCATCTCTTTTTCCTAAAATGGAAATTGGCTTGTTGATAATACTAACTAACCTGACATAATCAATAATATTACATGTCAGATTTTTAATGCATACGTAAGAGCCAAGTATCCCAAAAGTAAACAAGGGCCATTGGACAGCAAAAGTTAATTCATGAGTGAGCCTACATTTGACTTAAGACAATTCATGGTGATATAGCCAGCATTAATATTGGTTTCAGATGTGCCAAAAATAAGCATGCCACAAGTTTCCTTCAAATGCCTAGAGCACTGCACAGGTGAAAACCTGCAGGACACCACAATGAAGGCCAAGCACTAGGGCAACAGCCATTAGAGTGAGCAGTGATCAGTGGCCTCCAGGAAGTTCCACTGTCCCATCTTGAGGGGCAACCACAGGTCATGGGAGAAATTCCCCCCTGCCCAAATCAAGAAACTTCAGCAGCCATTTTTATAGCATAGTTAGCAGGACTCCACATTCACTCATTGTCCACTACAAAATTGGCCTGCAGTAATGACGTTCAAAAATCTTGAATTTTAAATAAAATTAGGCATAAACTTTCAGAAACAGCTACGTGCACAGAATCAAAAGCATGGACATGTAATGCAGTGCACAGAAATGAAGCATGCTTCTGCATTTATAGTTTGATCAAATATTCCTAGGTCCTTTGAGAATCTTCTTGTTCCTTGCCCCTTCCAATCCTATGATTATGTCAGAGAACAAAGAGTACAATGGGGAGTCACTTACTTCAATGTTGCCGCCAACCCTGGCAAGGAGAGGAGGCAGGGGTCGATCCTTGTCATCTCTCCTCTCCATGCCCCTCCTCTTGCTGCGACGACTGCCCTCAACGCCATCGGCCTTCTCGTCAAAGTCATCATCCTCCTTATCGTCATCTGTTAAAAGAAATGGTCTCCCAATTAACCAGCATTCACATCAATCGCTCGAGAATTGAGTAGCACTTACTCAGCAACCACTTAATACCACTAACGCTTTTATCAACATCATAAAATTAAGTTTAGCAAGTAAGGAAACAATGCTACCCATGAATATGAAAATACAAGAACTAAAAAACATCATTCTAAAACAAAGTACATTGTTATTACATATTCCTACCACATTCAAAATCTTCGTCTGATGAATCAATAATATTACCAAATTTGAACCATTGCAGATCACCCAAGGGGGGTTGAACTAAAGCACATCAAAGTGAATTGATGAACAAAGTGGTGGCTGGACACTTATGGCTTTTATGGAATAAGTAAGTGGGTAGGGAGGAAAAAAATAAGTATTTCATAAGGTTATGAAGGGAGTAAGAACTAATAACCAGAAGGACATCATGAAGTCATTATTCTCATTAGCATTTAACATACTACACACAGGTAGTTGTGGAAGAAAGGATGTGGACAACTGGGAAAGGGGGAGGAGGAACAGTATGATTTTGGGAGAGAGCAGGGGCTAAGCAGCAGGTCTTTAACTCCATATCGTCATGAGTTACTCATTCCTGAACTTACCCCACTGTGCTGTAGGTGTTCATGAAACCTTAAGTCTAAAGATAGAGGAACAACTGATGATTAAATCGAGAACTATCACAAGAGAAATAAAATTTAATATGATTTCATATGTTAAACATTTACTTTTCTTGTTTCTATCCCTATGTGTATTTCCACTGCAAATGATTCATGATTGCATTGTTTCCTTAATTGTTTTTATCGTAAACCCATGCAGTAATAATTACAACACAAATAACCTTTAATTCCAATCCTTTCAACCAGTGACATGGTTCAACTAATATTCTGCATTTGTTCAACTTTAGTTGAAACTTAAATACAATGTGACTTTCGGCATACAAACAGATTTCTAGAAAAGGATATGAAATTGAAGTTTCTCTCTTTCATAATGGGAATTACAAGGGGAATCCTGAATTTTGCAACAAATCACCCTTCATTGGCACTGAGACTATCCATCATTAAAATAATGAATGTTTAAAACTTAGGAAAAAGCCTAGATTCTAGATAGATAGATAGATAGATAGATAGATAGATAGAAGAAATTATCGATGGAATTCCACATTTACTAGAGTGGATCAGGAGAACATGAACTAGTTCATTTGCTCTTTGGCCTTGCCAGATGCACTGCAATACATTTTCAAGGCAAAACTAAATCTAAAGTTATGAGCATCAACAGTTCTATTGCATAAACAAATATTTGCATTCAATGCTTTTCACTTTATATTTAAAAAAAACTTAAGTCATATTCTTCCACTCTCAGCATATATAAAATCATAGAGAACTAACCAGATGGTGCTGAGAAGTCAGAGTTGTAATCAGACAGATTGTCCTGCCACGATGCATCATCTCTCCCATCAACTGCATCATTGTAATTAACCTGCTTCCTCACACGCTTTCCTTTGCCAAGGGTGCGAGCAAGATCCTCCTGCTGTTGTTCGTAATGATGCCGAAGCAACTTGACCCAGTACGCAGGATCTGTGTTTTCTGCTTCCTGCTTGATAATCTCAGTTCCCACATCTTCCTCCTGCAAGCAAGCAATATGTGGACCAAAGATTTGTAAATTCTCCCATCGGTTGCACATAGAAAAGAAAATTTCACCAAATTTCTATTTGCCAGAAATGCTAAGTCTTATTTTTTACTTCCTTTTCATTTAGTTTCATCAGTTTGCATTCACAGTGGCTGTTTAGTTATATATTTGAGAAAAACATCAGACTACTTCTCAAACAGATATGATGCAAACCTGGATTACCACACTAATGTTTACAAGGCTATGATCTAACTCCGCAATAGCCTTTAACCCATTTTTAGTCATATGGAAATTACATTACTATGGATGATAATGAAATTCCCATTTCTTAAAGGTCAAACCAAACTCAATTCATTAACAAGAAAGAGTATAAATTCACACTAAGTAGGGATAGTTGAAAAGAATAAAATGGTGCAGTAAAAACGTACCACAAAATCATGATTCTAAATTCACAATACTCACATCTTCTCCTTCCTTTGTTACGTAACTGGCCACTTTGAAAGAAGATAAGTACTCATTTGCCCAATTCTCCTTCTGTTCAATTCCCAATTTGGTCCTGTCCAGCAAGTCATCAATTGCTTTTTCATCATAATGAATAGCTTCATCTTCCTTTCCCTGAAATATTAAAATACAAAATATATCACTAAAACCAGAAAAAATACATACGTCGTTATAATGTAAAATATCACACTGAGGAGAAACATATGATTAGATTAGCGCATCAACTACTATCCAAGATGCTTTATTTACTATTTTGCAATTATTTTAAATTTTATCTGAATAATAATTATTTTTTCAACATATAGCAGCATGTGTAACCCTTTCCTCCAAGTATTTATAAATATGGCAATTATTATCACCAAGAATGTGAAAAATCGGAATGTAGAAAATATAACTAACAAAAGACCTACTTTTGGTGGCAACCTTCAAATTTTGTCCTAAGTACTTCAAACTAACCTTTGCTAACATTGTGATAAGAGGATGTAGTATGCTCAAGTATGATACAGATTACACCGTTTCATTAAAAAAGGAAAATAAACATTTCCCTTAAAAAAAATATGCAAGTTTGCCGACACAATTTCGATAATTCCAAAATTTTAAAAATCAAGGGTCACAAAAAAATTAGAGAAATGTATTTTTTAAAAAAATCATTCCAGCAATAAAAATTGGAATTACATTCTCTGTGTATATGAGTACAGTGAAAGTTTCTCACGAGTCTACCATTCAACTCCTGGTATTGCAAGTAACAAAAAATCTCTCACCTCCTCCTCCTTGAAGAGCTCTTCAGTTCCAAACCTGAGGATGTCGTCAAGCTCCTGCTTGGTGAAGTTTGTCCCCCGCCCACCCATCCCGGGTCTCACAACCAAGTGAGTCAACATCATCTTCCTCTTGGCCACCTGAGTCACTCGCTCCTCCACCGAGTTGCGTGTGACAAACCGATATATCATCACCTATTCAAAGAGGAATAAAAGAAGTAACAACAAAGGGCTGTCATGGACCACTCCATTTTCATATAAAGACAAGAGATTTTAGAAGTCACTCTCAATGAAATACATGCTATGATCACCCTCTTATTTATAATATATATATATGCATTCCATACAAGGACTCATCAAAATCTTACTGCTAATAATCTAATTTATAGCAGTCAGCTTTGAAGAACAAACATGTGATTCATTAATTATAGCCAGCATTAGGGTAATGTTAAAAGAATAACTGTTGATGATAATAATACATGGCAGTTTTTACTTAGAATTTTTACTTTTATTAAAATGCAGTTGTCTCGTAATGTACTTCTAAATCACCTCGTAACAGGTTTATGTACTCAATGCATTGATAGTATTTTTTCATTTCAACAGTATCTCTTAAGTGTGCAAGCCCAAGTCAGTTCATTATGCGTAGACCATCAACTCATTTGCCTTATAATAACAAAAATATGAAACAATGGAACATCTAATTAAAACAATTAGTCTACCTTTGACAGCTGGGTATTTATAAATAAATTTGTTAAGATGTAATCACCAAAGGATGACTAATGAGAACACAAGTTAGTTTATATTAGCAACAATCAAATAAAATTGACAAATTCCATCCATCAACACACTTTTCTAAATGTTAACATATTCAAACCATAAATCCATTACCATCAATAAATGTGAGAATCTCAAGCATGGCCTAATTATTAACTAAGAGTTGAATGCTCACTTACTCAGAATTAAATGAAAAAAAGTCAAATCTACAGATCACTCTGAATTCCAATATTATCCTGCTTGTGGTTAAACTAGATTACCTCTTATGAAATCATGTAGGAGCCATAAAAAATACTGGTATTCTTCATTTTATAGCAGCATTCAATCTCTTGAAAATTAGTCATTAAGTGCATTCTCATTAAATTAGTAATTTTAAATTTATTCCCATGGTAAAATTACAGATGCATTTCACAAAAATTGCTTCACATTGATAAGGATTTTGAAAAATATACTTCACAGCTCTGAAACTATTGATATCAGTTCTGTAACAGTTACTGAATCAATTTTGCAGAAAATAAATTCACTCATTGTATTGTTAACTAAAGAAAATCTTTTTGACTCATTCTCAAGCACATTTTTAACAGCAGTCTTAAAATACAATGTAATTATGCACCAGAAACAGATGCAAGGTGCATAGGCAAATGGCAGACCAAACTATACACCTTGTATGGCTACAATTGCACTGTAGAGTGAGACTGCAAAACTGTTGTTTAGGTATTCCCGTAAAAGAAATTGAGTTTTAGATTAGCAATATTCATTAGTCTCTCTACATTATTTGTGTTTATTGCATACATTGATGTACCACAACAAATTTATTTAACCCAATTCAATTTTCTTAGATGCACAAAACTAGTCTCTCTATTACAGGTAGTATGCTTGTTCTTATTTTTACAGTATATGTGAAAAAATTGAAAATGGGTGCTTTTCTTCAACAAAGCAGATGGGAAATCATAACATACAACAGTTTTAGTTTTCATTAACAGTACACAGAATATTATGAAAAATAATTTGGAACCAAGCAGAGAGTCTCCAATGATCTGTTCCACCCACCTTGTTTGACTGACCAATTCGATGCGCTCTTGAAAAGGCCTGGATGTCATTGTGTGGATTCCAGTCTGAGTCATAAATGATAACAGTATCAGCTGTGGCCAAGTTAATACCTAGACCACCAGCTCTTGTGGACAGAAGGAACACGAACTGCTGGGCGCCAGGTGCGTTAAACCTATCTATTGCCTCCTGTCTTTGAGCCCCTGTGATGCTACCATCAATTCTCTCATACTTGTATCCTTCACCCTCCAAGAAATCCTCGAGAATGTCCAACATTTTGGTCATTTGTGAAAAGATCAGGACTCTGAAATTTGACAGCAACAAAGATTAAATATTGAAATCACAAACAATCTTCACAATCTACTAATAACATAATCTTCTGTAATAATTACAATTAGAAAAAATATTCTGATTCTTCCATTGTTAGAATGACATGAATGAAGCACAACCATATGCCCCCTAATCTCAGCTGTTTGAACTTTTACTCAATAACTCTGCCTCGATATGAAAGTGAATGTCATTTTGTACCCATGCACCAAGTTTGGAGTTCATTCAGTTTTTCAATCATTCTACTCAACACTACTTCTCTATCAATATAACATGTCACAATGTTTGCAAAATAGCACAAGGGACTTGCCTGTGGCCTTGTTCCTTCAGGGTATGAAGCATTTTGGAAAGGAGCACTAACTTTCCAGAAGCCTTTATTAGAGCACTAACTTCATATGTGCCATTGACAGACGTTGGTGCTTCTTGCGCAGCAGCCGGGAAGAGATACGGGTGGTTGCAGCACTTCTTCAAGTCCATCATTATGTTCAGAAGAGAGACCTTAAAGAACAAAAGATTATTACACTAACTACCACTAGATATAGCGCTACAGCTATAGATAGTTTTCTCCACATTCACCACCATCAAATTTTCATTTAAAAATAATCTGGTGAGGGTACGCTATCAAGTAAGATTCCTAAATTATATATTAATATATATTTATATGCATATAAGTATAGTCAAAAGTATGGCAATGTACACGAGCATGCATGAAACAATATATGAATGTTCTCCGAGGTGAAAGAAGTATGTAATAAATTCAGAAGAGAATAATTTTCCTTTCATAACTAATGCCGAGTCTTTTCATGTCAGTACCTACCATAAGAAAGGTTTAAAGAATATGCATGTACATATGACTTCAATGCCGCAATATTAGGGAAGTTAGAGCGTACTTGTAATGTGAATGACTGTATACCATTATTTTTGGAAAATATTAAATGAATGAGAAATTTTAATAGTTGTTTCAAAGATTCAAACACTGTTTGAAAAGATTGTTGAAGAATTGAATGACTATATTCCAGCATTTTAATGTTAAGTTAGGTTGAATTCTAGTAACACTACAAATTTTCCAGGCCAGTATCAAAGTCACTGCAATAAATTTGTACCAAGTGGTTTTTTACTTGAAGCAATCGTTATTCTGTCATATTCCATCATCAGAAAAAGTGATAAAAGGTTGGTTCCTACTCAAAAGCTTCTCCTCTCAAAATAGAAATCAATAAGCAATGAATAAAGTATCATTCTGCAATAACATGGCACCTTGCAAAGAAATGCCAAAACACATGACATATCGTTATCACTTCCACATGATATCATTTCTTTGTAGCATATTTCAGCAAGATGAACATGTGCTCAAGAGCAGGTGTGACTACCACATTATTCACCACAGATCAAGTTGTGGAAGCAACTTTAAGAAATTCCAAAAACATTCTTTCAGTGAGCATACAGTAACCCACATATGAATCATATATCTAGATATCGAAGAATTTTTATTTATTTGTTTTGTTATTATTATTATTATGAATTAAATGACTTCAAAGAACAATGAGTATCTGTAGGGTTTGCAGAAAACATTTATCTCACCTGTTGTCCTCCCCCTTTAGCATTCAAAGCTTCAAAGTTGCGAGTAAGGATATATTTATAATACTTCTTTTGCATTGGTGACAGTTCCACTCGAACAATAAATTCAGACTTTGCTGGCATGTTCTGCAAATATAAAAAAAAATTGATTGATTAATTTACAATCAGTTAGTACTGTATTTACTAGAGTTTTTTTATCCATATTCCAATTCCTGAACTCTACCAGACTTCAGCCAAAAATTGAATCCACTAGAAGTCTGGTTAATTATTTGAGACTTAGGACTCACTTTAACCAATAAAAACTTGACATTACGTCTAAAATTAACCTCAATTCAAGTAATTAGCTTTCCTCTAGTCCAGAACATAGGATGTTTTGAAGTACACTACAGTATATTAGTGAAGAAACAAATGGGAAGAAAAACAACACAAAAAGGCTATCGAATCAGAAAACAAGATTTAAAAATAAACTGTACTCCATACAACAATGGCTACAGTGTCAATACATTGTGTGTATTCACATGGTTGTGACTTAATTGTTCGCACATGATTTATTGAGGTATTGGCGACAATCATAGAAGGGCAACCATAAAATCCCCTTAATAGTTCTTAAGATTGCTATATTACCTTAAGTACATCAGCCTTAAGTCGCCGCAGCATATGAGGTCCAAGCATATCATGCAACTTCTTCACTTGTTCCTCCTTTGACAAATCAGCGAATTCATTCTGAAAAGCTGAGAGGTCATTGAACTTATCCTGACACAGGAAGTTAAGAAGGTGAAACAATTCTTCCAAATTGTTTTGCAAAGGAGTCCCAGTGAGCAGCAACTTATAAGCAATGTGGTAGCTGTTCAGTATGCGGAAAAACTAAAACAAAAGATGAAATTATTTTGAGATTACAATATCAATTAATGGACCCGAAGACAAAAACTCACTATCCCAAATGTACAACAAATGTGTAAGATTTGCAATGAAAAATTCATTTGCCTTGGCAAGGTGAATGATTTTTTTGCTGCAAATCTCTCTCATTCGTGTGCACATCGACAAGTGACTGTGCTAAGTTATTGTCACAATATTTCCCGAAGTTTTCTTTGACTTAGCATGTATTAGTTGCTTACTTTAGACTGATTGTTTTTCAGACGATGTGCTTCATCCACAACCAACACAGCCCAATCAATGGAGCCAAGACATGCCGCATCAATTGAAACCAATTCATACGAAGTTAGAAGGACGTGGAACTTCACAGATGTAGCCTTAATTTTTGAAGCCTTGTTACCACCACGCACTGCACCCTCCTCAAAAGACAATTCATGCTCCCTAATGACCACTCTGGAGTCTTTGTCACCGACATATGTCACAACATAAAAGTCTGGAGCCCATGTTTCAAATTCACGCTCCCAGTTGATGATCGTTGACAAAGGAGCACTGACCTATAAATTTAAAAAAAATGGCTTTAATAATCAATATAATCAATCAAAAAGTTTGAAAAAATTGTAAACAAATATCAGACATCCTCATATTCTGCCACAGTCATAATGCCAGAACATTCAAGTAATTACATTCATAAATCTGGTTTTAAGTAATTATGTATTCACAACTTTTGTATTTCTTTCAAGTGGAGCCGGATCATCACATGACGACTTGTAATTCACAAATGTATATAAAATAAATATCATTTAAGTCCAACGACCTATAACTACTTTATGCACCTCTTCAAACCAGTAGGTAAGATTCAAGTAACCAGTAGGTGCAAAATCCTTGAGCACAATTGTACTAGCTTTCTAAATCAAATATCAATGATTGTCAAATTGAAATAAACAAATAAGAACTTATTTTAAATAAAGTAGTCAACAATATTTACTAATAAAATTTACACACCAAAAAAGGTCCTTTGCAGTGTCCTTCCTTATACAGAGAATACAGGAAAGTGATTGTTTGGATTGTCTTTCCCAAACCCATTTCATCTGTAAAGAATAACCAGTAAATAAGTCACAGTGCATCATCACCATATAAATGAAAATATAGAAACTAGCTGGAAAGTGGACAGCAAATACTAATGCTTTTTATTCTATTACAACCACTATAATTGTTACAACTTACCACACCATAAAATAAAACTTTCTTTTTTGAGGCATATTTTTCTCACACTTCAATTTAATGATAATTTACATTAATCATAGCTTCAAAAACATTAACATCATGTTAAGTATTAGGTAAATCAAAATCTTTCTCTAATCATTAATGCCTACAATTTTTGAGGAACTATGCTAAAATTGTCAAGGTATTTATGCTGATTTAGCAGTAGTTTAAGAAAAAAATTTGAATCGCAAGTAAATGAAGTTACATTATCAAAAAATCAAGTTAACCTTTATTGCATTTGCCTTCATCTTTAAAAAATTGTTTGCTTATTATATCATAAAATACTAGATTGAAAAAATTGTTGTACAAATTATACAATATCAAAATAAAATTAATATTAACTTAAATTACATATAAAACCATAATAGTAATCAACCCAAAGGTCAGTTTGGTAGGTGATTGTAGAGTCCATCCAGTACTAAGCCTGACGGCATGTGAAATTCACACATCAGGGTAGGGGGGCTAGTTCCTTTCCCTGTGGTTTCCCAGGAAGATCAGGTACCCAAAAAATCATGTAGCTCGGGTGGAGCTGCAGGTGCCCAGAGTGGCTTACCCAGGTATTCCGGTCAGTAGTGCAATGCTCTACCCCCTGGACTACCTCGACCCATTTTTTTTGATTGTGCATCCCATAACAAAGGATGCAGGAATTATAAAACCACATCCAACTCTCAGGGACAACACCAGGCAACCCAACAAATGAAAATGCTAGAACAGCATTTGTATCATATGCTAGATTGCCAGGTGAATTAATCTACCACATGTGTAACACTTATGCATTCATTATATAGAAAGCACAGTTGACTTCATGTGGAAAAAGTACATACACAAAATATAAAAAAAATATTTAATAAGGATAACTACATATCTAAAATAAGAGCATTTTCTTTGAATGCAGGAAAAAAATCATTCTTCTACAGTCATAAATTATTAAAAAAAGACAAATTTTGTACCTTTTCGTAATAAAAAACTATAGCTTCTGGAATCTGTACTTTCCTAGACATTTTTAGTCCAAGGAGCCCTTTCCCACACTTTACCCAAACACAGTATCTGAATATTATAAAGGTCCTCCATTTTTATTGCTGCATACCTCACAATGTGTGCCGAGCAATTTTTACAATAATGTATTTTCACTTGTTTCACCAGTGCCGATGAGATTACATTAACTATTATTCTTTCCTGCCAGCCATTCTTCCTCAATTACCTAAATAATGGATGAAGTGAAATGGATACGGGACATTACTCTGCCTGACATGTTCCCTTTGTATATTAACTATTCAGCACCATCCTGGAAAAGATACTGCAAACAACCTTTTTCCAATACTATATGTGTAGAGCTATCTGATAAACCTACTTCTCCCATGAATCCATTGTACTGATTTATTATGGCAGGCTATTTCTCTTTCTTAGGAAAATACTCTCTTAAGCAGGGTTTCATTCTTAGGAATGGTATCGGTTTAAAGAAGCAACGCTGGTTTATTTTTAAATTAATTTCCCTAAATCCACAAAAAAAAGAACATCCAACACTTCAGAAATAATTTAATTGCCCTACATCACTTCCACAGGGACTCTTCTTCAATACCTTCCTCAAAATAGTCACTATCACAGTATGAATTAAAATATTTTGCAATATCATTGTAACTAATAAAAGCAGACTTAGATTTGGATGCCATTTTAAAGTTTAAGGGCAACAAAATGAGTCAACTTTATGAAATCATAACACATAAAAACAGCGACAAATAATCACCAGTAGTGATTTTTGGAAGTACAAACGTTCAGCATAGTAAGTAATTTGCACTTAAATGCCATCTGTCAAAAAATATTGAACTACTGGTAACACAGGCACTGCAGGAGGAGCACAATAGCACTCCAAGGGCTCCCAAGGTAAACAAAACAACAACAAAAGGTAAACAAGAACAACAATTTCACTAACAGATGAATACCTAAGGTAAACTTTGAAATTCAAATGAATCTATTTTTAGAAATTGCAATTATTTTTATTTCTGAAACATACCTGCAAGAATTGTGTCAATTCCTTGTCCCCAGGAATACCTCAACCAATTCAGACCTTCTAGCTGGTATTCATGCAAAGCCATACCAGTCTGATCCACAAACTCTGGCTGCTTTTCATACTTCTTCTTGAGATCAGTCGACGGTTTGTCAGGTGGAGGAGTGTAGCGACGCCTGTTCAAAGTCCACATTTAACATATAATAACCCATTGGAATAAGCAAATAAAAATCATTGAGCAACACAAACAAAATTTTTAAAACATTTACAAGTTAACTATTGGAGAAAATTAAGAAAGTTATTGACCACAAATAAATGAGATAGAAATGGCATATTTGCTCTATATGAAAGACTAAATGAAAACTATTCATCAAATACTCTTATTCCACTGAGAAAAAATGAATAACCCAGGGAGTTTACTCTTAATGTTAATTTAACCAATCGAGTTACATTATTCACTCATTTGTATCATTAAGGCTGTTCAATTTTTTAAGGCCATATTAAAGAACTTCATGAATTAGCTTGTACAAAAATAAAACTTTTCTGTAGGAATTTTAACTTCCATTAGCCTTTAATTTACACTAATTTCATGATTTTTGTTCAAAATAAATTGTTACAAATCCTTTTGTGAATCTGGGTAACTGTAGCCATTCCTATACACTTAATGGTATATTCTGTTAGTTAATTAATAAAATAATACATTTTTTATGATTTCTCACAGAAAAAAGAAGTTGAAGTTCAACAAGAGGAGAAATCAAGGTGCTGATGGCTAACATATGCCCAAGAAAACGTGCCACATCAAGAAATGACACTTACGGAGTTCGGTCACCTTCCTCCTCTTGCAGTTCCTTCGTTTTCGTTTTCTTCCCCTTTCCTTTCTTGCCCTTCTTTGACCCAAGTAGATCAGCATTACAAGAGGCTCGAAGGTCCTGCAAGTGTTTACGGTATTATTACCATTAATCCTAAAAATCTAGCCACACCTCAGTAGCAATAGAATTTTTGCATCAATTTCTACAATAAGATAATCCATTCATCCACACTTCAAACATCACCATTGAACATCAGATGGCACTGTAACCAAACACTAGGTCGGAGGGGAGAAAAATATTATCTTGTTGTGGAAATGGGTGCTATGTTTAACAGTTAACGCAGTAAAACACCTTATCCAAACTTCTCTGGCGACCCAAGAAAAAAGTTTATAATGCAAGAGAGTGCACACAACAGAAAAAGGAGAATTTTCATTAATGTCATAAAATAGGAGAGAACTTAATGCTTGAGAATCTTAGCTATCTTTTCATTCAACTAGTGCAACCAGTTTTCAAACGTTTTCTTCAAAATTTTGTGAAATAAAATTATTTTTGACTCAGTGTAGTTTTGATGTTATAAATGCAAGCAAGTATTTCTTTCTTATTCAGCAGCCCATGATTGTTTTAATTATTGCATTGAGTCATTGACAATGATCACAGTCATCGGGCACCAGTGCTTGCATTTTTCCCCTTCATCAAGTTAGAGGAGTCAGTCAGAAGTCATTTTTATTCCTCTTATTTTCAACTTACGTGTGAAATGAAGTCTCTATTAGATGTTCTTACAATGCATAAATTATGTAGCAAACTCCTAGTCATACAATGTATTCATTTCATTGCACGAATCATGCCCTGGCAGATTGAGATTGTGTGTTTTAAGTAGTTCACATTTCCATCACTAGTGCCCTTTATATTCAAATTCTCCACTAAAACCATTCACATTACTTCTAGCTCTTGTCTTTTTAAATACAAAACTAAGTCAAAAAAATTATTAACATTCACAGTAGCATATGGCTCCATTAAAAGTTAATATCACGGCATCCCCCGCAGTTTCTTGGAATTAACCAAAAAAATTTCTTAATAATGGGTAACATACAAGAGTAACTGTTTTAGAATGTGAAATTTTTTTATTCCAGGACATAGTGTTGCAAATAATGGGAAAACTAAAAATGGAAACGTGTATATACGGGGTTCTATACATGTTGATAAAATAGGAAAATGCAGGGGACATGATGAAAATGAGAATTGCAAAAAAACAAATTCAGATAACGCAAATATGGGATGTGACTGTATTGACAAGTTCATGAGTAGATACATTTGAATGCAGCACAGCCACAGATACAAAAATGTTTAAAAATATATACATGAAATATTAGCAAAATTGTTAAATATATGTAATATTCTCTGATTCCAATGTCTTTTTTTATTTTTCCGATTCAAATCATTCATAAGGGGCTAAATTTTTAAAAATTAGTTCGCATGATTCTCAAATAAATTATCCTAATGGCACTCATAAAGTGATCGCCACATCAGAAAATTATAATTCCTGTATTTCTCAGGTTCTAAAATCTCCAGCTTCCAGCTATTTTTGGTCCAAGGTTTCAGATTTATAAATCGTTCAGTTTTACTGTGTTAAATTTGAATTTTTTCATAGCATTAGCCAAATGCACAATGTAATACGTGGTACTAGTTTCATCGATTTGACTTCAGTACCCCATCAGCAGCAGTCATTGCAAGTTAAAACACGCTCAGTGTGCCTATGGCAACAGTTGAGGCAATAAGCGATGATGCATTCAAATTTTGCTTTCATCTGAACAAATCATCTGCCAAGGTGCAATGATACAGGAGACTTATGGAGACAGTTTTCTTCCCCACAGTGCAGCTAGAAGGTTTCTGTTCTAAAGAGGGGCTACAATTGCAAAGGAAGGTGAACCCAGACCTTAAGTCACTGCTCTCTAAAGGAAGTCAACATTATGCACTGCTGACATTGTAAAGGAAGTTCGTCCAATGACATCAATAGCACTACCTGAAACTTCACTGGGTGACACCCACAAGTGGGTTCCTGCAAAATTGTTTATTAATTGTGTTTACGCAGTGAATAGCGGGATTGGAGACCACACACACCCTAGCCTTCTCAACTTTCTGCTATGCCAATGCACTGTCAACTGTAAATGAAACATAAGGTAATGTGGAGCATGCATTGGCTCTATGAGATAAATTATCACCGAAGTAAAGAATGTTGAAATAGGGTTCAGATAGCACAGAAGAGAAAGGGTTACAACACTATCATCCATATTCTCCTCTTGGTTCTCTGATTCTCACTTTATCCATTGATTTAGGAAAATTGAAAAGAAATAGTTTACAATTAATATTCAAACTAATGAATTTGTTGAGCAAGAGGCTACTTCATGACAACCAGAAAACTATTTCCTAGAATTCTTTGGTATGAATGTCTTCAAACAACATTGTCTCCTTTCAGTTTCAGCTTAAATATTTGTTTTTTTTCTCCATGATACATCTATTAAGGTGCCTGGATTTTTATAGAATTTAATGAAATGGCTTCAACTTGGCAATGACAAACTACATGTTTATTTATCTCCACCTGAATACCGCTCAATTTGTATTGGTCATATACTTTCTTCCTGAATGAAATCCATGAAAATTTACAGATTAGAAATAAGAGGCATTCCCAAAACGACAACCTACATTTTTTACAATACAAATTGATGATTTAACATTGAAAATAAATAACAAATATAGATTACTTTCTGGGAAAAATCACTAACCTGATAATACTCAATTGCACGTTTTAAAGCTGGTATATCGTTGTTTTCTTCCTCCCAAGTGGCTTGATCATAGCCAAGATCTCGCCACTTAACAAGGTAAATCATTCTGCCATCTCTGAAAGTCCTATGGTTGATGATTCGATGAACAATTAACCATTCAGGTTTGATTCCATACCTAAAATACACAATGCACACAATCACTGAACATACACAAATTAGTAAAAATGTTATTCCAGACAAATTGTTCTTTTGTTTCGATAAAACATGAGATGCATGTGAAAATGCCTATTGCAATGGCTTACTTATAAAATTTATCTTCCAATGACTGTTCGTCAGCATTGGCTTCCCTTATTTTCTTCATCCTTAGGTCATACTCGTCAATTGGCTCTTCTAGTTTCGGTGGCTCATCCATGTCAGACTTACGATAATAATACCTATACATGGCAGGATGAAAGACATCAAGCTGAAAGAAAGGAAGAAATTTACTTTATGAAACAAGGGAAAATACTTTATATGTCACCTTAAACCTCGGGGAAAAAAACCACAAAATATATTTGTTAAATATGACAAATTTTTTAATCACTTTTTTTTGCAGAAAGAGATAAAATTATGTAAGGAACACCACAAAAAAATGAATAAACAAATTATAATTTATAAACTGAAATATAGGATGCCTTCTACTCTTCACTTGGATACAACGTTGTAAAGACACCATGAAACTTTTCAACAATTACATCAGAGTTCTTGCACAATACATATTTTCACACAAAGTGTGACATTAAGTTTGGCCATTTGACGTTGCTACAAAAAGTTTGCAAAACTTAATCAGCACAATAGATTTCTTCAAATCCATTAATATCAGTCCATATTCAATTTATTGAAGACTTTGAGCAGCGTGTCCCTACAAAAAGGCATGCTTGTACTACATAAAAAGAACCACCACAAGAGTGTGTGGCAGGGGAATAGAAGACCCAACTGAAAAACTTTAGATATTTAACGTAACTTCATTATACATTCTGATAGGAATGCCCAACAGTCAACTGAAGTTATTAAATATTTGAAATACAGGAAAACCTTGGCATACTTTACCTGTAGCTCTGATATCCAGTCACAGTGCCAATAAGACTTCTCCTGCCATTTGACAAAAAATTCTCTCTGAGGCTTTGGGGGGCCCTTTTTGGAGCCATCTTCCTCTTCTTTCTCTTTCTCGTCAGGTTTCCGTTCAAGCCACCTCCACGTCAAGATCTTTCCAACTTTTCCGGGCAAGGGTTCAGCCTGAAGAGACATTCAAGACTCAACCACCATACCAAAAACTACACTTAAATCCATAGTCTTAACATTTATTGTTTGAAAATGTTAACCACCATGGGAAATGCAAGTGAAAGTACATAACTACATTACACTACAATTAAGTACGGCCAGTCAATTTTTTTATCAAAAGAATAAGTGAGTAATACAAAAAGACATACATTGTAGACAAATGTAATCCAAATATAGATCATTACTGATTTAATTATTCTAATGTCCCACCTACTTGTGTAAAAATTATCAACTGTATTCATACTAACCTACCAAAACTATGCTTATTTTTTTCTTGCCCACATAAAAACAATTATAAGCGCAAAACCATGATAGATGTTTCCTATGCCTAAAGAAGTAACTCACAGAGCAACGAGGGCATTTCCAATCGCCATCTGGGATATCAGTTAGAGGAGGATTCAGGCAGAAAGTGTGATATGCAGATGGACAGGAATCACAGCACAGCAATTCTCCACCATCTTTACAAACCCTGGAAAGGAAAGCACATACATCGATACTTAAATGACATAACTGAAAAGTTACTGTGTAAAAATTTATCAAACAGGTAACAAGTATTGCAGAAAAAATTATGCAACAAAATATGGCATCAAAAAGTATTATCCCTTAAGCACTATTTCAGAATGAATAGTTTATCAGAATGGCATTTCATTTTGAAGCAAATCAGCCTTATGAATCATCAAAAACTCACTACTTATCCATGACCAACCAGAGCAAAAGGAATGCTCAGACAAACTGACACAATTTGGGAACATCATTGCATACTCCACATCCAAGGTCAACATTAAACATAACTTTTTTTTCAATAATAATAGTATGGTATAATGCTATAATGAGAAAATAGTAAACGTTTGCCCAAATTTTTACAGCCAAAGTGCAAGATACATGGCTTTTTTTGCTTCAACATATTCAAAAGATTTTAAAATTTAGATATAGTCTTCAATTTTAGCATTCTGCAAAAATAATGTTAAAAATCCTAAGATAGCAAGGTGCCTACAGGGAAAAGTAGAAAATAAAAAAAGAAAAATTTAAACATTTTTGGATGAAAAATATCTTTTTTTTTTAATAATTAATCTGTACTTGAGTAAAAATTCCCCATCATTTATTTTATTATTCAGCAGTTACACACACAACAAATTACAAACACCCCACCCATGTTGCATGAAGGAAAAAACAGCACAAGTCACTGAATAAGCATACATACACATACATAGCAATTGAACAGTAAAACTTGAAAATGTTGCTTGAATATTTTGCACAAAGTACAGAAGATTGCTTTGAGCATGTCCACGTACTGTCATATTCCTCTTGAGAAAATCAAAAACATTGCTACAGAGGGCATTCCTTATTGATGCATGCCATGGATTTCCATTGCCATTAATTACGTGAATTGAAACTATGGGGCAATCCTCAGGTGTCAAATCTATACTTCTTTAGGAGAAGAAAGCTGTAACTCTAAAAATCTGTGCAAACCACTTCACAGTGCGACAGTATGACAGTTTTTATTCTATATATTTATGTTGCTTTATATGACGTAAAAGAAAGTTTAAATAATCCCTTCACACGATCCAATGTACATAATCATGACAAAAGAAACATACTATGCATACATCATATTTTCTTTTGGTAAAGAGCAAAGACTCATTGAAATGCAGGGGCATCACATTATTTAATCAACTACCAGCAACTGCATAAAGCACAAACATAATCAACACTCAAAAAAAAAACTATTATTGGCTATCAACCAAGTATTTTTACCCTATTAATGAATTTCTTGTGACACACCAGTGACTTGGAATTCAAGTAAAATGTAAATATATATATGCAGACATGCCAACTTTCAAAAATGAAAAATCGGGAGATTTTTAGAAGTGTATCACGAAGTAATCACTTTTAATTACCACAATATTTGCATGGCACCTTAATCCCTTTATGACACTTTGCCAATTTTTAATGAATGTCACACTTTATTAACATGTTAAGCTAAGTACACAATTTGAACAGTTCATCAAGAACGTAAGAAGGAAAAATCGGGAGTCTCCCGCTTAAATCGGGAGAGTTGGCATGTCTGTATATGTATACAGGTGCTCTATTTTTTACCTTTAATAATATTGGCAACATCTATTGTGGTATGTCCCCATCTAACAAGACATTATATAGAAAATAGACACCCAGTAATTCCACAATTTATATTTATGGTTACCACACAGTGGTTTGGGCACTATGTGGCATCCTCAGGTTTCTTACATGAATCTTTGCTTTAAGTTTGACCATCATAATTGCTATGCTTATTTTCTATATAATGATTATGATAAGGAACCCAATTTTGCCCTACAGACTTCACTACGACCCCACCTGCAGAATTCCATGTGCTCATCCTCCTCTTGCTCCTGCACACCCTCACCCTCACAGTGGGGGCATGACCACTTCCCCTCTGGCGTCTCCTCCAACTCGGGATCCAAGCACACCAGATGGTATGCTCTGGGGCAAGTGTCACACAGAATGATCTCACCACCTTGCTGGCAAACCTCACAGTAATCTTGATGGTCCGTCTGCTATAATGCCCAACCACACATGAGAAAATCATGAGAGATAGAGTGAATTGAAGGATAGAAGGGATTCAAGACATTTATGCACAACAAATACACCCAGTGCAAATGAACTAGCCCTCCTTGAAGAACTACCTACCACTAGCATGGGCCAAAACATGCCCACAGGTGCATGATAACTTTCTATACACTACACAGGAGTGTTATTCAATTAAAAAATAAAGCTTTCTCAGACTAATTTGTCTCTCTCTGCTAGACTCATCTTTGGTATTCACAGAAAATTCTATGCTTTTAAACCTAAGTGATTATAACAAGGGCCAATGAAAGAAACAATGCTCTTGGTCAACTACCGATCAATTTTCAATATGGCTTTTACTTCCATCAATCTTTACTTACAAAGCCACCAGCTGTGTTCGCATAACATGCTATTTAATATTCAATGATGACTTCTTTCTTTTCACTACCCAACAAACTAGTATTAGGAGCTAAAATAATAGCAATTGAAATGTGACGCACTTGCTATCCCCACTTAAAAACATTCATTGACCATTTTGCAATAAATAATGCTAGTTTAATCCAGCTCTCATTGTTCATTTCTATATCCAGAAACTTTTATTTCACAAGAATGACTTAGCAAATTTCAGGAATTCACCAAAAATGTGGAAAGAGTTTATGTGGAGTATTACAATTAACGTATATATAAATATAAATTAAATCAATTAACTTGCAAGGGCTACATCATTTTCAGCATCCTTGTATCTTGACACTTATCGAACAGGGAGTGAAGTTATACCTAATATCAGTACTTGCACGCAGCACTCCGCAATCTAACAAGGATTCATTTTGGCAATCTTTATTTTGAAATGATGGAGCACTCTTGGTAATACAGTGAACTTAACATATTAAACACCCATTAGTTATCCATTCCACAAAATCTACAGAATAAGAGCAAACAATTTTTAATAATATGAAAAAGCGATGGTTTCATTTATACTACTAAAACAGTCCTCTACACATCTCCTGTTTCGACATTTGTTTTTAATTCAAACACGGGCTAAACCTCTCCCTCCACTCTAAGATGTTTTGCATAGTGTCATGATAAATTAGGTATTTTTATGAAAAGAAATTAGACTTTTTGAGTTTTTCCATAGTTGGAATGCTCCTAAATGAAGTTTCACCATTGGTATTAAGGAGAAAAATCTGTTAGCATTAAAATAAAGACATTTGTAAACCTGTACGAGGTATGTTTATGCTTAAAGAAACTATCACTAACCATATCTGCAACCTGCAATCTTCAAAACTGGAGGCTCTTTCAAGAAACAATTCAACAGCCCAAAAATTAAGGTACAAAACAATTATGTATTCTGATTAAAATAAAAATTGATAATGATTAAGAGGAGGTCATACCTCATAGCCATCCTCTCCTTCACCACCAGGGAACTTGGACGTCGTCTTGGTTTTCTTTTTCTTCTTAGACTTGTTTCCAATCTTTGTCTTAGCCTTCCTGCGAGGTGGAGGAACAGGAGGAGCGGCTCCCTCTGGTTCCTCCGTTGTCTTAGAGGCCTCTTCAGCATCCTGAAGCATTTGCTCAAATTCCATGTCCGAATCCCTTTCACTACCACTACGCTCCTCCTCCTGGGAAGAAATAGGAACCATTTCCTTTCTTAACTCTATCTGTAAATAATTGCATAATATCATTAGTTTAGAAATACAGTGGCCACAGTAAGAAGCATAAACAAATGGAAACAACATGTCAAATTCCAAATATTTTTGATAGAAGGGCACTGAAAATCTGATGATGGACAGTTCACAAACTTCAGTTTAAGTTAGACTTAAAGATTATCCTGGAGTAAAAAGAATGTCTTCTCCAAGCTATTAAATACCCAATAGAAATATTATAGTAACCCCCTTCCATGAAGTCATTACTGGAAAGTCAAATATTTCTTGACTCAGCTATATAAGCTAAACCAATTACTCAAAACTACATGTGTCACAAATGCTGTCAGATTACAGTTTTTGATTGGCACAGCATACACAAGTTTGCTACCGCATTCAGAAAGTTGATATGCAATGCTTTAATTAATTGATCATAGCTTGTTTTCTTGTCAGAGTAAAAGATGGCCAAAACATAGCCTTATTTCACATGAAACAAACATTATAGCCTGTTATATCTCTAACTACTGCATATGGTGAAAACAAATTATTTGACATCAAAAATGCACAATTTTTGGTAGGTGGAACTTGGGCTATGGGCAAAGGCATGAAATTTCTTAAGAAAAATATCAGACAAATTTAAATGGGTATTTAATAGCTTGGAAAGCCCCTCCTTTCACTAACACTCTGAACACTCACGTCCAGGAAAATGAAGAACGTCATTTTGGCACTTCCACAGATTTTCAAGGGGAAAGCACAATATCAGTCAAAATCCAGGGAAAACCAAGGAAACAAGCAGGAGACACTTACTGAGCTTCCCCTCTTCCGCTTGCCCAGCTTGATCTTCAGCGTCGGAACTTTTGCCTTCTTGCCAGTCTTCTTCCGTCCCCTCTTCTTCTTCGACTTGTCATCGTCGTCGTCATCACCAGCACCGCCAGGAGTGCCACTGCCACTCCCCCCTTCATTGCCCTCAGGCCCACCCTCGCCCCCACTCCCTGCACCACTCCCTCCTGGGGTCATGGCGGTGGTCGAGAGACCACCGACAGAAGCCGATGGGGATTCCCCACCGCCTTCGGCACTCGGGGATGCCGGCTCTTCCTTCTCTTTGGGGGCACGTGAACGGCTTGCCTTGGGTTGATAGTCTGGCACGGGTGTCACCGGCTCTGTCACTGGGTTCATCTCCTGCTGCGTGTTTGGGTTGATGTTGGAAAATTCACGCCACTTGGCTGCAACCAACATCATGAGTTTCGACATGGGTACCTGAAAAATGAATTAAGGTCACTCACATGAAAAAACCAATTACATATTCATGGATGTGAAAAAATAAGAAATCAATTATTTAAAATAACTATTCAAACAAAACTTTCTCAAGATTCGGTAAAGCACAAGAAGTAGTGCTCAGCCTCATGGGACATTCTATTATCCTATTGCACTTCAAGTACAATACCGTTAAGATTGTAAAATGCAAACTGATGAGTCTTGTCACCTTCAACAATTCACAACAACACCTCACAAAATAACTTTAATGGATAACAGCTCAGTACACACACAACACCTAAGTCTGATTTAAATGATTAAGATAAAGGCTCCACAAGCAAATTATCTTTATAATTTTGTACCTGTCTACAGCAAAGCATTCTTCCAACTATAAGAGGTTATCCTATGCCCGACCATTCCATGTTCTCACCACAGCTTACATCGACTACAAGTATCACACAAATTATAATATAAGTTGGTTCTCAGAATTTACCATCCAAAATGTTACAGTTTAACCCCACAACATTCACTCATGACATGAGAACACATGTTAATGATGCCCACACAATGAATCTCCTCTAAAATAAACACCTAACTTGATACATTTCTGTACCAGTCAATTAATAAGGTATATTTTTCGTTGAAAGTGAACACCATTACCCAATGCTGCGATTTTCTTAAGAATTTAGTACTTTCAATTTACTGCACAACTTACATAACACTTGTGCTTTACTAAATAATTCTTCAGGTCCTCATGCTTTGCACCAGTGTTCATCCCATATAAAATGCCTCTTCCTCCTATTTCCCACAATACTCAACATTTTTCCTGCAGCACAGTTTCCAATACAAAATTGATTTATGTATATCTTACATCCAAATTTCCTCAAATCTACCCCAACAACTTCCTACCTCCGTAACATTTAACTCACTTTTGTTTTCATCCATTTCCGACCTTCCATCCACCTTATACCAACAACTCGTAAGTCTTCAACATACCATCTTTTATCCTCAAGGGCTAAGTTTCAGAGTCATACATTCATTTCAAAGTTTTTACCATGTTTTTCTTTAAAGTCCCTGACAGCAACTCCCTTCTCCCTTGACTGCCATTTCAGTGCAAATGTCATTTCACAGTACTATGTATTTTCCAATAATACTTCATGTATTGTTTAAAGTGAAATCCTGACATAAGCTCTGATAGAGATCACAGGCTTACCAAAAATTAATTTCCTTTATTAAAAAAATAAGCAAGTAATCTTAATGAGAAAGCAGCATCAGGCTCAAGTGATTTAATTCAAATATATTTATCTCCCTTTTGTGCTGAATTGATTTGATACTTCAACACTATGTACACACTATGGCAAAACCCCTAATTCAGTAAGTCTGTTAGGAAAAATAAGTTCTTTTTTGCCCTCTTTTCAGTTAAAGTCTTTTAAAATATACTATATTTCAATTACTTCATATTTATCTTTACTCACAGGGATAAAAGAACTAGTCAAACAACATGGTATAGCTAATTTAATCTTTTCAGACTTAGGATGACCAAATCAACCGTGTTTTTTCAGATTAGAATTTACAAAAAATACTTGAATCAGACAAAAGATTAAAGAATTTAGATTCTAACAATCAATCTGAAGAAAATTAAATTGTTACATTAAAAAATTAGCAGCTATGCACACATTTATTCATCGTAAAATCCCAGAAATTCTCCCTCACCAGGCCAAAATGCCTTTCTCCATATTCTGAAGCATAATTCATGAATCCAGGTTTCAATGAAATAGTGTATGACAATCTTCTCTCTTAAGATCCCATGAGGTTATCATCACTTTAACAGTTTAAGCAATACTTAGTTTCTGTTATTATTTTGACATTATCGATAATTGTATTAAAAGCAACCATTTTCTGTCTTCATGAAACAATCATACAAGTTTAACATCAGCACTACAAATTAGATGAACTAAATCTGCTTCATTGAATATATTTACAATGTAGGAATTTTTTTAGGAAGTTCTCTCAATGAAATATTAAAACACTGTAGCTTACTACTCACTCAAAACAATGATATTATCCACATTTGTAATGAAGGCAACTATCTTCTATGCATGATGCAGGAAATATATGCAATAGCAGACATGCCAACTTTCAAAAATGAAAAATCGGGAGGACATGCCAACTTTCAAAAATGAAAAATCGGGAGATTTTTAGAAGTGTATCACGAAGTAATCACTTTTAATTACCACAATATTTGCATGGCACCTTAATCCCTTTATGACACTTTGCCAATTTTTAATGAATGTCACACTTTATTAACATGTTAAGCTAAGTACACAATTTGAACAGTTCATCAAGAACGTAAGAAGGAAAAATCGGGAGTCTCCCGCTTAAATCGGGAGAGTTGGCATGTCTGCAATAGTATTTTTTTGACAAATCGGCTTGCATTTATACATCTAAGTTATACCCATGTACCCCATAAGGAGTAGGCTGATTTTAGAGCATATTTTGGAGTAAAAAAGTGTAACATATGGGCCAGGGAGTACATACACTTTATGAAAAATTACTGCTTGTTTATTAGAGCAGCATGAAAGTTATCCCTTACAAGAGTCACATCATTTCCCTTGCATTCACAATTAAATACCATACAAAATTAGTATAAAGCTTTCTTCAGGAATTTCACTCACAATGGAAAAAGTTATAAATTACAATACAAAATGTTTGGGATACTAATTTTTAAAAATAGCACTAAGGAATGGTTATCAAATACACTGGTTGGAAATACATAAATTAATAAAGTTTGCTCTGAAAAAAACTTAATTGGCATACAGGATTCCACTACAAAATGGCAACCAAGTCCCTACCTAAGATATTTAATACCAGAAAATGGCTGAATGAAGAATGCAGAATGTAAGAGATTGCCAAAGAATACAATAAAAATAGCATTTCACAAAAAATCAAAACTGAAAAACAACACATTGCACACAAGAGAGAAGGTATCTGAACTAGAAAAACCAAGTGTACAAATTAATCACTCTACAAATTGTTCTAATATGCAAAAAGTGATATCTGGCTGAATACTCTGGAACAATTAAGCATATGAAACAGTGAACCACTTATGCCATGTGGGGTTTATTTATATATTATTACAGAAAACATTTTACATAATTACAGAAAACCATTAATGCAGGTAGTACATAACCTGTAGAGATCCTGTAAACACTTGGTAATCTCTGTAAGGCTTCTCACATAATGCTAAAATTTTACATCTCAAGCATGGTTAATGTTTAATAAATCTTGTGTGGAACAATGAAGTATATGCTATTCATGATTCCATGTTTTATATGCATAGTCAAGCATGCATGTAATTATTTTAACAAAAATGTTATGCTGACAATTATCAAATAAAAGAAAAATTATTGCAAAAAATATTTACTAGTTAAAAGAGCTCTGATCACAACAATTTTAATGCCTAATATAGTGTTAACTACCTCTGGTAAAGTACATTTCTATTGTCATTTTCACTTTTTTCGTCAACAAGAATCCAAGATCTGCTAACTTGTTAAATGGTTTTTGCATGTGGTACCACTTTATAACTATCACTAATTATTTAGAATTTCAAGGTGAATTTCAGTCATACATATTTAAAAGGAACCTAGATTTTTGCCATTATTTAAAAAAAAGGTTTATCCAATGGACTTCATAAAAAACTGCATATGAGGGCTATGCATTAAGAGCATATAAGTGATACCATTAATTTTTATTATAAGGATGGACTGATTACGCAGTATGACGTAACAACAATATAAAATCTATTCCAGTAGTCAGAACACTACGCACACAGTATGTGAAGGCAATTTCAGCTTTTCTTTTGTGGATTTACTATTTCTTACAGCAAACCGCTTGTTCATACAATTGACTAAAATGAAGTCCAACAGGGCCATTGGAGTTCAATGCTTTCTTAAAATATAATGGGGGAGATTAAAGGGTTATTTATTGCTACAGAAGAACAAAGAGCGTGGTGAAAAGCTAAAAGAATCACATTCCCACATTCGTTTGATGCTGAACTGTTAAAAGTCTAATTATCATTATTATAGAGTAATCTGCTGGTTAGGTTGCTTTGGATGGACACAACTGCCAAATAAATTAAAAGTCTAATATTATAAAAAAAACAAATGTTTGAAAGCATAACACATACCAATTTCTTAAGAGGATGTAATGAGTGAAAACATTTAAACTTTCTGATGAAGGAGACAAAACTGCAAATCAAGTGATGAGCACTGTGGTCACAATTGTGAATTTTTGGTCCAATGTTACGCTTTGTATGGTGGATTTTTAAAATGGGTTAACCAGAATTCCATGTAATTATTAACTTGAAATAATGATAATAGCACAGTATTCACCAAGTATATTGCACACTCACTGAAGTACAACAGCAAAAAATTGGAAAACAGTAACATTAATAAAAGGTCGCCCTGACCTATTGGCTTTGGCAGTAATTCATGTAAAAAATATAATTTCCTAAAATAACCATTCAACCATTTAAATGGAATTAAATAATTTCATGAAGAATGAACAAATGCAGACGTATACTATCAATATGGTGCTCTCCTAGTAGAGTTAAATTTCATAATTATTTTTTTTATAAATTACACATACCTTCAGCAGATATTAATGGAGTACGACATATCAACAAATTTTATATAAACAATTTACGTAGATTCCATCTCCAGGCATAATGGGGTACATCGATACAGAATACAGTGGTATATCATATTCCAAACATTCAAAGTACTGAATGCGCAATTAAAGAGAAATTTGATCCAGATTTTGAATGATACTGCTAAGACCAGATGCACACACAGCATAAAGACACAACCACTGCATCTCGAGTCTTCCTTGCATCTCTTGCATCACTCAGGTATTCTAATACAAACTACTCAGTGAACACTTTTAAGTACTATGTTGTAGTACTATGGATGGTCTGGTTGACTAGGATACACAAATAAAGTATAGCTTAGCCCGTACATCCATCACAAACCATACAGTGAAACACAGAGTACATATTGACCAATCAGAACAATAAAGAGTATTAAAATATTGAGCTTTAAATGAGCACACGTACTTGCAGGGTACATCTAGTAGCTCTCATTTGCTTCCAAGGGCGTATATAAATAAACACAATTGCTATCTATTAATGATGGCAACCAATAACACAGAATCAGCAAAGCCTAAGCCGCATGTTGCAGTGTCATCCATTGAGGTTATAAAGGAGCTTATTGCAGAGCATGAAATCAGTAGACAAGTGGCAAATCCATTGGCATTCTCAAGATGCCCTAGTCAATAGAGTCCAACATTCTGATGAATATGGAAACAATAAGAGCAGCAATGCTGGAACCTGCCTGCCATATGCAGGTGACGAGAGCACTAGTAAGGATGTGGAGGTCACCCATCCAACCACCATTCCAGGACAACAGTGTTTCCATGCTGCTTCGCAGCACTACTGTTAGGGATCGTAAGATAAATCCTTTACTTGAGTAATATTCCCCAAATCCATTGCTTATTTCAAAAGAATAACTACATAATACAGAGCAGTTAAGGAAAGGGGAAGCATGTAAGTATGAATTGCCAGGAAGTACTTTGTGGAGTGGAGTTATGAAAAGTGTGCTCTTGTGAAGGTTTATCCAACCAAAAAGAACCCATTTCAGAAGGTTCTTATAAATATAAACAATATTTCCACGCATTCTTCATGGTTAGAGGAGTATTCAATGAGTTAAACCTGCTTCGTTGACTTCCAGCTTTTGGGTAAGTCCAATGGGCTGGTGGTGAGTGATGAGGAATGGAGGAGACAGTGGGATATCGTAAGACAAACTGTGAAAGAACTTCAGAACCTTTAAAACAGTAGCAAGGAGAAGTGGTAGAGAAAATTACTGCAGAGGAGAAAGAGAGAGCCAAAGGGATGAAAATAAGGAATTGTGACTTGTGGGACACTGCTGAAAAGTGGTAGGCTGACAGGATCACAGAGAATGTGAACATTAACTTTTTCAGTGACAATGTGATGGTGGACTTTATGAACATCCAATGAAGCCACCAACACCAGCATGGACTCTATAAGAGGCAGGCTAGAGAGGAGGGGAAGGACCAGAAGCAGGGTTATTTGGTGTTATTTTGGAAGGGAACTCCCCTCCATAAATATTGCTTTTCTCTTCTTCTCCACCAGTCACTAATGATATCACCACTCCTCCCTAATGTGCAGTACATTGTTATAATTTTATTATATAGTCCTAATATTAATTATTATTTTCAAATCTCAATGTTATTTATGGTAAATTATATTTACCTTATACTACACATTTTTTTGGTTTCTTAACAGGATTGTCTACAGTCTGTGAACAGACTGATTCACTTTCCATTATTTCTAGTGAGGGAAATTGATCTGGACCACAAGCAATACTAGAGTTCAAATAGCACCCTGAAGCAATGTCAAAGTACAAAGCACCACTGTGCAGTACAAATATTTGTGTGCAACATATCCTCTCATCAAGATAATTACATTTAACGTAACAAGCTTCAATTACAAAACCATATTAAAATAAGTAACCACTGAGCACAAGAAAATTTGAGTGTAGCCCCTTTACACTTTCGTTCATAACCTTAGAACAAATAGCAGTTTCCAACAGACAACAAACAAATTAACCACCACGTACAACTAAATGAATTAATTTTCCAAACATGCTTTACAGCAACTAAGGGCAACTAGTGTTCTGTTTATCAGGTTCCATGAAGAACATGAAAAAGAACTGCTACATCATAGCCTGCTCTTTGAAAACTAGTAACCATATAAAAATTGAACTAATAAAAAATAAGCAACACTATTAGTGATCTGCCAATATCAACACATCAATTAGTAGAAATGAAACACCTCAATATGAAACACCAGCGAGGGAGCATGCCTTTAGAGTGCATGCAATACAGTTACATGAAAGCATCTTCATTCATATTGATATATACTTAGTTGATTTTTTTACCTCAACCAAGATAGAAGGCTGGGATGTGTGATACACAAATGGAATAAATGAAATGTAAGTTGAACCGCATAGCAAATTAAATTATCATTACATAACTCTTCCACAGAACTTATGTACATGAGTATTGAAAGGTATTGTATTTTGTAAAACATAAGGACTGAGAAGGACTCAATGAAAGGATATTTAAACCTTATATAACGGTTAACCAGAAGAGTAACCAATGCATTTTAAGTAAAGACGGAGTGAAGAGTTACCACTCAGTCCAAATCACACAATAAAAATGAAAGATGTACGACGCACATGAAAACAATGTATAATAAATGTACCAAATTTAAAACAACATTCTAGGAATAGAATTCGGTAAATAAATCTGAGAAGGTCCAATAATGTTCTATCTTCACTTTAATTAATGCTAAGGATACCATTCTTAACAATTACTTGCCCACAAAATCTCATCTCTCTTTCATTACAATTCACCATGTTGACATAAAACCAATGCCCTATCTACCAGAATCATATTGAATCATTGAAATATCATTGAATACTCGCCATGAAAGTATTTACAATCATCAGATTTGAAACACAGGCCAAAACTTGTTTCCTTGACACCAATACTCCATCCATTAGACAGGGCTAATCCTGATACTATTTCTTGATAATCACCCACGCAAATAATTTTCAATTGAGAAATGAGTGGAAACGAGAATTTTGTTGATTTTTTGAAAACTAAATGGTAAGTAGCACATCAAGACTTTCACAATGAAAATAGTACTGCTATGATCATTTTATATTATCATACTTATTTACAGTAATTAGATAAAACTGTTTCTAGGTTTTCACTTAACTTTCTGAAGGAAACAGTTTCGATGTTACAATGTAACAATTTCAGAGTAAAAATCATTTGACTTAACAAGGCAAATAATTTTTAAAACTCTGAAATTGTGGCATTGTAATGCATATTTAACAGATAACTAGTTTAAAACTCAATTAAAAGTTGCTGTTGCCGTATCTCCTGCAGTTTCTTGCAATTAGTTTCACTGCTATTCAAACCTTTACATTACCACCTGAGGACATCCAACATGCTTGACAATTGAACCATTCAATTTTTTTTCAAATGTAAATAACACTGTGGAATTCTAGGTATATTCACCTGCCTCCTCATACTTTTCTTTCTTTAATGCATGATGATTTAAGAGCCTCAAAATATTAGGCAAACAAGAATCATATTTTTACGACAACCTGAAGCATTTACATCAAGGACCATATTATATAAACACTTTATAATAATCTTCCAAAAGTATACTTTTCACCTGACTTCTTGTTATTAATCACATTGGTACCTTGACTTGCCAACATCTTTTTTACACTCATGTATTTAATTATGACTTTTATATTATAGCCTTTAATTATAAAATTTATTTGGAAAAAAATCATAGGTCGAACTATATACACAAGAGAGAAAGATATTTGTAGTGTGTTAAAAAATATGTCATTTTAGAAGCAAAATAAACTTCAACATGGACTCATTCTGAAATTTAGTGCTATTGTCCACCAGGCAATAATAACATCACAGTTTTGACTTTTCTCAACACAAAAACTACTACCACTACCAATGCCTGAATCTAACAGATGTACCAGTACTGGCAGTGAATTTATGACCACACTCAAAATCTTAACATTAATTATAACCCCTGATAAATTGAAATAATTGACAAATATTATATTGACTTGATAACTATGTAAAAAAATTTAAAATAAAAATGGGGAGGTCTATTTATTTAAAAGTATGCACTTGTCAATAGTTTGTACCTCAAGTTTACATCACAAAACACAAATTTTCGCTTAACTTTAAGGACTTTGGGTTTATTTGCTCCCAAATGTACAAATTTTGGGAAAAAAATAATGTCAATGCCAACAATATGTTTAAAGTGCATTGAAAATTTGACCAACAGCAACAAATTTGTCTCGAGACATTTTTAAAATATTTTTTATATAGCACAAACTTTTAAAATATGTATCCAGTTGTGGATTCAAAAAAGATGCTGTGAATGATCTGCCTAAATATCTACATGAAATCTTCATATGTGGATTGTTATTTAAACAACATTTTAAAAAATCACCACTGTAAATATGTTAAGAGTTTGTAGCACATTACATACATATCTTCAAAGTAACAACTATCACTAGACTAGAGAGTAATAAATGGGCATTAATGACACAGAGGAAAAGCAGAAAATCCTTGTTTGGAAGTGTACAGTATTAAATTCACACGCGTGGTATACCCAAGGGCACCATTGAAAATGCCCACCTTCAGACAGATTTCAGCACATTACCACTTGTATTAAGCAGTCTATGGTCACTGCATGAGAAAAGCATCACATTCCATATCTGGAGAATGAGTTCAAACATTCAAGGTCAGAATACATGGAATTATATGTGGAATAAGTTTTTATTTTGAAAAGTTTACAAGTTAATGTACCGCACATTACTTGACGTAAATCAAAATCTTGAACACCAAAAAAAAAAAAAAGAAATTGCATCCCTGTGACAAATTGTGCTCACTGAAGAGAGAGACTATTAAAAGACAAATGCACAATGAATTAATCATAAGCTAATGCATTTGTGTCCGAGGTTGAAATTTCAAAATATGAGCCACATGATGACATGAATTCTTGTGCAACTAAAAGTGTTCAGATAAAGATATTAAGTACTAAAGCTTTGGAAATATTGTGATGTGAGATAACTCCTCCTCTGTAAACAATAACAACAGGCTCTAGGAAACTGTTTCTGGTCAGGAGAATGCCTTTTAAGGACACTTTTGTCGTCCCATCGTGGCAGAATTCCCAACTACCATGCTCCTTTAGCAAGTCACTGGCTCGAGATTTTTAAATTCTTGGAAAACATTTTTACATTAACTTGAAAATTCAGTAATGGCCTAGAAAGAAAATACTTGCACTTCCATCTTGAAAAGACCTCCAACAGGGATTCTACCAGCTATCTACAAGAGGTTTCTACCAGCCACACGGAAAATGTGCTACTGTTAAATTTGAATTTAATTTTGATCGCATTTGTTAATTTAGAGCATACTATGACTCTGTTAAATCCTATACTAAAGCCAATTGCTTTGCTACTCAATCATATATTTTCAAAATACTGATATAAGGAGGAAAATAATATCAACAGCCAATTATAGCTTTATGGAAATTAATAAAAATTGGCAGAAATGAATGTTGAGCCTAACATTTGCATCCCCTGATATATAACAATATGTCAACCTCTCAAATGCAGAAACCAGGTGAAAGGGCACTCCACTGGAAAATTGCACACTACACAGATAGTGATTGGTAAATACTACAGTTTATGGGCAATAAAAGTTATTTCTGATAATTGGCATGAAAGAAGAAAATGAGGTGTTGATTATAGGAGCTTTTGTACAATATCCACAAAAAGCATGCCACAAAAGTAGTTTCAGGACATGGGCTAACTCTATTCAGTAGACCCAGGAAACTAATAGCACCACACCATCACAAAACCTTGACCAAATTGCAATTAACAGCACAAAAATTACACTTCTCTAATTGTGAAGCATAACACAGATGAAAATTTACTGGAAGCATGTAGTCCTACACTGTCCAATAATTGAGTCTTCGTGGTTAACCTAACAAGAACACCAAACCTATAATAACCCATCTAACACACACAATGTGGCAACAAGACGAATATATTATCAGAACTTCCAGAAAAGTTCAAAGTTAACTTCACACATACAAATGTTGGAAAGCATTTAGCTATTCATAAGCATATAGGTAAATCATTATGTCACATTAACATTCCTAATAACTTTCACAATAGTCTCCTTGCAAATTTCCCCAGCATGTTTTGTTTCCATGACAAGAATACTCGTACTAAAAGAAGGTACCATTAAAAGATAAAATGAAGCACAGTTTCCAAAGCACATACCTTAGGATTTTCTTTGGAGAGAAGTGGCCTAACATGCTGCTGAAAGAGTTTGTACGTAGTCAAATTCTGAAAATCTGACTCAGAATATTCAATTTCAACATCTTGAAGACCAAATGTTGTACACACTTCTTCAATTGTTGGCATTCCTGTAAAAATATGCAGAGTGAATGGTATTGAAGTATTAAAAACACAACACTTTTCAATTAAATTCAATTTGTAAGAAGTATGCATGTGAGATAAATCATTACTAATGCTTTCACTAACACCGACTTCAAATATATAGAAATGAAATCCAAATACACGAAGCTGAATATTACGGATTGATGCCATTGTTTAAAAAATCCAATAGTCAGAAAAAATACGTACTAATTACATTATACGCAGAAATAAAACCTTGTGAAGGTGTGCTACTTTTGAAAGATAATAGTTTACAATATGGTAAAATCATTACACCCCGTTATTAAAAACCTATGTCAAATAGTCAAGAGCACAACAAATACTGATTAGAGATTTTCCTACTTCAGAAACAACTTTCAGTACAAAGGAACAGCAAATAGATACAATTGTCTTCGACAGCAACTTCAATATTTGCCAAATTGCACCGGTTGACAAACATGTTACCCTAAAGTTATCCAAAATGCGAAAAATACTCAGCAACTGCTGAGTAAAAAACAACACACGACATATCCTTAAAATTTTAAGCTCACTCGTAACATTAAAACACACATCAAATCTAAAAACATAATTGAACACAATCGCAAATCCAAGGCTTTAAAATCTGAGAATATGTCGTAATTATGAATGAACCGAGCCATAGTGCAACAAAACCAGTATCATATTACAAAAAAGCTGCTATAGATCACACCATATGAACTCCAACAAATCATGGGGGGTAAATACTACAACTATGACCATCACCACTTCACTTAACATCAAAATGCATAAGGTTATTTCAAGCATACCTGCATTAGCATCTTGAACGGGTGGAGGAGGTTGATGTTTTGGAGTACTCCTAGATTTTCGTCCTTTCTTACTGCTACCAAAATCTGAGTCATTACCACCAACTGAATTGCTGGAATTTCCTGCCCCACCAGTGACTCCAGAAATATTGCCGGCTTGGTCTTCTTCGAATCCAAAATCGCTCTCCTATAAATATTATTTAATGTTAGGAGAAATTTCATAGATTATAACAATTCCGTCACACAATTCCCAGCAAATTTCAACCGTACCTCCTCACTATCAGCTTTCTTTTTCTTCTTTTTCTTTTTCCCTTTCTTGTCTTCACTTTTTGCCTTTCTTTTCTTTCCCTTTTTCTTTTTACGACCATCCTCTGGCTCATACTCATCATCTTCTTCCTGCTACACAGTAGTCAATACAAAAATATACGTTAGCATGCCGAACAAATACAATTTCACTAATTAATTTTGACACAAAATATAACTAGAAACTTAGAAAAACAAATAATACCGGCGGGCCTTCTTCCGATTCAGGTGAATTTTCTTCCTCTTCAGGAGCACCTATTGAAGATTGCTGAAGTTGAACAGAGGACGCTACATCTTCCTCATTATCGTCTTGCTCATCATCATCTTCTTCACCTTTTAATAATCACATAATTCAATTAAATTTCGTTCAATGGCCACCAAACACGGAAAACAAATATCCAGGTATATATTAATTCTAAGCGAGAGAAAAGATCCGATAGTTGCATTTTAAATCCCTGCATGAGTTTCGGCCTTCGGAAGAATTTCGGAAGAATTATAATTATATGCACATTAGTTGGCTTTAGAAATAACGATCAAAAGAAAAATATTAAGTAATAACAATAATATATAATATGCCTAAACAATTATTATAAATCCAAAATTGCAAGTTTGCAAACTTTTCCGAATGCCGTAATGCACATTAGTGAACACAGACTATTTCACTGAAAATAATAAAACAACACTAATTAATGACAAACTATCCAAATAAAAACTAGTTTTTTTGAAGATAGGGTCAATCTCTTCATTTGATGGCATCCATTTTGTCAAGGGGTCGGCCCATTCTGTAGAATGCAAGCCCGCGCTGTCAGAAAATAATGACACCGTTCCCCATCCACCACGCCACTTTCATTTTTTTGCTATGATCAACCAAATCAGAAAAATGTTTCCTGAATATTTATGTCTACTTGGCCGTCATTCTATCCAGAATCAACTTGAGAGCATTATTTAACAAATTAAGGACCACATTGCGAACACAGATGGTAAATACAATACAAACTAACATTATTTGTAGTCCCGCTCAAGCGGTCAACGTCTACGATGTTACGGTGAAACAATTTCCGAACATTAGAGTGATGACTTACCGGCATACTGCTCTTCTTCAGGATCATCTGACGCCATTGTAAAGTATCCTTTATCGCACAGTGATCCTTAATAACAACAGAAACAATACCAAACCTATGAGTATTCTATATCAATTCCACTTATCATTATCGGTTCACGGTACCGCTATGCTTCCTTCAGTTCCTCGCAGGAAGACCAGCGGACCAGCGACAAATCGACTGAACAGCGCATGCGCAGTGTGACGTTATCGCATGACCCGGGTTAATTCACCAGCGTGAAGAAAAAGTGCGCTTTGCCTAAAGAAGATTATACTTTCAGTAGAATAATGTAATATTTATCCATAGATATCATTGTTTTATTGGGAATGAATGCTTTAGTAATTTAAACTCAACCAAAGTGTAATGATATTAGCCTGTATTTGCCTGGGAGCGTTATATTTTATGTAAAATTTCGGTGGAATTAAGCATTGCAGTTTTTCCCAGGGCAGGTCAAATATTGATTGATTGGATGAAATATACTTTTGAGGTAGCTTTAAACACTCAACATGGATGCAGTGGCTTATATCACTCGGAGAGGCATATTCTACTGAGGAAAATTTTGGTGTTCAAATTCAAACAAATATAATGTCGCATTTCTATAATCTCACAAATAAATGTGAGTATACTTTCACATTCTGTGATATTGAATTTCTCATCAAGAATGAAATCTCAAGATTAGGCTCACCTAAGCTAGTTGCTCTTTTTTCAAAAACTTTTCATTGTTTACGTCATCTAAGTAGTATTACTAAAATAGCTTTAAAATAAATACATAATAATAAGTAATGCATACTTTCGTATTATATTATTAAATTTCCTCAAAAGAAGCAAATGGACGTGTTTACAGTCGCTGTTTTAGGATGATTTTCATAAAAATACCTCTAGAACCCGGTAGACTCCGAGAACGAGCATAAGTAAATTCAAATGATTCACAAGCATGTATGTTTTATCTGAAAATTATTACTCGCACCTTGATAAATAAGTTGGTATTTTATGGTGCTTTGCCCGGGACAAGTGCATTGCTAATGTAAGCATGCATTACAAGTAAATGCGTAAGTTTATTTCACGAAGGAATTTGGATGGATTCATTCTGCCGTTTGAAATCATTTCTTGTTACATCCGCGCCAAACGCAGAGGAAGGAAATTCATTCGTAAGGATTTATAAGTACGGTTCAAGTAAGTACTTTGGTATCTTGTTTCCTTTATCTGGGGTGGATCCTTTCAAGTTCTTCGTTTCTCTGAGCAGCACTGCAATTCGATACTTGCATGTTGTGGCTTTGCATTTTTTTTTCAATCTTATATGGCCCACGGGGTCTTTGACCCTTTGGATGGGCGCCTCTCCAGGGGGAGGTTCAGAGAGGATTCAGGTGTGGTTACCTCCCATCCAAAAATCGTTTTGATAAATTCTTTTGTTTCCTTTTTTTATTTTCGCTTTTGTTAGATTCTGCTCCGAGGGGGCTCAGAGAACGATATTTATGATAATCACCAACCCTTCTCTCCTCTCTTCGCTCCCCTTCCCTCAACTTCCAACTACTCGAACCAATGATTCTGAAAAAATCTCCTCCCGTGTGAATTCCGTAGCGTGAAGGATAAAATTGTGTTAATTTCATCTTTTCACCATTATTATTGCCAACCCACTATTTCGTGAATTATAAATTACAGTAGGAAAGCCTACTTCGATAAATAATGTAACAGATTTGTTTTTGTCATTCCTAGTCTTCCGCGATGTCCCCTTAAGAGAATGCATTTTCTTTTTTCATTGTTTAGCCACGTTTCATTACGCATGATTTTCTATATGATATACATTTTTAAGTTTCCATGGTAAAACAAAAATTATACATAAAGGAGCCAAACACTTTATTTTTTATTCTGCACAACTGATAATTTCTCAACACCACGTCGTTAAAGTTTACAGCCAAATTAACTATTATTAACGGTAGTAATCTACCGGCTCAGTGTAGACTTTCGATGGCTGATATGCTCTGTGCTCTTTTAGTCCAAACGAAAATGACACAAAATATCTTTATACCTCGTAGTACATACAGGAACTCATTTTTTAGCTCCCATTGCTTTGTATCTCTCTTTTTGCAAACCAAAATTCCTATTCTTTTCCTCTCTCTACCTCGCTTTCCCAGCACTCATTCCTCCCTCTATTACCGCATTCAGTATCTCATTGCTTCTCTCAGTATCTCCTGCATCCGCCTGCGCCGCAGTCAAATTATTCCCAGCATCCGTCTCTCTTCCCGTTTAGCCATGCCTAGGGCTTCATCGCTTGTTCTGTTTTCCATCATTTTATATTTAACATTATCCTCCACACCCAAATCTCAAAGGTCTCCAATCTACTGTCTATGCTTATCCTCCTGCCTCAACGACCAAGTGTCTTAACCATGAAAAACTACATTCCAAAATTCAGTTTTCAATTGCCTTTTCTTTACATCTTTACTTAAAATGCCTGTCATCAACTCCCTCCTGGTAAAAACTTTTATTAATGTCTCCAACATTGCCCGCCCTTTCTATTTCGTTACCCCCAGATGTAATATTTTTCTTAGTCTGCCTATTTTTGAGAATTTCATTACTTTCTTTTTTTACTGATTAATTCTCGCCCCATGCCCATCACACTAATTATGCAATGCCGAATAGCCGAATGATTAATTCATCATTAATGATAAATCTAGGTTAATGTCGCGTTAAAAAAATGAAAGGACTCCTCAGATTTAAAAACATCCCGCTTTCTCGTAAAAGGTTTCTCGTTTAGTTAATTCATTTTATGAGGTGTGGGCATCCCCCCACGGGCAGATCAAGAATCAGATTCACAGACTTTCTCGATAGATTTTCATCTGCTGGGCACCGGATTTTGTTTTACACTTTACACTCTGTGTTAAATTTTCGAGACGTTACCTAGTAGCATGATGACAGTTTAAGCAGGGATACATAGAGGTAGAGATGGGCTCAATCTAAATAATCAGGTTAGTTTACGTGAAGGATCGGAGCTTAAATCCTTGGATTTTCGAAGCTGCGCATCGCTCTCAATTTTTTTCAACGAGTCGTAATATGGATACATAATATTCTGATCCTCATGGTTTTCGCTAGGTATTTTCCTTGAATAAACACTCATAAAACAATCAAATTTTTAAAAATAATGTTTATGCAAAGAACCTAATGGTTATTGAATATGGTCACAATGGGAATACTATAATTCTGATATGCACAACTGACTCCACTACCGCAAGTGTCGCAAAAATAAAGTAATAAATAGACAATTATACTTTAATATATCTAGTTTTATATACATAGCGTGATATTAAATTTCAGGGCAAAGTAAATAGGTTTTAATTTTTAAGTAAAAAATTGATATAACTGAAAGATCACAATGTCCGTTCTAAAGAGATATTCTTTGGGAAGGAATATGGTGCTAAGCATTTTTTTGTCAAATTCCTGGCTAACGATAATCGAAACTGACGGTAAAATGTTTAAATGTCTTTAAAAAATTTTAATCGATAAAAGCGGTCTCGCCAGTCGCATAAAAAATAGTGGCGAGCCTGCGTGCCGAGCGGCAATGGGATACGCGGATCTAAAAAGAAAAAAAAGCAACAAGCGTAGTCTTTAGGTGGATTGGAGCCTCAAAAACCTGAAACCATGGAGACAAAAACCATTTCCGATCGTGTCATTAAAATCTTTATATCTTTTAAGAATAATTCATCATTGGATGATCATCGAAAATCTTTAAATATGGATTGTCGTAAAGTCGCGAAGGTTCTTAAATGAAAAGATTTCGTTTTGAAAAGGGCATTGGGTCATTATGCAGACAATAGTTGGGAGGAAGATCCCCTCCATTATTTTTCTCTCATTCGATAAATTATCGTTATTCCTGATTCTCTTTTCACGTGGTGAGGATTTTATTAATTTTGAAGTTTCTATCCTGCCTTGTATACGAGGAAGTATTTAGAAGTAGTCTACCGGTTAGATTAGGTTTCCGATGGACACAGACACCACAAACTGCTGCATTTCTAAGCTATGTCTGACATACTACTAAATATCCTTAAAACACGCTTTACATTTAGAGCAATAAATCACTTTTAATTTCCGCATTAATACTTTCAACCTCCATTAATTCCAACCGAAATGATCTTGATCTTTCCTTCTCTCTGCCTCGCTCACCCAAACATTCTCCCTACTACATACATGTAGTGTCCCAGTCTTCACAATTGCATTGCGCTTCAGCAATTCCTTCATCCACTTTTCCATCCTTCATGCAGTTTCTCCCAACCACCACGCCCACCAAACCTCGCACTTTTTCGATTGTTTTCCCTTCCGTCTGTCCATTCTATTGGTTCCGTTCTCCACTGCACCCATATCTCAAAAGTACCTAAATATACGCTTAATCCCTTGCCCCGACGACCAAGGCTCGGTCAACAGGAATACATAAAATTCAAAGAGTGATTTTAAGAGAAAGGGGTACCAGCCGAAAATGAAGTTGTCATAAATTCGATGCTTTTGAGGCTCTACTTTGTGAAAATTCATGATCACTGAATAAATAAACTTAGTATTTTTTCACACAAAAAACTTTATTACATCTACCTTATTAGCATCTACCTGATGCTGTCGCAATAAGCGTCAAAACCGGGATTGGTATAATAAATTTTTCTTGTGGACAAAATACTAAATTTATTTATTCAGTTATCGTGTTTATATTATCATTACATTCAATTTTGCTATCCAAAAACAGGAGAAAATTTTTGTAGTCCAGAGAAAAAACTTTTGTGAATTGTATTCATGCAAAAGAAATCGCTGTGACTGGGAATTTGTCTGGACACGAGACTGTACCACCTCATAATAAATCAGAGTATACAAGGGTAAAGCTAGCCTCGTGCTAAGGTGAGCGAAATCTAAACATCAGCGTAGAATGGCCTCAGGAGTATACAGTGTGATTTTCCTCGGGTATCAGATCTTCCTGAAAAACCCAGGGAGGTACAGGGATAAAGGACTGGGCCCCCTGAATACCCAGTCGCATAGATAGGTCTCAGTGCGAGGTGACCCTCACCTGTCAAACCAACCTTCATGTTGATTACTATGTTCTTTTCACGGATTCATAGGATGCATTCCTGTATGATACATTTATGCATGATACAGATGCATTCTGAGGTCAGAAATTACCTTATTTAACCTCTCATTGCCATCAGTTCCCTTCAATCCCTGTCTTCTTCCTCCCTTGCCTAAGTGGACCGTGTGCCACTATTCGGTTCCTCACGAAGATCTGATGTAAGTACATGTTTTGTATAAGAAGTATCGGGAAAAGTTTTGGAACACTAGATTTATTTCAGATATTGCTGCAGTGCGTAAAAAATTAATCAATCAATGCATCCCTTGAGCATCAACACAGTTTTCCAGCGTCTTTTTAATGACTAGAAAGCTCCTTGTTAGGCGGATTGCGGAAAGTCCTTTAGGGTACGCGTGCAAACTTATTTGACGGTACTTACGATTCCATGGTGGTGTTCTTCGCGGGAGGGAGGATTTCACTTTTGGCAGTAGGATAGTCTGCTGGTGCCAAGTCGGGACTGTAAGGGGGTTGGGGAATCGTCGCGATGCTGTTGAAGGTCTTCACAAGTAGACACTTGACTCTGTTCTTGGTCGTCCGTCCCAAGGCCTTCGGGACGAGTTTAGCGCAGATCTTTCGCATCGCCAAATTTTCAGTTATAATGGTGTGTTCACTGTCATCTCATCTACGGTCATACGCACACTTAACCGACGATCTGAATCCAGCATTTTCCGCACCAGACAGAAATCATTTGTTACCGATAATTTTCATACAAATCTTGTATTTGGGACGAGATGGGAAGAGAGGAGGGGGGAGAGTTACAGTGAAACATTATAAACGTTGATAAAATATATTTCCAGTACAATTATGTTAGAAAATGTATCGCTTGGAGACATAGACCGCGATCCAAAATTTGGCGAAATCTCGGAATATTCGAACATTTTGGGGCCTTTTTCGGAGACTTCCTTGATTTGCCGGTTTTCAACCCAAATTAATAACCTTCCGCAAAGTGATTTCAGTTTCAGATACTCTCCCACGATCCCGGTGACGTCCCAGCGACCCGATTTGTTGTGAGCGGCTGGGAACCACTCTTAATGAGGACCTTGTGGATTAATTCCGATTCAGACGTAGGTAGCTTTAAAATTAAAAAATCCTACACTCGAAGCACTTGGGCAAACGGCAGGAAAAGACCAAATGATGCATAACACGCTCGCGTGAAACTTAGTTGGTATTAGCATGCCTTAGTGGTATTCCATTGCGATGTATATATCTGGAAAACTTTTACTTAAGCACCACCGTTTTAAAGTCACACACACACGTCACTCGGTTTCAATGGATGGGCACCATTAAGCATGAAAACAACAACTCTCTTACGTACTCAGCAAGGAGAGGATGGACTCCATTGCGTGACTGTTGCATGGATGGGGGTAAAGGCTGGATACAAGGGCTCATTCGTGACCTTGAAGTGAGCATTACTGGCGAATACACACTTGTATCCTGCCTTTATTTATTGAGCTATATATATATTCTGCAAGCCACCACCAGGGTGTGAATGCATACCACGATACTTTTACCCGGACATGACCCTACCGCAGTCGAACAATGTCATTATGATCCCCTATCGTTCGCGGAAAATATGACATCTTAAGTCTATCTGTTCTAGTCTTAATATCTCTAATTTTATTGGTATGATCTCTCCTACCGTAGTACGATGGGGGTAATCATAAATTTTCAACATCACTGCCAAAGAGACATCATTCCAATTTATGCAAGAGCTTCAATCTGTAATTTAACCTTCGCTCCGTGAGTGATTTGGATACGCTACTAAGTTATCGTAAAAATGTTTTACAAATCTAGCTCCTCTACGCTGTACGCGATCCAGTTCGGCAATTAATCCAACTTGGTGAGGATCCCATATACTAGCAGCATATTCTAAATGAGGCCTAACCAACAACAGATTACATTTCTCTTTGACCTTTTCATCACATTTACCAAGTACTCGTCTAATAAATCCTAATTATTTGTTAGTTTGTCCACATATTCCCCGTATGTGTTTCACCCAGGAGAGATCGTGAGTGAGAGATCCTTAATAGCCTGTTGATGAGTGAATTTCACATGCCATGCAGTACTCAATTTTGGGTCAGCTCTCATCAACACTCACCTCTCGAACCGACCATCTTTTCTCGATTTCTCTTGTTTATTTATGGATTTCTGAAACATTTCTGCATGATACGTGAAAACACTTCCGATGTAGGCCATTATCTTCTCTAACCCCAAATGGTTAATGATTTCCTTAAGTGCTTTTTCTCTTCCCCCGCCCTCCAAATGAACCCAGCACCCTTCCTCCAAGAGCGGCCTTCAATTTCCCTACTACTCTCTTTCAATAAATCCTCCATCCGCTTCGCCATTCTTTTTCCAACTGAACCCATTTTCTTAATGGGTTTATTAAGACTAGACATCCGATTTAGGTGGATCTTTGATTCATCCATCATCATTTAAGAGCCGCACCTAACACGACAGTAAATAAATACTATGAAAAAAATTGTCAGTCTGTTTTTGGCGGTTGATCTGAACGGACGTGTCTGAACGAGCGCTGGCTTGAATCTTCCCCGTGGCGGGGTGTGTGTAGTGGCTGTGACCGACTGCTGGCTGTTTTGTAGCAGTTGCGGTCAGTGTTTTGTATTTTATTGTATTAATATATTATTCTTTTACAAAGTTAAGTGCATAACAGTCGTTTATTATTCGTGTGTGCGAAATATCACATGGTTAGCGGCGAGGAGAGTTTACTTTGTGTGTTACTTTGTATTCAAGTGTTTCGATCGTACAAATCTCACAGCACCGAGGGTGGCCCGTGATTACTTGTAGTCGCGCGCCGTTTACATACGTGCACTCGTAAATTGTGATGTCTCAAATTTTGTGTTTCATCCATTATCTTAAATAACTAGTGGATTTTTTTGTTAGTTAAGCAGGTCAGTGATGCCAATTTGCACGATAAAGTAGCCTTGACTTAGTGCAAGGAAATTTTTTATTTATTAAATTTGAAACTTTCATTGTTTTACCTAGCCATTTTTATAAATTTGGCATTTTCAACAGATTTAGGATGGCTTCCACTGGGTCTTTTGTCGCGATGCACCCCTGGGCCGGTGAGTGCATGGCTCTAAGGGCCCGTATCGCTGCGTTGGAGGGTATCGTGATTGGATCTTTCGTCTAAGGTTGACGGGAAGGTTGCTCTTCCATGGGAGGGCCTGACTCGGGGTGGAGTTGAGAAAACTCGCCGCGTCAATAGGGCCGCACGGATTCGTCCGAATTCAACATGCGACGGAGTGATCGAGAGGCCGCCCGGAGTCCGAACCTTTGATGGGGAAGAGGTGTCGTTCCGGAAGCCGGAGGATTGGAAGGTTGTCTCGCGCAGTAGCGGGGTGAAATTAACGCTGCGGCGAGGGATGGGAGATTCAATGGCAAACCTCAGCCCCTACCTCCGCCCCTCTGAGAGCACCATCCAGAAGGAACCGTCAGAGTGGAAAGGCGGGGGATTCTAGTGATAGGCAACAGTGGCGTCAGACGTGTGATAGCCCCATTGCGGGAGAGGGCAGGCCAGGAGGGTGTGAGCCAGTGCCTGACGGCATGGTGTATTCCTAGTGGCGGTGTTACCCAGGTGACGAAGGTGGTTGGAGCGGAGACTGCGGGCACGAGATGTTCCAGGCTGCGGGTCGTGGCTCATGTTGGCGTCAACGATGCCGTCGACCGTAAATCCGAGGAGATTCTGAATTCCTTGAGGGAATTGAAATCATAAAAAGAATCAGTGACCACAGGGCAGTAAATGCTAAGTTTTCGCTTCATGGGGCCCGAGAAAAGAAGCCTTAAAGGAAAATTTACTTGCTCATAAGGGAACTACAATGGCCAAAAGTTTGTGCTACAGAGGCAACTGACAAGTTTTTAGAAAGATAGTAATCTCCGAAATACTGAGGGTACGTGGAATCATTTCCCTGAGATCACGCGCTCAGCAGTCAACAAGTTCAATCCCAGTAAATTAACCAAAGATAGCACGGTACCTAGATAGTGCAACGCGGATGTTAGAAAGGCATTAAGACGTCAAAGGTTATGTCACGCCCAGATGAAAAATGTTAGGGATGATACATCTAACGACAAAAAGAATGAGATCACTTCTGATTACAAGTTATCCAGGGCGAATGTCAAGAATGAATTTTGGAAAACGTTACATCTACATCTACATAAATACCCTGCGAGTCACCAAAAAGGTGTGTGGCAGGGGGTGTAGCACCAGGGAATTCAAAAGGAAAAGGTTAGCGGAAATTTATTTCCCTCATATCCATTTCGCGCAAGGTTATGGAACACATAGTTGCTAGTTCGATCGTGAGACACCTTGATAATCTGAAGTTATTAATGAAAAATCAGCATGGTTTCCGAAACGGTAGATCCTACGAGACACAACTTGTACTTTTGGTTCATGATATTTTCCGGGAAAGAGCAATGTTCCATTGGACGTGATTTTTCTAGATTTCAAGAAGGCCTTCGACTAAGCACCTCATAGCAAACTACTCGCAAAGCTAGAAGCATATAGAATAGATAAAAATATCCGGGATTGGATTAAAGACTTTTTGAATGGTCGGGTTCAAAAGTAGTAATATATCGAGTTAGTTCAAATGCAGTAGAAGTTACTTGAGGTGTCCCCCTGGGAAGTTTCGTCGGACTTCTATTAATCCTACTTTACATTAACGACATTGAATCCGTAGTCACTATTAAGATACGTTTATTTAGCGACGAGGCAGTGGTTTACTGTGATATTCGTGATCCCGAGGGCACAGCAGCTTTGTCAGATGACCTTAATTCTATACGACGCTGGTGCAACATTTGGTAATCAGAATTAAACTTTAAAAAGTGCGTAGTAATAAATTTTTGGAGAAAAAGCAATTCCCGCCCGAACGCCTACTGCATCGGGAACATTGAAATGTAATGTGTAGACTCAATTAAATACCTAGGCGTTACCTTCACTCACGATCTCTCCTGGGTGGAACATACAAACGGGGAATATGTGGACAAGCTAACAAAAAAATATGATTTATTAGAAGAGTACTTGGTAAATGTGATGATACTTTGCCCACCTTCTTCTAAAACATTGGCGGAAATACAAGGTTGGTATAAAAAGTATCGGTAACAATTTTTTCCTGACACTTGCGTGAAGTGCTGAATTCAGTCCGTCTGTTGAGGGTGCGAATGATCGCAGATCATGTATTGGTAAGAATGTGACATTGGACACCATTATTAGTGAAAATTTGGCAATGCGAAAGATCTGCGCTAAACTCGTCCCGAAGGTCTTTGGACGGACTACCAAGAACAGAGTCGATAATCTGCTTGCGAAGACCTTCTTCAACGTCATCCCGACGATTCCCCAACGTCCTTACAGTCCCGACTTGGCACCAGCAGACTATTTCCTATTCCCAAAAGTGAAATCCTTCCTCCCTCAAAGGGCACCACCAATGGGCCATAAGTGCCGCCAAATAAGCTTGCACGCGTACCCTACCAGGGAGTCGTGGAAAAACCGCTGGCAAAAGTGTGTCGACGCCCAACTGATACTGATTGAAGAATTTTGAGGCATTGTAGTGGAAAATATATGAAATAAATCTATTTTTCCGAAACATTTCTTTTTACTTTTTATGCATACATTTTATGAGTACTATGCTGCTCGCTGTAGTTTGTGTCCGCAAACTTTATCGTCTATCTTATGCAGTGGTTGAGTTTCCAACAATTTAAAGCATCATAGTAGTCTTCACTCAACATTTTCTTCGTATCTACATCCTTTTCATATTTGCACCTGTATTTACATTTGATCGCCGGGTTTCAATTCTCTTTTTATCGTGAATGCTTATTTAGGAACCATTTCAGACAAATATGTGCGAGGTACCAAGTTGATGCGTAAGAAAAAGGCATTTTAGATAAGAAACCATTAATAATTAAGAAGAAATCATCAAGAGGGACCCCTGTTGTAAACACGAAGAGAATACAGGTGATTAAATGAAAACTTTATTAGTTTAGCTTAGTACTTCATAGTTCAGAAATGTGGCATTGGGGAAAGAGGGTATACGTAGATCAAATGATTTCGAGATGTGTGTGTGGAAAGAATGAAAAAAATAAAATGGAGGGAATGGAAAACAAAAGATGAAGTTCTAGGCATGGTAAGAGGGGAAGAGATAGAGATGGCTGTTGGAAGAAATTCGAAGAAGGCGGGACAAGTGGATGCAGGAGATGTCGGGATAGGCTGAATCCGACGATTGAGAGAAAGGAGAATGCTAAGGTAGAGGGAGGAAAAGAAAAGGCATAATGGGACTTGTTAAAAAGAGATATAAAGCATGTGGAGTCGAATAATGGTATGGTGTGAAAAAAATACTGTTTAGTAGTTAGCGTATCAACTGCAATGAATACAAATTACCCAAAGCCGTACTCTTGGGGGCACTAGTTAGGGGACACGGGGGAGGGTGCAAAGAATAAGGATAACAAAACTGCACACACTCTCTCACTCCGGTATTTGCAGTGCAAATTGACCGTTGCAAGTCACAAACACACATGCACTCAGAGTTTACGGGGGAAAAAACCCCTCGCCAGGGACCACACACTCAGACAAGGCAAACAAAACCACACGCACTCCTTCACTCCGGTATATGCAGTACAAATTGACCGTCGCAAGTCACAAACACACACGCACTCAGGGTTTACGGGGGAAAAAACCCCTCGCCAGGGACCACACACTCAGACAAGGCAAACAAAACCACACGCACTCCTTCACTCCGGTATATGCAGTACAAATTGACCGTCGCAAGTCGCAAACACACACGCACTCAGGGTTTACGGGGAATTTAACCCAACGGCAGGGACCCTTCACACAGACTAGGAATACGGAAAGGGAAGTACACTGTGATGCAGTGTCCGTGGGGAAAAAAATATTGCCGAAAAACCTGACACCAGGTGTTTCGCCTGCCAAGCAGGCCTCTTCAGAGAAGAATAATGATTATTCTTCTCTGAAGAGGCCTGCTTGGCAGGCGAAACACCTGGTGTCAGGTTTTTCGGCAATATTTTTTTCCCCACGTACACTGCATCACAGTGTACTTCCCTTTCCGTATTCCTAGTCTGTGTGAAGGGTCCCTGCCGTTGGGTTAAATTCCCCGTAAACCCTGAGTGCGTGTGTGTTTGCGACTTGCGACGGTCAATTTGTACTGCATATACCGGAGTGAAGGAGTGCGTGTGGTTTTGTTTGCCTTGTCTGAGTGTGTGGTCCCTGGCGAGGGGTTTTTTTTCCCGTAAACCCTGAGTGCGTGTGTGTTTGTGACTTGCAACGGTCAATTTGCACTGCAAATACCGGAGTGAGAGAGTGTGTGCAGTTTTGTTATCCTTATTCTTTGCACCCTCCCCCGTGTCCCCTAACTAGTGCCCCCAAGAGTACGGCTTTGGGTAATTTGTATTCATTTCATTCATTCGGCCGTAGTACGTTCCCTTTTGCTTTATTAGCGTATCAACTGTTTAGGATTTTTGTGGGTCATGTTAAGCGAGGCTCATAATGTCAGTAATGCTTAGTTGTTTAGGAATCTACGGGGTCGTGTAACTAATACGAGTTTGTGGAGTGAACGGCCGAAATTCTTCTGCTTTTATCGAGAGTCTCCGAAGCCGTCGGCACGACAATCATTGGACAAATCCTCGTTTGCATTTAAAAATGTGGTCATTATTGTCACTGCTATGTCAATAACCGAAAATAGGATGAAAACGCTGAGCTACTGTTTTATTTATATTTTCTCAAACAGGGTTCTGTAGAGCGTGGTCTCATGAGTTCTAGTGATCACTCATTCCACTTTTATGGCGTGATGAATGATGGTACGCTAAATCTATTTCGGTAGATTCCGTCTCGGCAAAGAAATCGTAGCAGGAATCGAACCTGTGTCACAGAGTTGTGACTTTCATATTTTATGGTTGCTTCCACTTGGACTTGTCTAAACGGGATAGTTCACTCATTATCATTTTAATGAAAGCTGTTCTTCGCAAATATATAATTTAAAGCACCTTGATTGATGTACCAAACATCAAAAATGACACGAGGGAAAACAAAAAAAGACGTTGTTGGATAAGTTCGAGGAAGCAAGGAAAGAAGATGGAAGACATTTTTTAGAGCCATTGGGATGGAAAATAAAACCGATATGTAGAAGAGAATTGAAAAAATTTAAAAGAATTCCAAAAGATGGATAATCGAGAGTTAGGGGGAGGAGGAGAATGGAGCATTTCAGCGGGATGAAGGGAGTGTGGCGTTAGCTGAAGACCGATTTAGTGTAATTTTCTAAGCTGTATTGAAGAGCACGACATTATGTGATTTCTTTTCATAGATTTTCCACAAAATCCCTCCACACATGGTTGTCGGACAATATTAAAAGCGTTGTAAATGTGCAATGAACGGTCGTGAATAAATGAAAACAAGATAGCCAAGACCGTAAACTTTGACAAGAAGGTGCAAAAAGGGGAGTGACTTGTGATTCTCAACTTCGCATGTGAATTTAATGGATGGGTATTGCTTGTTAAGGTCCTTGAGGAAGTTGTCGATGGAGTAGGTGTCTGTGTCAAAAATTGTGAAAATATCGTCGACATACCTGTGCCAGTTGTTGGGGAAATATTTAAATTTGCTTCGACACTGTTGCTCGAAATTGGACATAAATATTTTAGCTAGGAAGGGGAGACAGAATTACCCATGGTTGTGCCAAAGCTTTGTTTGTAGCAGTTTACGGTCTTGAAAGTTTGCGGTCTTGACTATATAGTTTTCATTAATAGCGTTGTCATAAATAGTTAAGTTTCAGACGACCGATAACAGAATATTTTGGATTCATTATTTGCTAAGACATTTCATTTCCACTACATATTCTTGAAAATAAATGCTTAGAAGAGAATTTCGTCAGTTCGAATGCATTATCCCAATTCTCTTGCGTTGGTACAGGCCGCTAATCTTCGGATGGAGGCCGCCCATGGCGATGATGGCGGCTGGAGTGGCGTGTGAGAGACTCGATACCTCGAAGCTTCTTTCGCCACCTGTGGTGGATGGGACTGAGGGAGCGTTTGCAACGCCGCCGCACGTGGATCCAACTCGTCCTCCCTCCTTTCCTCACCCCGCCGAAGGGCATGGCCGACCAACACCGACCCATACTCTCTAACCGTGAGGTCCCGACACAAGGGACCGCCAGGCTGGACGGGGCGGGAGGTCGAATCCGTCTGACGGAGGGACTCTGCTTAAAGATACGATGTAAAATTCAGTGACCAATGTTCTTATTTGCAGCCCAAATTCCCTTCCGTCTCCAGGACGGTGTCGGGGCCAGTCGCGGCCCCGACCCGGTCTTAGTCCTTGGAGACGCCGCTCACGTGCGTTTCCAAGGGAAGTGACCCCTCCACTCGGACGCTCTGGCCGGGTTCGCCATTCTTCCAGCTGGAAATCCTCTCGAATCCACCACAACCGTCGACGGCGCGCTCGCAGGGGCCGGGAATGAATCACCCCTTCGAACATTCTCTCCAAGCTGGGATGTGCAAGTCGGGCAAGGTTCGGGGACTGGGTAAATCCAGCATCCGCCCGGGAAAAGAGCACGGGAGAGGGCTCGACAGCAGACAGGGGCGTCATTAATCGGCAGGGCAACTACTCGTGTCAGCCATGTCGTATTAACAGCGAACACGAGCATATTAATATGCGATGAGAAGTGAAAACCCTGCATGAAAAGTTGGAACGAGTGGAAAATACGAAGTTCAATTCTGACCATTTTTCGTCGGTCCATCTTCCCAATTCGTGAATATAATTTATTAAAAAACCGATGAGAATCCAAGTAGTGATTTCACAGGATACTGAAATTCGAGTATGGAGCGGCAGCAGAAAGGGGAGCGGATCGCGTAATGACATCGCAGTGACGAGAACATTGGTAAAAAGGAGCATCTAATATATTCAGAATGTCTTCGTGTGTTCCGTGGACTTCGAAAAGGCGTTGGACCATGTAGAGAGAGCAAAATAAATGGAGATATGGCTGAATGTAGGAGTCGACTGAAGATAGGCGACATATTCGCAAGTTGTACCAGACGTCAGTGTTGACTCAGACGTCGTGGGCATGAGAGGGAGAATGGGTAAGGGCAGTGATTGGCCAGGGGAGGGAGACAGGGTTCCCCCTTATCACTGGTAACATGCGTATGAACATACATGTAAAATATACTGAGGAAATGTCAAAGGTAACATTGAAAGGAATGGAATTTAGAATAAACGTGGGCGGCGAGTGTGATTAAGTCAGTTATTTTTGTACATGATTAAGTAACATTTAGTCAGAAATCCAAGGGATTTCCGGTTGCCATTAATTTCAGGAACAATACAAAGCAGAACAATGCAGGAGTTCTTCACGGGAACAAAAGTTATGGGATGAGGACTATAATCAGAAGAAAACAAAAATAATGGGATTCTCGAGAAGTAGCAAAGATAAGTTAAGCTTTAAGTTAGACGGGAATTGACTGGAGCAGTTCATGATTTTGGGCGATGTTTTTGAGTAAAAGATGCATTTTAATATAGATGTTAGAAGAAATGCATTCGCGGAAGAGACATTTAACAATCACATAGTAAACTCGGCACGATACGACTCGCCTCGTACTTTTCGCCCTGATCCAGGGCCTTCCCTTCCATAAATTCAGCGATGGAAGCCTTCGATTTTCTGTTACTATACTTTATTTTTTAAATATTAATCAATATATCTCCATCCAATAAATAACGGTACGGCATTACGTGTAATTTATTAAATATTTCTCAATTTGAAACGAATGTATTCATTAACTTTTATGATGGCTGGGCACCAATTCTGCTCAAAGTTTGTACATAATTGGATTCCTCCCGTTCCAAATTGCTTCCCGTCGCTCTATTTTATGTGTTTATACCCAAAGGGATTATCTCATACCTTGTACTTGACGATGTAATAGTTTCATTTAAAAGTACTTTCTGTAGAGTAGTGTACCTGATCTCTTTTCATGAATACTCATTTCATTCGTCTACGATTCTCAGTAATTCTAAGCAATGGTTTAAGGAAAATGTATTTATGGTACGCAAAAGTCCTTTCATCACCCTCTGTGAAATGTAAAAAAGTTTAAAAAAACGTTAGATTTTTAGGAAAAAAATCAAGTTAGTGTGAAACTCCTTTTCCTCCGCCCTCTCTGAATGGCACATTGTTTGTCATCGACTTCCAACCCAACCCCACGCGTTCGCTCGTGCCAATTTTAGAATCTATCTGCTGAAAGAGAAAACGCTCTGAAATAGGCCTTTTGTATATTACCACTGTCATTGCTGCGATGTCGATGGAACTGGGAGGCACCTATTGATAATCAGTCAAGTGCTTTCGATTGCTCGTACGTCGAATGCATAAATTATTCGTGCGTGCCAATATTATCAGCGGTGTAAATGATCCAGCATGCTAAAAATGTTAATTTCGAGAGGAATTCGGCGTCCTGGACAATTTGCGGATTCAGCGATGAGTGAATGATTGGAGGATGGAAATGAGAGAGAGTTTAATGATCCAGGATTCGGAGGAAAAACCGCACTTGGTTTAAATTTAGAAGCAAATTTTAGCATCGACACCTGAAAACATTTTTAACCTCGTACCCCCCAGGTAAAAAATAATTCACAGCGCGACATGCTGAAAATGTCTATATTTTTATGTGTAAGACCTAATTGAATTAAATTTACTTTCACCTCACATAATGAAACGAAGTTACTTCGGGTTGAGCTATTATATCCTCCTGATACATGAACTCCGTGTAAGGTAGCTGGTGCAAGAATGAATCCAAAGTATTTGTCGTTCTCCAATCACTTAGGCGAATCTTATATTGAGTACGCAATACCGTTTTTCAAATTTTACAATCCAAAAAATCATTGAGTTGAAATTTCTATGATTCAATTCTACTTTCCAATCTTAAGGAACACTTGTGTTTCCTTTCATTACCCTCAAACCAAATTACCAATTACCAAAGCATAAAACAAGGAATCTCGCGTGCGACGGGAAGTCTTTTTTACTTGACTTTACATTATTTTACTTTTTACAAGAATTTACATTAACATGCATCTCTCCGTTAGTTTCGCACTCACCACTAAAACTCAATCTTCATTACCGTGTTTTTTACATTGATAGAGTAGAAATCTAGGCTTCACATTTGGTAAGTCGAAGTCTAATCAAATTTGAAGGAAATAGATATCTGTGGAACATAACTTTCAAATAGACTGGCACCAAAATGATTAAAGCAATGAAATAAGTGACAAGGTATTGAAAAAGACATTTTGATGGTAAAATCAGATGGAAAAGCAAAATAACTGCTTATTAATTCGCGAAATTGAAGTTGGAAGATGGTGTCACAATGGGTGGGGCAATATTGCGGATGTTTTTCGAGGAGACGGTCCCAAATACGAGGCAAGGCGGCGTCATCTTACCCACAGCTCCTTCCCCATTCCCCCCTCCCTTCTGGGTGACGTCATTTATGGATCACTCCCAAGCCCTAATGCATGGTGAGAATCAGTTTCGATTATGGAGGGCATTGTATTGGTAGTTCATTTCCCAGAGGCAGCACGACGTCCACGAGCCTCTCGCCCGAATCCCATCCCGAAACCTCTCGTGAGCGCTTAGGGATAACTTTTTAAACCAATTTCTACCTCAAAAGTATTGTATTTCTCCATTTCAGATCCCACAACAGCAGCACTGTGCTCTTCTCAGCCTTATTCTCGCACGTTCCTCCATGTGCCACTAAGAACAGGCTTCCGTACCAGGAATTAGCAACAAGAGTGTAGTACACGCTAATTATTCCCTACGTGGGTTCAGGGATTAGAAGCTTAAAAGGAGGATATATTTACTTAGGCACGGAGAATCTATTACTATAAAATGCGAGTTACTTAAGTCATTAGTTAATTTTTAGAAATTTGGATAACAATAAAACATGGACAATTATTTTAGTATCTTACAGTTAATCTCTCTAATTTTATTTACATAATCTCTCCTACCGTAGTGCAATTGGGGTAATATTACATTTTCAACATCACTGTTAAAGAGAGGCCCTTCCAATTCATGTAGGAACTTCAATCTGTAATTTAACCTTCGCTCTGTCAGTGATTTTTACCCTAGCTGCTATAATATGCTAATGAAATACGCTAATATGCTCAAAAAATGCGCGAATAAGTTTATCATAACAACGTGTTACAAATCTAGCTCCTCTATCCTACACACGATCCAATTCGGCAATCAATCCAACTTCGTGAGGATCCCATAATATACTAGCAGCATATTCTAAATTAGGCCTAAACAGTGAAAAATAATATTTCTCTTTTATCTTTTCATCACATTTACCCCGTGCTCTTCTATTTAATTCTAATTGAATTTAGCTTGATGGCATACACCCCGTATGTGTTTCACCCAGGATAGGTCGTGAGTGAGGGTAACGCCTTAGTATTTAATCGTGTCTACACATTGCATTTCGGTTTTCCCGATGCAGTAGGCGTTCAGGAGGGAATCGCTCTTTTTCCAAAAATTCATCAGTGCGCACTTTTTAAAATTTAAATCTAATTTCAAAGTATCGCACCAGCATTGTATAATATTAAGGTCATCTGATAAAGCTGCTGCCTCTTCAGGATCACTGATATCAAGGATCACTGATATCACCACTGCATCATCGGCAAATAAACGTGCTAGTGACTACGGAGTCAGTGTCGTTAACTTAAGCTAGGAATAAAAGAGGGCCGATGACACTCCCCTGGGGAACACCTGAAGCAGCTTCTATTGCATTTGAGCTAAAGATAAGAGATACAGCAAACACCGAAATACCGAGAACACGTGCTATCACTTCCTGTACATTACGCACTCGGCTGTCAACAGGTTTATTCCGAGTAAATTTAAAAAAAGATAACTTGGAACTGCGATGGCTCGTACATCGCGAAAGTTAAAAGAATTGAAGGCAATTCCCCGCCAACATGAAAAATATAGGGATTTATTTCTTAATCCTAATAATGTAGTTAACAAAATATTCGTCCGTATAATACATCTGTTTTCGTTGTTCCCATTGAAACATTAGAAATCTGGTATTTGGCATCAAGTAAAATAATTCTAACCTGAAAATGAACATTTTATAAATTATGGGCATCTTGGAGATCACCTTGTCCCAGATGCGACAAGAAATATTGCGAGAAATTCATGCCAATAGTAATTCAAATACATTTCATGAAAAGGTATAGATTTACAGGGCAGCATAAGTACTTTGTGAATGATGAAAGAAGACACTTTGCTTTTCCACATAGAAATTTTTTATTTGGATCTTCAGGAGATGTTACGCTGCCACGAAACCTAGGTCGTAATAAAAAAATTCTAAGCGGAAAAGCAAAGTGTCTTCTTTCATCATGAAGGATTTCCACCATGTTACTCCTGAAACTTTGTCATTTACTTTATGAATGATGGTGCTTTTTTGAATTTCATCTTAAACCGTTCCTGCACTGCTTCAGACAACCACTATGACTGTTGCGGGAACTTTCTGAGGATTTACGCAATGGGATGAACCTTTCACTTCCGTGGGCATTGGATTGGATAATCCCATCCTCTACCTCCTTTCGAATGGTTATACTATGTTCTTAATGGTTCAGAAAGAATCACGAGCACACATAGTGTTTGCAAATGGATGGGGAAGTAATCGAGACAGTGGATTTGCTGGGAACACGTGAGCACGAGAAATAGAAGAAAGAAGACCAGGGGCAGGAATACATGCATGTCACGTAAAGGGGTCGTCCTTAAATAACGTAAGGCTATTTTGACTTCGACCATATACTTCTTTTGTAAGGATCCATAAGACATGGACCTCTTACCACTTAATTATAGCTTCTATGATTAATGCCAAACTGGAACCGTTTTCTAAAAAAGAGCCCACCGTAGTTTGACGAAGATGCAGTTCACTTCGATTACTGGTCGGTTCAATAACGTGTTCGTCGTGGTAGGGTGCATCACATTGCAAGACGGCATGTTTATTAATTCAGTGGCATTACAGAGTGCAAAAGGTGAACTGAGACAAATATTTCGAATCTCTTTTAATTTTTCTGAGAGATTCTTTCACAATTCTGAAGCGAGTTTCTTTTGCGAGTATTTTCACAATTTCTATATTGGCGATCAAAGATTTATATAATTCTTTATTCATAAAGAATGACTTAAATAATGCCATGATAAACCTTACTTAAGAAATTTACCGTCTGTAAGGAATCGTATGAAATATCACACACCACCTTCCCTCCAAAAGCCTTACGTCATTAGAGGACGGAACAATTAAGGAATGTTTAAGGGGAGATAATATAATGGCGTACCTAATGGATATAAGCAGAAAGAGAAGGGTTTGAGTAACATTCGGTTCGAAGAGCTAAATAAATGAATAATTGAAATATAACGAGAACATTTTAGGACAATCCTGAAAGTTTTTTCCAGATTCTTTAACACAGCCTATTAATTTAACACTTCATTCAAATGCAGTAACGTTTTGGGCAGTAGGTACAATGTTTGTCCAAAAATCATGATTTTTTTAGCACTTCAAGTTAGACTAGTCATTTTTAATTTCGCGTGGAGACAGGTTGTTAGGCAAAACACCCAAAACAGCAACCGTGTTATAATGGATCATTAAAGCGAATTCAACACTAAGGAGCACGTTTCTTCAATAGATTATAAACCGTAAATTGATAAAAAAGTACTTTTGAAATTTCATGGATCATAAAAAACTCGCGCTATGTCAGACAGGCAACCTTCGTTATCATCCGGATAATAATGTCCAAGTGTGGACTTGGTAGGTGGGAATTTCCCAGCATAACCTAATAAGTCAACGACACGTGTTATTTCCCTCCGCTTCTGGGTAACAGAGGGGAAATAATTGACAGGAATATTTAACTGGCACGTCCATCACGCTCTTTGAAGTACGCAGTTAAAAATTTGTCCGTCGATTAATATATTTTAATTTTCGTCATTTTCACATTTCACTTTGGCGTTGGAAAAACATTTGAACATCAGCATCACGTACGGATCATTTACAAACGACCTTAAAAACTTAAATTGTGGACGAATATATAAAAACCGTTTTTGTCTCCTCTCTTTTATATTCAAAAGTCATTTCTACGGCATGGAATCTTCTCAGTAGTGTACGAAGCAATCTATTCTACAACATGTAGACGCACATAATACAAAGGCTGTCCTGAAAGTAATCTCCGCTATGCTATACAAAATACACTGCAATAGATAGGGAAAGATAATTGTTTTCATCTCAAAACTGTATATCTCTACTATTTTAATATATATTCGCCAAACAGATTTAAACCCATGCCATATCTTGGAACTAGTTTTCAATTTCCTTCGGCATAAAATTCTGCCGCCTAAAATCCTAGTCAACCGATGACGGCATATTGAAGTTCCTCGTCGAGACGAGCCCAAAATATGTTGTAGCCTAACTTTTAAGCCGTGTTTCCATTAAACAGAGTGGTAGAAAAATGTGGAAAATTTATTAAAAATTTGGGACATCGTAAATCGCCGGTTTTCACGAACTTTTTCATCAATTTTCAGATGCAGTTCATTATTCACCACAGAGGGAAGCCATTTCTGTCATCATCATCATGGACATTTGTATTCACTCTTGTTACATTTGGCGGAAATTACAATTGTATTTTTCAATTTAACTCGCCATTGCAAACAGGACAACCGGTGTGACCTTCCAACCACTGCAGCCCGAGGCGTACTGACATACTATGCGCCTCAGTACAGCGACCATTCGGCTCCCTCAACTACTTCTCAAGCTACACGAAAAACGGAGGTTACTTCCTGGACAAACTTCGTATTAAGCGACCAACAGGATTACATTCAAATGCTATCTCTGAATACATGAAGCAGTTTGCGAAAACATTCGTGTGGAGAATTAGGGACATGAGCCATAGGAAATGCAGGCCTGGGGATGATGGATGCTTTCGATACTTGGACATCGAAGACTAAAGATAAAGCATAAAGCAATGAAGAAGAATGCAGCAGTATGGAGGGAGGGAGCACCTTAAACAAAAGAGAATCAGACGGATTGGACACGCCTTGAGGCACAGCGAATATGTGAAGAATACGGGTATAATAGAAGGGAAGATACTAGTATTGAAAGCTCGCACAAGGTAAAGTGCACAGTTACCAAATAGTAAATAGGGTTTGGGCAGAGGGGCGATACAACAGGGCACTACAGAAAACCCTTATGTGGGGGTAGGGAAGGAATGTGGGGAGCTTGTAGTTTGAACCAATCTTCCGATTGAAGAAAATTTGTTGTCTCAGGCGTAACTTCATGGAATTTCCATGATATATTGAAATAAAATACTTTAATTTGTAATTCCACACAATTTATTTACAAAACACTGCCCAGGTTTTGACGTTGAACGTCATCATCAGGATCTGGTGGTGAGGGTTACCTTGTGATGACCTGATGAAGTAAAAGATAAGTGCATGGGTTCCCTCGACCCGAGACCTAAGGGGCGTGAAATGCCCGTGTTATTGTAATTAATCGAAGGATAAGAGAGGGAGCTAATTTCCCTGCACCACCTAGGGTTGCCTTATAATTCCAATGCCCATGCAATCACGGGTTGGGTCTAAAGGAAGTGTCGAGTCGAGGGGCATCGTTCGGCTTTGAAACAGGAACCCTGCGATATCACAAGGCTATTCCTTTGATTACCCGACATTTTCCAGAATGCAATATCCCAAATGATCATTTCCCGAGTAAACTAATTCCCAAATCCCAAATTACTGAATCCACTCTCTCGAATTACCTTTTGCCCGGATACAATGTTTATCAACGACTTTTTCCCCGAATTCTATGCGCTGATCGGAATGCAATTATGTCTGTATTGCCTTAGAAATCACGGAAACATCGATTTTGATTCCATTGCGATATCGATTGAGATTTTCACCGGTTCTAAGCTAATTATTAATCATTTAACTGAGATAAAATATAAAAAAATAAGACTTTTTCATTTTTCAGGAGTAAAGCTATTCAGGAAAACGGCATTTGGGGAAGAGGCAATGGGGAAAATATTGGGCAGCGTATCGCTCCAACCACTTGGCTGCCACGCCGACTGCACGAGAGAAGAGCATACGCATGACGCGGTGAGCGAATTAAACACAAATCTCCCCAGATGCAATAAACTGGACGATGGTGTTCCATTTCCACTCACAATCATACGCCACGTACTTAACTTCGCGAATATTCATTCTAGATTAAATATAGACTTATTACCACGTATGCCATCATAACATTACCAATTGTTCGAAAATTTGGCACATCAACGGGTGAAGAAACTTGTCTTCGAATTCAATAAAACAAACCCTCTTTCATTTCTCGTTTCCTAAGTGGTGCTGCAGTCGATTTTTGGAAACTAGCCAACCCCACACTACCATAGTAGTTTTTCAGTACCCTGCAAGCCAGCGCTGGGGTGTGTGGCAGGCGGTGAAGGTACACAATTACCCCTACCACGGTCGGACAACGTTATTTTGATCCCTTATTGTTCGTGGAAAAAATGAGATCTTAAATTTATCCGTTCTACAATTAATCTCTTTAATTTTACTAGCATTATCTCTCCTACCGTAGTCCGATGGGGGTAATTACACATTCTCAACATCACTACTAAAGAAACCTCCTTCCATAATGCAAGCGCTTCAATCTGTAATTTTCATTCACTCCGTGAGTGAATCCCAGCTTACCTCTAATATTTTGGATATGCTACTAAGTTTATCATTACAACGTGTTACAAATCTAGCTCCTCTACGCTGCATGCGATCCAATTCGGCAATTAATCCAACTTCGTGAGCATCCCATATGCTAGCAGCTTATTCGAAATGAGGCCTAATCAACGACAGATAACATTTCCCTTTGTCCTTTTCATCACATTTACGAAGTACTCTTCTAATAAATCCTAATTTTTTGTAAGCTTGCACACATAGTCCCCATACGTGTTTCACCCAGGAGAGATCGTGAGTGAGAGTAACGCGTTAGTATTTCATCGAGTCTACATTCCTGATGCAGCAGGCGCTCGTTTTACCCAACAAGGACGATACAGCGAGACCAGGGCAGGGAGCTTGAACCATGAGACTCCGGCGAAACTCTCGATGGTTTCACAGGAGGTGGTACAAGGTATCCACTCATTCAGGAATTACCCTTTTTATTAAAAAATTAGGGACGAAATGGGGAATAGGGCCGAAATATTTTAAATTTGGGAATATGACACTAAAATCGGGAATATGATATAAAGTTGGGAGTACCCGATGACATCGGCACGTGAACCTATTGGTTTTGAAATCAGATCGTGCTCATCGCAGCGGCAGGCCTGGGAAAAAGCAAAACTGGAAAGAAAGACAGACTTAGGTGAATGCCGTGGCGAGCGAAAAGGGGTGCAGAATGATCTGTATAAGGAAATACCGCAGAGGGTACTAATCACGAGGTATCGTTTTTGTGGATGATACTTTTTATTAAAAGAAAATCTTCATCGGATGTTAGTGCATATTGCACAAAAGACGATTGATCGGGAAATTATTGTTAAGATATATTTTTCAGTACTGGTTTTTGGAGAAGGCTTCCTCGCCAAACATTAATATCCTCATTTCTTGCGGTCTTTTTGCAGGTACACTGCCTGTCTAATTTAAGGCCGCGTGCTTTTACTTAACAAGCAGACGTGCGTATTCATATTGCACTTCGTTCCACCTCATTTCCCATCAGCGGACGGCCTTATCGCTAGACTACCTTTGATAAAACTTATGGCTTATGAACACTTCACTGTCTTCAGAAAAACGAATCCTTCCGGTTTTTTTCTTTTGCGATTTAAACCAAAGTACACTTAAACGTGGTTCGTGGGATCGGAGTCGCCTCGGAAATGGGATCCGTGCACCACTGATCCGTGCATCCTGATAATTTGGAGTCCTCATTCTCCTCCACATTCATTCACAATGACAGCAGCCTTCAGAGAGGGTTCCCTCCCTAACTCCACCAACATCTATCTCTTGGTCCCGAATTCGGAAGGCATTCGCAGATTTTATGATGAATTTTTTAAAGGTTTGATGGAGATACAAAGACGAGAGAATATCACATGCAACAGAGGTTTTTAAGTCCTCGGGAGATCCGCTCTCATCCGTCAAAACAAATATTCGGGTTCATTACCGTGTTCTGTTTTTAATGGAAACCTCCGAAATAAAGTCTTTCCCTTAGGAGGTCGAACACTAGTCATATTCGAAGGAAATACATACGAGATTTGTGGAAACTAACTTGCTAATAGATTGGCACCAAAATTATCAAGACAATGAAATAAGTGGCAAGGTATTGAACAAATACAACATTTCGATGGTAAAAGCAGATGGAAAAGCAACAGAACTACTTATCCATTTGCCAAATAGAAGTAGAAGGTATTGGTGGTTCATTTCCCAGAGACAGCACGACGTCCTCGGGCCTCTCACCTGAATCCCGTCCCAAAACCTCTCGAGAGCGCTTAGGGATAACTTTTTAAACCAATTTCTACCTCAGAAGTGTTTTGTTTCTCCTTTTCAGATCCCATGAAAACAACACTGTTCTCTCTCAGCCTTCTTCTCGCAACATTCTTCCAACAACACAAACGATTTCCTAGGAAAAATCGCTAACAATCAAATATGAAATGTTGACATTTATTTTACGTCTTTCTTTCTTCTTTTGTTTGTTTTTTATCTTTTTGTTTATTTTCATCTTTATGGGCGTTTAGTTCTGTTCTATATATCTTTTAAATGACAGTAATATTAAATTTTCAAGAAGATAATTTTAGAGAGCAAAAATATGAACATGTATATTTCCATGGGTTGCAAAATTGGAAATAATGTTTGTATAGTGAGTGCTAGTTGATAAAATACTGGCTGAGTGGATTCTTTTGTATTTCCTGGCGGGAACTCGCTAAAGATGGCAGGGTGGATGGAAATATTAAAACGCGGTCGAATTCTGGGACAGTGACTGCTCTGAGTAGATGAAATATAATATGTATATATATTTTTTAATCATCTACCGTCATCTATAGTCATCAATCGGATAAGTAGGTTTTTGGATGGACAAAACTATCAAATAAATATTTTGTGGCTTCAAACAAAACACACTCCAGCAATCTACTCTACATCAGGTCCCTCCTCATCTCTGTGTACTTCCTTCCTCCCGTCATCCCTTCCAACATCCTTATCCTGTTACTGCCCTTTCCCCGGTTGCCCAACATTCTCCCCTCTATTACCTTCTTCAACATTCCACTACCGCTCAATACGCCTTTCATCCATTATTCCTGCCTCCATACGATTTCTCCCAACAAATCCCTCTCCTCACCCATCATCCCTAGTACATCCTCATTTGTTTTCCTTTCGGTCCATTCAACCTTCTCCATTCTTCTCCATACCCACGTTTCAAAAGCCTCCAATCTACGTTTATCCTCCTGCTTCAGTGACCACGTCTCCGCGCCGTACATAGCTACGCTCCATATCCAAGTTTTTACGAGTCTTTTCTTAACCTCCCTACTCAAAGCCTCCGCCGTCAACTCCCTCCTCCTAGAGAAAGCCTCCTTGTCTAGTGCAATTCTTCTCCTTACGTCCCCACTACTTTGACCGTGTTGGTCCTAAACACTTTCGAGATATGTACACTGTTCCACCTGCTCGAGTTTTTGCCCTCCTATTTGAATGTTCAGCTTAGCCTTTTTCTTTCTGGAAAATCGCATAACCTTTGTTTAATTAATATTGATTCTCATCCCATATCTATTGCACTGATTCACTCAGCAATGTTTGCAACCCCTTGGTTGACTGACAAATTAAGAACTAGGTCATCAGCAAACCTAACTCATTTTATGATTTCCCCTCCGACTTTCATTCCTAGCTCCAGTACTCCACACACACGTTGAACTGACCGGTGATAATGAACAACCCTGCCTTACACCTCTTCCTAACACTGCCCATCCGGACTCTTCGTTCCCCACTCGCACCTGAGCAGTCAGAGGCATGTACAGGTTGCGGATCAGTTTCCTGTCCCTCCAATCCATTCCTATTTTCTGCATTACACGCATTAGTTTTCCTCAATTCAATCTATCAAACGCTTTTTCGAAATCCAGGAAACAGGAAAATACGTCCTGATTGTATTCTACATTCCCCTCGATTAGTAAGCTCATCACTGCAGTCTCATCACGCGTACCTCACCTAATCACCCCACCTCATCACCATCTCCTCCTTCGCTTACCGTCGCATTCCAATCCCCCATCACTATCAAATGTTTCCCTGCAGGAACACACGCGATTATATCCTCTAAATCATCGTACATCCTATCGATTTCTTCCTCCTTGTGGTTGCCCGGTGGCATGTACTATATACCTGAACAATGACCAAGTTCGTCGGTTCTGCTTTCATCTCTACGAATAATATTCTATCTGTTCTTGCTCTATGTTGACTACGCTTCTTCCTACCTCTTTATTTAATATTACGGCAACCCTTCGTTGGCTCTCATCCCCGCCCCTGTACATTATTCTATAATTATCACTCCAGTAATCCTCGCTATCCTTCCATCTCACCTCACATAGACCTAAAATATCTATGTTACCTCTTTCCATCTTTCGCTTAATATTCTTTAATTTGCCTGTCCTCAACATTGTCCTGACATTCCATGTTCCTATTCTAACTACTTTCGTCTTCTTCTGCGTCTTCTGTCCTGCTGCTGTTATTTTTCCCCGGTAAAGGTTTCGTGGGATGACGACCGCGGAAACCTTGCCTCCCCCGCTGCCGGGCACGACACACGGCCCCTTGAGCCGAGTCCTGCAGTCGCCAGGACTCAATTTCTCTCTTGCGTCCATTATTTTACTTGGGAATAATAATTGAGGTGGTTTCCCGTTGTCTTCCTCAAGAGTGTTTTTAACGTGACACCATCACTTAATGGCCGCCCCACTGGAGTCAGACGCCTTTGCAGCCACTCCATTGAGGAACAGACGCTGCGTGGATTACCTTTCGTGATGAGAATTCGTCGGTTAAATGAGAAGCACGACAGGAGTGTGGTGTTTTGGCTTTGGAATTCTGAGATAAAATGCATGACATTTGAATCAATAAAAAATATAAACGATAAGAAGAGTGTATGTAAGTGGTTGGAGAAAGATAGAGAAAGTGAGGAAGGGGGGGAAGAGATAGTCATGGCTTAATGCGTGTGGTCAGAGAGACCTTCATAATGAGAGATACTGTCCAGAAAGTAACCGCCCTTTTCGTGGAACGTGAGAAGTAGTGTAGGGAGGCAAATGGTTACTGTATTGACGCACAAAGTAGATCAGTACGCCTTGAGATGCAGCGGTTGAAAGGCCGCGCCATTTTAAACCGTGTCATTTTTTAAAATAGTGAGTCAAAATAATACATTTGAAATTACCACCAAATGTGAAGTTAGTTGAGTGATAAGGAATGATTAAAAAACCTTCAAATCTGCTGACCCCCATCGGGAAATTTGTGCTCTGTGCGGACCAAATGCGATGGGTGACAAGAGTTCTGCGTCAGTGTTGTGTTCGTTTAAGACCGAACACAGATGATGACAGAAGTCCTGTCCATGATGCTAACAGAAGTGGCTGCTCGTCGGTGGTGAACAAATAACTGTACCTGAAAATCGATTAAAAAGTTCGTGAAAACCGGCGTTTAACGATATCTGAAATCTTTAAAAAGTCATCTAAAGATTTCTACGACTCTTTTGCATGGAAAGAAAATTCGACAAATTTCCACGATAATGACAGAAGTGGCCGCCCTCTAAGGTGAACAATGAGCTGCATCTGAAAGTTGATGAAAAAAATCGTAAAAATCGGCGATTTACGATATCCCAAATCTTTAGAAAGTTTTCCACATTTTTCTACGACCCTGTTGTCTGGAAACGGCGCAAAAGTTGGGCTAACACATGTTTTGTGCTCGTCTCGACGAGAAACTTCAAGTTGCCATCATCGTTTGGCTGCGATCTCAGATGGCAGAATTTTATGCAGAAGGAATTTGAAAACTAGTTCATAAATATGACAAATGTTTAAATCTGTTTGGCGAATATGTATCATAGTATATGTACGTCTTGAGATGAAAATAATAAACTTTCTGTGTCTATTCCAGTGTATTTTTATAGCGGAGGTTACTTTCTGGGCAGCCCTAGTAAATGACAAGGAGCAAGTTTCTAGAAATAACCTGAAATTTATCTCTTTACTTTGCCACCCCAGAAGGGAATATTCCTATTTGTGTATCAAAATAACATCTTTGATGGGAGGCTTTGTTTTAGGTACGGAAAACGCCGGTCATTTATTTTTATCCCTGTAATACACCTACATACTAGAGTGGCGTGACGGATAGTCAGCCTCCCTCTCCCGACCTAGCCCGTCACGGAACGTCAAATCCCTTTTCCCTCGTGACGTTACTCGTTTGTTACCAGCAATCCACGCAGCCTTAATCCCGACTTTTCTGACAGATTCTTCCATTAAATCCAGAACATGTTACAAACCTAAAATGCAAGGTGCGATAATAGTATAGCGAACAAAATGTTGTTTTTTAATATTTGCTATTTTATTTCAGATTTTGCCGGAGAACAAACGAATTCATGCATCAACTTTGGGGATTTTACTCGATAAGTATTTGTTTTTCACCAGAAAAACACTAAACAGGGAACCATCATAACAAACGTAGAATCGGTAAAATACTTGGGTGTAACGTTTGATGGTAACTATGGATATGTCCAGGGGAAAACAATTTCGTGAAATTTGCGGAATAGCTAATACAAAGTTAGGATTCATATAAATAATACTTGGGAATTGTAATCAAAAGGTCAAGGAGCTTTGTTATTTCACGTTAGTTAGACCACATCTTGAGTGTGCTGAAAGCGTATGGAATCCTCATGAAGTAGGCTTAATTTTGGAACTAAATGGAATGCAACGTAGAGCAGCTAGGTTGGTGAAAATTGCTTATGAACAAAGTACCAGTGTCACGATACTATTCAAAGAATTACGATGAGAGCCACTAGTTAACCGTAGATTTAAATACAGGGTAAATTCACTGCGTAAATTTGAGGCAGGTTACTTAATCTGAGGATGTTAAAATCATATTCCGGGCCCCGATTTACAGATCTGTACTATAGTAGATCAGATCACGTACGTAAAATCAGGGAGATAGATAAAGATTCGTCTTTATTTTGGAGCGAGATTGAGACTATGATGTCTCCTCTACCACATAGCCCATCATCAAACATTCACAATATTAAACTTGCAGATAAATTTCATAAATTATAAATTAATAGCAATAAAATTAATGCATGCAATACCTTAGGACTAACATGCAGCAACACAATACATTAGTTGCCTAGTTAATGAATAACTATAATACAAGCTATACAACACACATACAAAACATAAAATTACTGTACATCCCAATACATCCAAACAATGCTTGCCTCAATATGTTTTTAATATTCCTGGTTACATTTGCAAACGCCAATACAAGGTATGATGCTCCTGCGAAAGAAAAAGGAAGGATCTGGAAGTCTGTTTACCGCTGGATTTTTCCTGGTTGTTTTGCTGGGAAATTAGTGTTTAATGAAGTGCGCGCTTGAATTATGGGAGAGAGAGTGGATTAGCTATAACGGATGATAGCTCATTCCATCGACGACATGCTGTGACTGCAAATGACCGGTTGTATGTAATTGATCAGTGCTGAGGAATAACTGGTTTATGATTCCCTCTGGTATTTAGTTTATGTATTCTATCAGGGCTATTGAAGTCGTTTGTGAAATTCTGAGGGGGCTTTATAATTTAGTATTTCCAGGGGGTAGAGCGTTGGACTACTGACCGGAGGGTCCCGGGTTCGATTCCCGGGCAAGGCACTCTGGGCACCTGCAGCTCCACCCAAGCCAAGTGATTTTTCGGGTACCAGATCTTCCTGGGAAACCATAACCGGCCTCGGGGTTAAGGAACTGGCCCCCCTACCCTCATGTGTGAATTTCACACGGTGTATAGGGCTTAGTACTGGGTGAACTCTACCTTCACCTACCAAACCGACCTTCGGGTTGATTACTGTGTTTATGGTTTTGATAGAGTAAGGATAGCATGCGGAGTTTCGTGCGATATTCCAGAAATAGCTAGTTTATTTTTTTTTAATATTCGTAATGTTACCTGCAATTTTCAGAGTGAAAATGAAATTAACTAGATAGTAGAACGGATATATATAAAATGTCGTTTTTTTCCTCGTACCATTAGAGATCAAAATAGTTATCGCAGTAATCGCGTAGAAGAAAATTAGCATTGGTAGGGTATACTGTGTATTAAACAGTTTTCCCGCATGATTTGACTGTACGTAACCTGTTATTTAATATTGTCGCATTTACGTAAGTACTTGTGATTAAAATTTTTCGAGTGCATGATTAAACTAATATTTGTGTAGAGGTGTCATGATTGAAATCGTACATCATTGCTGGTAACTGAACACTCCCCGCCACACGCCCGTGCAGCGGCTTGCAGGGCATTATGTAGATGTAGATGGCCCCTTTTCACAATCATGAGAGGTTAGACACCACTAGGGCGATTGGATTTCAGTGCATTTCGCAGAACCAAACGTAGTTTCCGTATTCTACTATCTATCTATATATCTACATGATACCCTGCAGGGCACCGCTAGGATGTATGGCAGGTGGTGATTGCAACCTAGCATTTATAAACTCCTTTTCCTGCAGCAGTGGAGACCGAACTACGGCCCGTTGTTCACTTCGATCCGGTCTACGATGATATTATTTGTGGCGTTAGTCATAAAAGGTTGTAAATTAAGTAATTATTAACTGCAGCGAGATTCCCTGGATTATTTTAAGAAAAATGAATTCTTCATAAATGCATCATTAAAAAAATACTTTAATTTCATGAATATACAAAGGGCTGTTCTGAAAGTAACCTCCGTTGTGCAATCAAAAATACACGAATAGATACAGAAAGTTTATTATTTTCATCTCAAAACTGTATATCTCTACTATTTTAATATATAGATTTGAACATCTGTCATATCTTGGAACTAGTTTTCAATTTCCTTCGGCATAAAGTTCTGCCGCTTGAAATCGATGATGGCATGTTGAAGTTCCTCGTCAAGAAAAGCACAAAACATGTGTTAGCCTAACTTTTCAGCCGTGTTTCCATACAACAGAGTCGAATGAATCTGTGAAAAATTTTATAAAGATTTGGGATATCGTAAATCGCCGGTTTTCACGAACTTTTTCATCAATTTTCAGGTGCAGTTAACTGTTCACCCCAGAAGAGTGGCCACTTCTGTTATCATTTTGGAAAATTATGTTCAATCTTAAACAAATGACAACACTGACGCACATTTCTTGTTCCTCATCTCATTTAGTCCAAACAGAGCACAAACTTCCAAATGAATTTCAGTAGCTTTGAAGTTTTTTTTAATCAGCAAAAACCATATCACTGAACAAACTTCACCTTTGACGGGAATTTCTATTGTATTGTTCGTTTTGATTGTATGTTGTAAACGAACGACAAGCGTTACTAGAGCAATGACAAGAACTACCTTCCAACCACTGCAGCTCGAGGCGTACTGACCTACTGTATGCGTCAACACAGCGAGCATTCAGCTCTCTCCACTTATACTCGCGCTTGACAAAAGATAAGCTTATTTTCTGGACAACCCTCGTATCTTCTAAATGTCGCCGGATTGCCCTAGGGCAATGCGTAATCTGAGCAATGATTTAGGACACCACTGCCACCTGGGCCGTTTCAGTGCCTGTGGTGGTGTTCTGGCCATCAGACCGTCCAGAATGGATACTGGCTTGCTGGAAAAGTGAGAGGGGCCCTTAGCTGAAAGCGGTCATTGCTAGGCTTGCGGCTTTGGTTTTGCATGCCGCACTGTGGCGGACTACATGCCAAAAATGAGAGTTGGAGTAACTTAACCGTTAACACGGAATGCCAGGGGAGATGGTAGGGCCTCAGGGCATGGTATCTACGACAAAGGCGGGTGGCTTTTTACGCCATAAATGGCATTAACTTGTTACAGTCAAGAGATAAACCTCGGGCGACCATAAGCGTCTTGGCATTTTGGGGTGCATGACAAAAAGCGCTAATTGAGGAATTGGAAAATGTTCAGAGAAAATCCACTAGGTTTCTGAAAAATTACCACGGGAAAAGTGTAAGTGTATTGGAGCATGAATGCGGTAGAGATGAATGACGTCTGCGATTCTAAGAGCAGAGTGGAAGGAATTCGAGAGAGTCTGTTTCTTGCATTCATTAAAGGTTATCTTCCTACCTAATTTTTTATTACAGATGAGGCCTGAACACTACGCGACACGTAAACTTCCATTTTTTATACTACATTATTGCTCACTTTATGCCTCGGTACAAACATACAAGGTTCCATACATGGTAACTTCTTCCTGCTTTCATGCTACCTAAAAAGCCTCCTATCTTCCTTTCTCTACCCCTCTCACCTAACATTTCCTCTTCAATCGCAGTCTTCAGTTCTGCCTCTCAATAGAAAACGAAAGTAAGATTCTTCTCTGAAGAGGCCTGCTTGGCAGGCGAAAAACCTGATGTCAGGTTTTCTCTAGGCACTTACCTACTTCCGCTACCTACGAGGGCATATTGAAAAGTAAGGTCTCCTATTTATTCATGGAAAATCAAATTTATTCTCAACTTTGTGAGAATCGTTGGAAAGATTGAGCATTTAGCTATTTTTCTACATAGTCGCCTTGACGATAAATCACTGTTTACATCCTTGTAACAAACTTTTTTAAATCGGCATTACCGTTCTCCCGCCGCTTCGCGAAGCCAACTGACGACTGCTTCTTGCACTTCCTCATCTGACTTGAATTTATGTCACCCAAGGTGTTTCTTGAGAGTGGAGAACAAATGGTAGTCGATGGGGGCAACGTCCGGGCTGTAATGAGGGTGGTCGACGATATCCCAGCCGAATTCATTGAGTACGGTGGTCGTTTGATGTGACACATGTGGACGCGCATTGTCATGATGCAAACACACTCCTTTGGTGAGCCTACCCCTTCTTTTGTTTTGGATGCCTCGTCGAAGTTTCTTTAGATTCTCGCAGTCGCTTTCCGAGTTGATTGTTGTTTCTTTCGGCATGAAATCCACCAACAGAACCCCCTTTCTGTCCCAGAAAACGGTAGCTGTAACCTTTCCCGCTGACTTCTCTGCCTTGAACTTTATGGGCTTCGGTGAGGTCGAGTGACGCCATTTTTTCGACTGTTCCTTCGTTTCCGAGGTGTAATGATGTGCCCATGTTTCGTCTCCAGTCAATATCAAATCCAGAAACCAGACGAAAAAGTGTAGCAAGCAGTCGTCAGTTGGCTTTCCAACGCAGCGGGAGAAAGTTACGACTACGGTATTAAAAAGCTGGTTACAAGGATGAAAAGAGTGATTGATCGTTAAGGCGACTATGTGGAAAAATAGCTAGATGCTCAATCTTTCCAACGATGCTCACAAAGTTGAGAATAAATTTGATTTTCCATGATTCTTTTCTTTTTCGTTTTGTAATTTTTGTATGACTGATGGGTCACTGGCATATAAAATATCCATATGAACCCCAAAAGTGTGAGTACGTGTGATTCACAATGGTCACTGTTTCCTAACACATTCGAGTGATTTAGTGAATGAGCGAGAACTTTTGTCCGTCAGTTTCATATATTTGTATGCATATGTGTGATTTACGGATCACTGGCATAGGAGGAATTCTTGTAAACCCTGAGCGAGTGAGTGAGTGGGATTCACAAAGGTCTAACACAACCGAGTGATTGAATGACTGCGAACGTGAATTTGGGTCCTTTCTTTTTGATTTCTTTAATTTTGTTTTTCATAATTTTTAATTCCTGTGTGAGTGCAACGGGTCCCTGGCAAATGAGATATCCTTGCAAACCCTTAGTGTGTGTGTGAATGCGATTCACAAGAATGACTGTTTTTCCTTAACAAACCCTAGTGGTCGAGTGGTTATAAGACTGTTTCCTTTTATTTTTGCATTGTTTGTGTGTGATTGAGGTACAAAAGGGTCACTGTTTTTCAAACACACCCAAGTGACCGAGTGTGTGTTTTCATTTTCCTCTGACTTGTCACCTTGTTTTTACCTACTTCCTTAAGCAAACCCAGTTCCAATCAAGTTTATGGTTTTGGCTTTTTCGTTTTCTATTGTCTCACGACCGTAGGTACGTTCATTTTAAGTTTACTGCATCTCAATATTTCCTTCACTTAGATTTTCTGTTTTCCCAAGCAACTTCCTCTCTTCGCAGACCAAAGTATTATCCTCACTACCGGAAGGAATGATCCGTATTGTTGGCATACCTATAAATTGAGAACACATGTTTTTGTTCTTGAAACTGAATAGCAAGGTTTAAGAAATTTATTCAGCCCTCTACACTGTGTTCATTGGTGAAATTGATGGACTTACGCAGTGTATTATAAATTACCCTGAGTATATACAGGTCCCTATCACAACCGATTAAACAGCATAGTACATCGTCGATGTATTTGTACCAATATTACATGTTATTCAATAATTTTTCGTTGGAATTGAAGAGTTTTCCTTCTAAGGTGTCCAAAATAATTTCGACCAAACGTGGGTAGAAAGGTTATCTCTTTATTTTGATTGCAGATCTTTGCTTGATGACCACTAAGCGCCCTTCACCGAGACTGACATTTCATATTATTATGTAATTTTTGACCAACTTTAATTTGTTCCTTCCTTTCCCATTTAACCTGCTCCTCCCCAGATATTCCCAATCTCCTCCTACTTCGTCTGTCTTTGAGGAAACTATATAGCCTTGCACCTGCCCACATTATAAACCGAATGATGAGGAGTAACGTTGAACCCTAGATCGAAAAATATTTTATTAACAGTGGAATAGTGCATTATTTTTTTGACACGAAAAGGTAATTTATTTTCTTCTCGTAAATACTTCTTTCGCTCGCGCAGTTCTTCTACTAATGTCTCCAAAACTACTCCCATTTCTCTCTAAAATAATAATCCAATTTATGAACTCCTACACTTGCTCTAGTTTATTCCCTCCTTCTTTAATGTTTTGTATGTTTCAAAATCCGAACTAAAATCAGACTACGGCTACCCAATAAGGGAATGGCATGTGATATGTGAGTACATTCGCGTACGTAAATTTCGATAAAGTGCAGCATTTAGGTTCCCGTCCGTTTTCCAAACCACAGTCGATTAATGTGTGGACGTCGGGTTGACAATGTTCCCGCGGGATTCCGTTGCGACATTTCACCGCGTAGGCAGGTCCTATATCTGGGATTTGGACCTGTTGGTGACGACTGATGAGTGTGACGGATGTGGCTACCCGAAATGGGAAAACGGATCGATTTTCCCACTCCCACTACACTGAATGAGTGAAGACTCTTTTTCGCGTAGTTCAGGAACGGAAACGATAATCCCATACGTCTTAAGATGGTAGGTTAATGAGAAGGGGACAGGCGGTTGCAAAACAGTCAACTTCCGTTCCGTACCTTTCAACAACCCCATCAAATGATATCGATGCTTCGCCTTCCTTTCCTAAAAGACTCGAAACAAAATCTGCACAGTAAATGGAATTAGCAGATTTGGCCATGGAAATTTTTATAAATCGTCAGTAGATGAATGTATGCATTGAATTCATAGAAATATCGATATTCTTCCAGATAATCCTTATTATAAAAGGAGGAAACATGTGGGAAGGAGAACAATTAGGGTAAGAAATCGTATTGTTGATTAGGGAGCGATCATTTTGACTATTTATTAAGCAAGACATGAGGAAATAAACCATAGCTAAAGCCTCCTCCTTCTCCCAAAAAGTTTCGTTAGTTTCACGTATACCAGACCTTTCCTGAGTATGCCAACGTAGATTCCGATAGAAGTTTAAAGTGTCGGTGACGATGTTAACGTGGTTGGTTCTAGGGGTAGGGGAGAAGGAGAGGCCTTTACTTAGCAGCGAAAGCTTGCTATTGTCGAGAGGCACGGACTAAAGGTTCACTACTTTGTTTTCGGTGTGGGGTGTTGGGTCGGTGGCTCTTTTGGTTGACGAATGGGGAAAACTGGTGTGAAAATGACTGCGACGCTGAGGAATTACGCCAATTAAACGACCTTTTTTCCTATGCCCCCCTGCCCCAAGATCCTAACCCTTCATATCAAAAGGATATTCTATCTTTTCTATCTAATTCTGGTCCCAAAGAAGGTCTCTCACCCAAAGATATGTCAATTCTTTCTCCATCTAATCCTAAGACCTCCCATTTCTATTTGTTACACAAAATTCACAAAACCAATAACCCCGGACGCCCCATTGTCTCCAGCATTAACTCACCCACTGAACGAATCTCCGCATTAATAGACCACCACCTTCAACCATAGCCACTTCACTCCCTTCTTACATCAAAGATTCGTACCACTTTCTGGAACGACTACACTCAACCCCAATTCCTCAAAACACGACCATTCCCATATTCACAATAGACGTCACATCTCTCTACACCTCCATTCCCAACAAAGAAGGCTTAGAAGCCCTGAAACGTTACCTCTCCCTACGACCCACACCACACACCCCATCCACAGATTTTCTCATCGAACTGACCCAACTCATATTCACCAAAAATACTTTCCAATTTAACGACGAAATATTTTTACAAATTAAAGGCACTGCAGTGGGCACCCCTATCCCTCCTGAATGCATAAATTTTTTATGGGTAAATTTTAACATAACTTTCTCCACCAACAAATCCTTAAACCACTCTTCTGAGCCCGCTATATTGATGACATTTTCCTCCTTTGGTCCCACGAACGCAAAACTTTGTCCTCCTTAATTTTCTCTCTCAACTCCTCCTCAGTATCTTTGACTTCATCTATATCTGATTTGAATAAATCTATCCTAGATATTGACATTCACCTTCAGAATAATAAGTTTAACACCTCAGTCCACATTATACTGGCCAACAACCTAAAATACCTTCATTTCAATAGCTGCCAACCATTACATACAAAACACTCCATCCCCTTCTCACTCTCAGTCCGTGGCTTCCGTCTCTGTAACAACATCCCCTCCCAACAGAAATACATGGACCAACTACGTGACTCTCTAAGAAAATGTGGGTGCCCTGAAAAACTATTGAATAGTTAAATTCTCAAACCATCAACCCAATACACTCCTCTCCCCAAACCAAACCGCCCAAAATGCCCTACACTTATCACCACTTTCTTCCCCAGAACCCACAAAATTAAACCTATAATCCATGAACTCTTCCCAATTATTAATAACAGTCAATCTGCATCACTTTTATTCCCACATTGCCCCTCTGCTTCGTTTAATTGCCAATCAAACTTGCGAGACATCTTCAAGTTGACAAAACCACCTGCAAGCGCCCCTGTCTCTTCCTCACCCCTGTCTGCACCATGCAATGGCCTGCAACGGCTTGAAAAATACTATATATGGCCTCTCCTGTAACTTCTGCCCTGCCTTCTACGTGGGTGAATGCACCACCAACCTTCCACTCCACATGAATAACCACTGCTATTTCACCAAATCTCCCATCTTCCTTAATTATCCCATCCCTACTCTTTGTTTCCCACAACTAATCATTTGAGGACTGCTTCTCTGTTTCGGTGATTGAAACCCTTCCCAAATCTGCACATAGCATAGAGGTGAGAACCTGTGATATGGCACATATATGGGTGCTCCAGTCATTTAAACCTCCCAGGCTGAATCAAGTCCACTGAATCCATTCAATAGCCACCTACATATCCCCTCCTTCCCCTGTTTGTTTCCTACTGTAAACTTACCTCTCCTCCCCTCACCATTCCCCCACACATGTCCCCTCTACTCTTCCCAAACTGATGATGACAGTCATGCCGTCGAAATGCCAAAACTATATATGTGAGTGTCCTTTCTTTGTGCTTCTATGTTTTAAAAATCTGTATCTGTGTTTTTGTGTATTTGTGCGTTGCAGAAGAGCATTCTATTTTGATGATATATATGTGTGGGTGCAATTGTATTTTCAATAAAAAATAATTGAGAATTGAGCATTAAGGTAAATGATGTCTAACAGATTAGCACAAGCAATATACTCGCATTGAGTGTCATATTCTAATGGCTATAGTTTGTGCTAGTATGGTGCTGTTGTAAAATGGAATGGTAAATATTGTCATTGGACCACTTCATTCAGCAAATTTACACTTAAAAAAATCTTTTCTTCTATGCCCAATCCAAAAATTTTAATATGATATATATATATATATATATATATATATATATATATATATATATATATATATATATAGATATACATATATATATAAATATATCTTAGCCATAAACATAGTAGTTAACCCTAAAGTTGCTTTCGTAGGTGATTATAGAGTTCACTCACTGCTAAGCCTAATGGCATGTGTAATTCACACATCAGGGTAGTGGGGCCAGTTACTTTCTCTGTGCCGGTTATGGTTTCCCAGGAAGATCTGGTACATGAAAAGTCACAGCTTGGGGGGAGCTACAGATCCCCGGAATTTGGACCTGGGCCCTCCAGTCAGTAGTGCAACGACATTTCCTGGATAACCATGTCCCCTTGATATATGTAAGGTTTTATACATTAACATACCTTCTATTGACTACAACCTTGACATGGCAGAAGGACTTGTGCGTTCCGATTACCCCTAGAGCTGTGCTGGCAGGAGCAATGATAATTCCTCATGGTAGGGTCACCCATGCTAGATAGGTTGAAGGTTAGGAGCCAAACAAAAATTAGTTCGCACAGCATCTGTTCCTTAATGAGGAGGTTGCAAAGGCACCTTACCCCAGTGAGGTGGCAACAATTGAGTGATGGTGTCATCTTAAAAACACTATTGAGGAGGGCAATGGGAAACCATCTCAATTATTAATTCCATGATTTTTATAATAGACAGTATAGAGAAAATCAGTCCTGGAAACTATGGGACTCAGCCCAATTGGCTGTGTATCATGCCCGGGAGCAGGAGAGGCAAGGCTTCAGCGGTTGTCATGTCACAAAATCCTTGCAAAGCAAAACTGACAGCAGCAGGACAGAAGATGTAGAAGAAGAAGACCAAATTGGTTAGAATAGGAACTTGAAATGTTATGACAATTTTGAGGACAGGTAAATTAGAGAATATTAGGCGAGATATGGAAGGAAGAAATAGAGATGTTTTAGATCTGTGAGAGGTGAGATTGAAGGATAGCGGGGATTACTGGAGTGATAGACATAGAGTAATATACAACAGAGGGGATGAGGTTCAGTGAGGGATTGCCATAATACTGAATAAACAGATAGAAAGAAGCATAGTTAACATAGAGCAAGCAACAATTAAATATTACTATTAGAGGTAAAAGCAGAACTGACAAACTTGGTAATTGTTCAGGTATGCATGCCATCAAGCAATCAAAAGAGCAAGAAATGGATAGGGTGTACAAATAGTTAAGAGGACATAATTGTGCAAGTTCCTCCAGGGAAACATTTGATAGTGATGGGGAATGCAACGGTAGGCAAAAGAAGAGATAGTGATGAGGTGGGGGGGTTTAGGTACGAGGAATGATCACTGTGAGAAAGCAATTGAGTTCTGTAGGAGACAAGGTTCACTCATCACCAATACTTGTTTTTAGACATCACAGAAGGCATAGGTATGGAAAATGCCAGGTGACTCAGAAAGGTATTACTTGTATTATATTATGGTTAGGCACAGATTTAGGAACAGTATGATCGATTCGCAGTTTCCCAGGAGTGGATGCAATTGCAGACTCTGATCACAATTTATTGCACATGTAGTGGTGCGTTTTGATTTAACAATTATTTAGACATTTTTTTTCAACGAGAAAGGTAGATCTTTCAAGTGTGTGGCTGCCTGTAAAACTTGTATTTCCTGAGTGCTATAGCGCTATGCCTTCCGACCTTTGTGAATACCAGGCCTGGGTGAAAACTAGTGATTGACTGATATTCTTTTGGGACCAACAATCAATCAACAAGCAATCTGTCCAAGAGCATCGCACACCTTTCCCTATGTTTTGGCTCTATCTGACAGCAACATCTCATTTTTCACGACTGGAATCATTGAAAAGAAATGAAATGTTTGAAGAAATGGAAAAAAATAAAAAAGCCAAGACCATAAACTTGATTGGGCCTGGGTTTGTCTAAGGGGGTAGGTAAAAACAAGGTGAAAAGGCTGAGGAAAATGGAAAACAACACACTCGGTCACTTGGGAGTGTTTGGTAAACAGTGGCCCTTGTATACCTCAATTGCACACAAACAATGCAAAAATAAAAGGAAACAGAATTACAACCACTCAATCACTAGGGTGTGTTAAGGAATAACAGTCACTCTTGTGAAATGCATTCACACACAAACTAAGGGTTTCCAAGGAGGTCCTTTGCCAGGGACCCATTGATCTTGCAAATCTGTGTCTGCTGCCTAGAGAGTTGTTTGAGCTCTCTCCATCAAATTATAAGAGTTTTAAGAATAGGTGTAAAGCAAACTCAGGATAAAGTACTGGGTAATATATTTTATATTTTATTTTTCGAAGACTATTATATTATTTTATTCATTAAAAATATTGTCCTGTACATGATGTGGATGGCTTGAGAAGTTGAACTGTAAAAGTGTGTGGTGTCATCTCAGTGCATGATTTTGGAAGGGTTATGATGCAGAAAAGTGTGTGATTTTGGACGGAGTGTGATGCTGGGCGGTGCATTGCTTTGTATGTCATGAACCTGGACCATATGTGATGGATGACCAACAGGTAAGGTTGGGAAATTCAAGAATCTTTAAGTGATAATGTTTTTAAATGCATTTTGTTTCATATATGTTCTTCTTTTGCATTATAAGGGTGCATCACTAGACCGTCGTCACCATCCCATTTACCTAATTGTAATGAATTGCTAATAATAACAATAATAAATAAATACATAAATAAATAAATATATATATTTATACATACATAATTTAATTTTGGCTTTACTTATTGCATGATCATCATTCAAGCAACCAATTGACAATTGGGTAGACTGGGGAATATATAGAAGATCATATGAATTAATTAGAATATTGTATCCATAACTATGCTAGACCTTCAGTACTACTGTACAGCGGGAACGTGCCCAACTGGGCTCCATATTGGCAGGGTTATGTCCTCGCCTGAAAATCAAGAGATCACGGGTCTTACTTCTGCATGGGTGGATTGTCCACCACCTAAGGCCAGATGTTCATAGTTGTCAATGCTATTATTTCATGTTTATACTCCAATGTAGGAGGCCAAATCTTGGTAGTTTGCGGATTTTTACTGAAGGAAAAAATTTGGAAATTAATTCAGTATCGACCACAAGATGTGAGTGTTCCTTCCTTCCTACTTTCATCCTGTCCAACATTCCTATCCTGTTCCTGCCCTTTCCTCAATTGCCTAACATTCTCCCCTCTATTAACTTCTTCAAAATTCCACAACCGCTCAAAACGCCTTTCATCCATTTTTCCTGCCTCCATAGGATTTCTCTCAACAAACCCCTCTCTTCACCCACCATCTCCAGTACTTCCTAATTTGTTTTCCTTTTGGTTCATTTCACCTCATTCTTCTCCATACCCACATTTCAAAAGCCTCCCATCTACGTCTATCCTCCTGCTTCAGCGACCACGTTTCCGTGCCATGCATAGCTACGCTCCATATCAGAGTTTTAACGAGTCTTGTCTTAACATCCCTACTCAACGTCCCCGTCATCAACTCCCTCCTCCTTGAGAAAGCTTCCTTGCCTAGCGCAATTCTTCTCCTTACGTCCCTACTACTTTGACCATGTTGGTCCAAAACACTTCCAAGATACGTAAACTGTTCTACCTGCTCTATTTTTCCCCTCCTATTTTAATGTTTAGCTGAGCCTTTTTCTTTCTGGAAAATCGCATAACCTTTGTTTAATTAATATTGATTCTCATCCCATATCTATCGCACTGAACCTCCAATTCACTCAGCAATGCTTGCAACTCCTTGGCTGACTGAGCAACTAATGCTTGGTCATCAGAAAACCGAACCAATTTTATGACATCCCCTCCGACTTTCATTCCTACCTCCAGTTCTTCCCATGCTTCTTTAATCATTCCCTCCACATATACGTTAAACAGCACTGGTGACAATGGGCAACCCTGCCTTACACCTCTTCCTAACACTGCCCATCCGGACTCTCCGTTCCCCACTCGCATCTGAGCAGTCTGAGACATGTACAGGTTGCGGATCAGTCTCCTGTCCCTCCAATTCATTCCTATTTTCTGTAATACACGCATTCATTCTTCTCGATTCACTCTATCAAATGCTTTCTCGAAATCTACAAAACAGGCAAATACGTCCTCATTGTATTCTATATTCCTTTCAATAAGTGATCTCATTACTGCAATGGCATCACGTGTAGCTCTTCCCTTTCTAAACCCAAACTGATCATCCCCTAAGTAATCATTTGCCTTATTCTCTATCCTTTTGTTTATGATCCTGTGAATAACTTTAGCTGCATGGGATATCAAACTTATTGTTCTGTAATCCTCACATGATGTAGCGTTTACCTTTTTTGGAACAGGAACTAATACTGATCTCACAAAATTTTCCAGCCAGATCCCTTCCTCATAGATACTACGTATCAGTCCATTTAGAGTCTTCTTCCCACATTTTCCTAAACATTTCTATGTTCCACAGGAATAATGAACACATAGCGGGTGACTCCGTTAAAGTTACTGTTACAGTTTCTTGAAAAGTTCCACAGGAATGTTGTCTACCCCCACGGCCTTATTTGCTTTCATCTCCTTTAATGCCCTTTCTATTTCATCGACGAGTATGCCTGGACCTAATCTCTCTTCTTCTGCATCATGTTCCTTTTCTATGTCTAACCTTGTTGGTCTAAGTTCTCTACAATATAGTTTCCATATGTTCCTTCCATCTCTCTTGGAGTTTTTCTGGTTCAACTATTATCTTACCCCACTTATCTTTAACTGTTAGCACTGATATTGCCTTCTTATTTCTCGATAATAACTTAACCTTGCTGTATAGCGCACCAATCTCACCCTTCCTCTATAAACTTTCCATATCATCACATTGGGTTTTCCACCATTCTTCTTTCACTTTATTTGTGGCCCTTCTCAATTTATTGTTTACCTCTTTGTACTTCCTTTTGCCTAACTCTGTGTGTACATTCTTCCATTTTTTTCTTTCATCTATCTTTGTAATTATCTCATCTGTGATTCATTGTTTCCGTGTCCTTTTCCCATTAACAATTCCTATAGTTTCTTTTGTGTCTTTCGATGTCCCTTCCTTGATAAATTTCCATTTTTCTTTGATAGTGCTCAGCTCCTTTACCTCACTCACAATTTTCTCTGCAATTTCTCTAACTCTCTTCTCCTCCGCTGTATAATATACTATAACTATCACTCTAGTAATCCCAGCTATCCTTCCATTTCACCTTGCATAGACCTAAAACATCTCTGTTTCCTCTTTCCATAGCTCACTCTATTCTCTAATTTACTTTTTCTCAACATTGTCATAAAATTTCAAGTTTTTATTCTAACCAATTCAGTCTTCTTCTTCTGCATACTATATGCTGCTGCTCCTGGTTTTGCTTTTTGAGTAGGGTTACCAGGCAGGAATTCATACCCACTGTTCTCTGGATTTTTTTTTGCTTTCTTGTTCCTGAATCCCAAGAAAATTTTGTTCGGAAATCAGGACATTTTGCAGCAAGATATAACTAGGGATGAAAATTGGAACTAGAAGCTATTTTGGACTGGAAAACACATTGGAGAGAATAATAGAGAGGTTTTAATGATCATAAATCCGATTAAGACTGTTTTATAAGAGCTGAAATTCAAGAACATTTACAGGAGAAGTTCCAAGAAAATAAATAAAAGATGACCTTACAGAGAGTTCTGAAATTAAATCAGAATCTCATTTAAATTGTGAATTGACTAAAGCAATATCAATTTTGGCATCAAAACCTAGCCCTATGCACGTAGACAAAGTACTTGCATCTCTAAAGAAGGAAATGAGCTTATATGAAGCAATATATTCTCTCACTCCCAAATTGAAGTTACTTCTAGATACAGTGATAACAATTGGACCAACATATACAGCAAATTAAAGAAATTTTTACACATCAAGTATATTTGTTACAAAGTGAATATCACGATTGTCTTATCAGACAATTTATGATCTATGTTTTTTAAAGTTTCATTTTTAAAATGACTAAAGCTATTTGAAGTATTTTTCTAATTTACAAACAAATAATATTTGCATTTGTTTTCCAGTAATGCTTATGTTAATAATTAAAATATTTAAATGAAATTGGGAATGTTGTTACAATGTGTGATAAGTGAGTTGTATTATAGTACTGATTACTCACTTAATTATAAGGTTCGGTTTAATAAAGTTTGTATTGACTACATTGTTTATATTTTGAGAAACCTAGCCAAAATTATATTGTAGTTACTCCTTTTTAGCACTCAGGGAAAAAGATGCACTAGTCATGAAATTCTGGTCAACGTCCATTTTTGAAATTTTATCTACTCTAGTTTTGCATTGACCTATTGCATATAGGAGTATCTATAAATATCTGGAAGAATACGCTGGGGCCAGGAATCCAGTGGCTCCACCTTCTCTGTGACTTTTCTCTTTATTAACATTTATTGTTACAGTGAATATTACAGATGATAAACGAAAATTAAATAAAAAAGATTATTTCGGGAATTTTTGGGAAACACAATTTCCTGTTCTTGATATTCCTGAAGGTTACAAAATGTTGGGAATTTGGAAACCCTATTTGGAAGGCTTTCGTGAAATGACAACTGCAGAAGCCTTGCCTTTCCTGCTGTCAGACACAACATACAGGCCGTAGTTTCCAGGACTCAATTTCTCTACACTGTCCACCATAAATTGATTAATAATTGAGGTGGTTTCCCGTTGCCTTCCTCAATAGTGTTTATAACGTGACACTATCACTCAATAAGCCGATGCCTTTGCAGCTGCCACACTGAGAATATATGCTGTGTGGACTACCTTTTGCCTGGCTCCTAACCATTAACCTATCTAACATGGGGGACCTACCAGGAGCAATTATCATTACTCCTGCCAGCACAGTTGTAGGGGTCATTTGGAATGCACAAGACCTTTTGCCAGTAAAGTTTGTAGTCCATGGGAGGGTACTTCACATTATGATAACCCAAGCCTATTTCATATGCAATAACTCTGTCAAGTAACTAAAATTTTCTCTTTCTTAGTGCCTGTTTTCCTTCTAATGTTGCCTTATGATGCATACATGGCATGATGTTTTAGATCAAACTGATTACCATTACTCATTGAAGAAACCTTGTTGCATTAAAAATCACCATGATTCCTCCCCTTTTAACTTAGGGAGCATGTTCTATGAAAAGTCTAGCTCTAAGAGAGATTGATATTAGGGCAATAAAAAGTTGCCTGTTGTGGTGAAATGTACAAAGTCAGATGAATTAAAATAAAGTCTCCAGCATTTTCTTATTCGAAGTTATATTACCTACCCTGTAAGTGGTTATTTTTGTCATGAATACCCCCTTTAAGGTCTCCTTTAGGCAATAATTTTTATTGTTTGAATCTTTCTTTTATGAAATCAATTACTACTGATAGAATTTATATCAATTACAAAATGAGATCTCTAGACAAATAAAATATTATAATTATGAACTCAACTTATATAGTTGCTGGTCAGAGGTTTAGGTTACCTACGACTTCACTGCGCTGGGCTAACAAATACCTACTTACCTACCTATAGGACTTATCATACAACCACTTACTGACCTTGTATTGGCAACTAAAGTTGTAAATGTCAGGATAAATAAGGAACCAAGTATTCAAGGTGTACGTGGGTGGTTTGAAAAGTTTCCAACTCAGAAAAAATGTCTTGTATCTTTGTTAGGTCAGAAACTTTTCAGACCACCCTTGTATATGTAGTAAAGGTGTGAAATCATAGGATATGCTTACTTCAGATACACAAGACATAAATATCCAGGTATTCACCAAATATGGTTAGTGCAGGTACCCAGATGTTTATGAGTGCAATATGGATGCAAATATGATGTTTGATGGGTGATGGAAATGTAACAATTCTGACAGATGTTATACATTATGTTTTCCAGCTTCTGAGTGTTATTAATGATATTTATCTGCCACATAACTATGAACTAATACTAAACGTATTTTGCATTGAAGTTTAGCCATAGAATGAATCTAAACCTAACTTTAGAAGTAGGATTTAATCCTGAAAGAATCACTACCAAAGGCAAACTCAACCAATGTTTATATTTACATATATATATATATATATATGTAGGTTGCATTAGTTGCAGGGGGTAGAGCGTTGGACTACTAACAGGTGGGTCCCGGGTTCAATTCCTGGGCACCTGCAGCTCCACCCAAGCTATGTGATTTTTCGGGTACCAGATCTTCCTGAAAAACCATAACCGGCACAGGGAAAGGCACTGGCCCCCCTACCCTGATGTGCGAATATTCACATGCCATTGGGCTTAGTACTGGGTGAACTCCACCATCACATTCCAAACGAACCTTCGGGTTGTGTACTGTGTTTATGGTTTTTTAAATATATATATAGAATCTGACTATAAAAGAATGGTAATGGTCAATCATAGTCTATTAAACAAGCAATTTTTATAAATTTTATCATGGAACAGGTATAACATTTTTTTAACGCAGTTTCCATACAATGTTTAACAGTGGGAAAATGATTAGTCAAGTCTCACCTCTTGGAAAACTCATCTAATCATCATTAGAATATGCCAAAATAATTATGGTTTTGATGTATAATTGAATAAGGGAATTTTATTGTTGCTTTATTTGTTCATTATTGTTTTATGTTTATGCTCAGGTGAAAAATTTTGGCCTCTAAGGTTCTCAATCTAATGCAAACAATGTATAACTCAACATTAAGCTTTTTTTTTGATGTTCGCCCTTCATTTATTTATGATTTGCCTTAACTTTTAATCTCGGTGATTTCAACTTATAACTACAATCTTTGTATAATAAAAGAGCACTATACATTTTTTTATAAAAAGTAATGTTCACACCGAGTCCCTTTTACAGAGCAATGGTCAGAATTTCAGACGCTTCCTTGCTTAAATATGTCTACTGAATGGTACCCTGTAAATCTATTTCTAAGGCTGAAAATAATGACCATTTAGCTTAGACAGCTTAAATTAGAAATGCCATTTTCTGTAAATCAGGGTTATGACGTGACAACATGCTATTGATTGGTTATATATTTCTTAGATGACTCACATCATTATTACTGCAAAAACCTTTGATGATTAATTTCCCGCCAACCCCACACATTGATGATATATACATACATATATATATATATATATATATATATATATATATATATATATATATATATATATATATATATATATAAACAACATAACACATAGTAATCAACCCGAAGGTTGGTTTGATAGGTGATGGTAGTTCACCCAGTACTAAGACCGACAGTGTGTGAAATTCACATCATATCAGGGTAAGGGGACCAGTTCTTTTCCCTGTGCCGGCTATGATTTCCCAGGAAGATCTGGTGTCGGACAAATCACAAAGCTTGTGTGGAGCTGAGGGTGCCTAAAGAGGCTTGCTCAGAAATAGAACCCAGGTCCTCCTACCAGTAGTCCAATGTCTTTTTGTAATCAGTCCAGATGATGCTACAGTGTAGCTTAACTAGCCTACAATAACAAATTCATTCCTGAGGAAACGCGAAATCTGATTATTTCTTCGTGCATTAGACATACACTCACTTTGAAGTTCATTAAGTCAATGTTTAAGCTTAAGGGACAAACATATTCATTACACTTCCTGCCATTAAGCTTCACACATACAAGTTGTAGTAAAGTCACCACCAAAAACCACAGTAATTTCAACCTGAAAGTTGGTTTCAAAGGCAGAGCTCACTCAATACTAACCCCAGTGGCATGTAAAATGTACTGCAGGGTAATAATGGGGGGGGGGGAGCAGTTCCTTGACACAATTTTCCTGCAGTGTCACAGTAAGTTCTGGTATCCAAAAAAATAACTTAGCTTGGGTGAAGCTGGGTATCCCCAAGAATCAAACCTGGGTACTCTGGTCAATACCCCAGAGATCTGCCCACTGGAATGCCATGCCCCAAAGTAGTCAATAATAACACCCAATAATATTGGGCATATGTTGCCTAAAATTCTGTCTTATGCTCCTCATTGATCAATCAACCTACATGGTGTCCAGAGAATCTGTAGATTGTTTTTCTGTAGTAATATTAACCTTCAAATTAGTCAATTTTTGAGTAAATCGTGCAATAAAAATGGATATTTATCAATTGAAGTTTTAACTACTTATCATATTGCAAGACACCGGTTAGAAAGGAACTAATGAAAAGCCAGCAATATTTATTTTGGTGGGTGGATGATTGAGACTGTCCTCAACTCAATTGAGAGAAGTGCAACCAACAGAGACAGGATTGCAACACACCCCTCCTTCAGCTTGACTCTCCATCCACAGCCTCACCAGCCAAGGTGCAAGTTAATATAGCTCAAAAACGTGCGGCAATAATTACCAACCAACACACATTGGAATACTGAATACATATACAGGTTGTACTATATATGCCTGTATGTATCACTTTTCTACTTTATTCAATCAAAAAGGCCTAAATTTCCCATATTTCCCGCTGCTACATCATACCGAGGAGTTCAGATACATCATAAAACTCAAGCAAGATTTTTGCCTTCTTACTTTCACGTTTGGGGTAGTAAAATAGGGATAGGATTTGCTTTTCCTGAAGGAAGAAAAGGGAATAACTCAATCACACAATTACTAATTAATGCCATTTCAAAAGACACATACATGTTTATTATATACTAGGGGTCCTCGAATATGATTTATAACAGTTTTAACCCTTTCAAATAAAAAGTATGCTTTGTTACATAATCAAGATTTTTAAATGAGTTAATTGTTGTATGAAAAACACATCCATTACAAAATAGCACAAAATCTTTTACTTACCTTCATTGAAACAATGCCTAATTGGATTTTGCTAGTTTTTTATGTTTGGAGTTAAATTTGTCACTAAAAGTAGTGGAGTTTTCTTCAAATTTGAGTCAGTTATACGTGACCTTGTTTTGCTTTGAATCAATTTCATGGATGAAAAATCCTTGTTCGCATTTTTATGTTATTCCAAAGTGACATATATAACTTTTTGCACGTTTTCTTAGCTCTGGGATATGTTTACTAGGTAATGAATACCATAAATTAAAAAGATTAGAAGCATTTTGATCTGCAAAAAGCTCATCAAATTTCATTTTTAAGAATGAATTTGACTTTAAAACCAATCAGTTGAGAAGTATTTAGAGATTGTAAAAAAATTACATTAGAAAACTTGAATGAATGGCTGCTATAATATTGGCATCCAGACAAAAAATAAATGCAAAGATGCATGAGTGAAGAGATGAATAAAAAAATTTTCTATTAATATGTATTGACAATTTTGAGTGAAAATTTTCAGTTTTTCTAAATAAATGCCACAAAGAACATTGAACAAGTTTATGTGCTATAATGTAAGTTAATGGGTGTAACGTCACTTTGAAATTGTAATTTGACTTAACAGGAATTCATATCCATATATTCCAACTGATTATTATTTGCACTGGCCAGCTACCATCTCAATTGGCTTCCATGGTGACTTGTTACTCAGTTTTTTATTTTAAACCAGTACATCCCAGGGACAAATTAAATTTGCTTTTATTTTTCTCACACACAACTGAATTTACTTTTAGCAGATTATCATTGAGACTCAAGATTACTATTTCATAAAGCTTCTTGATCAAAGCCAAAGGGAAGAATGGGTTTATCCTGGTGCCTCTGCCTCGTTAAGCTTGACTTGCTTGCCAAGATACAAGTGGCCAATGAACTTAAGCGTTTAGAAAAATCCTCATAGGAAATTCCCCTTGATGCTCCGTGAGGCTAACTCTCAGACCAGCAATTGGAGCATTAATACTGGAATCATAATCATGTCAGATGCTTTCCTTTTGAGGTAACATTCATTAGTTGTGAGTTATTATTATTGAGGCATGATTGTTTTATTAAATAATTAAAGCAATCCTTGAAATACTGACAACCATGACCATCACATGAGAACTACGGGGCAAATGTGATCAAAGATGAAAAAGCTTTCTAAGTTCAGGCACAGATGCTGAAAATAAATTTTGGGAGTGAAGAGGACTGTTTCACAATTAACATGATGAGGAACATTCTTGGGGATCCTCCAAGGGTGCAGTACTTACCTGGAGTACCAGCAACGTGAAGTGATGCTTCAAGGTGGCAAATTAACTGCTGTTTGGTATTGCAAAAGTTCAAAAAAAGAAGACTACAGTGATACAAAATGCAAAGGAGCCAATCATCTTAAACTTATTGACAAGAAAAATAAAACCGATGTCATGGGCTATGAATATTGATACAAAATCTTCCTATCTCCATGTTCAGCTTGGAAGAAATCGGCCCATTTTGCATGAGTGGCAAAAATTTATGATTTATCACTTGAGATGTTTTTGAATCTGGGATGACTCCCTAAGTGTTTGATATTTGTAGCATAAGTTTGCAACATATAACTTCAGGAAACACAACAACACAACTGTTGGCTGTTCACACCCCCCACTTACCTTTAACTACTTGATTTACTTTTACTATCAATTCTCTTAATTTAAAAATTTTTATAAGAAAAACAAAATTTCCACTATTCCTCAGACTTAATTGTAACGTACAGTTTCAGTTCATTGAACCATCTTCGGGTACAAAACCAGATTCAACATGTGATACATCATCTCTATACCCGTTTGTGGAAGGAAGGGGAGAAGAGAGTAAGGAATAAGGTAGGTGGGGACAAAGAGGTTCAGTTTGGAAAAGAAAACACTTTGCCCCACCTACCTTAATCCTCACTCTTTTCTCCCCCCTCTCTTCCTCGAACAGATATTAATATGATGTATTACAGTTTGAATCTTGTCTTCTTAAAAAATAATGCGACGCCTTCAAGCACTAAAAATTATATATAAAAGGCGGTAATTCGTCCCATTTTGACAAAAACAGCCTCAGCTTGGATGGGACTTCTAAGTAAGGATCACTATAAAAAATTAGAAATAACCGAAAGGAATATTTTGAGATCCATGCACCGAATTAAACCTTGGGTGAAAATTAAAGACACATATAGTCAAATAGAATTACATGATGAGCTAGACGAAACCATCAAAAGACTATGCAGATATTACTACGAGGAATTAAAAGGAAATGAAAGTACGACATTGGCCTACACTACAATTTACAAAGAAAGTGCCCATGACAAATATAGAAGACCGCACAGAATTATAAAATGACAATTACCAAAAACATGGTAAGATAACATGGCAGCCAAAAAATAATATAAATATATATTATTCATATGTATAAAAACGAAGGACAATTAAAAAAAAAACAGCAAAAGCCAATACTAGGCATACTCTAAAAATAAAGGTGCCAAGTCACTCAGGTAGGGAATCTCGTCTTTGCACCTGATGATGGCTCAATGAACTAAAATGCCTTGTACGTTACAAATAAATAACCTGTGGGATGCTGCAAATTTTGTTTTTCTCATGACAAACTTCCACTATATCTCCTGAATCTGTTGAATATATTAACCACTTCTGTTTGCCATGCTACTTAATTTTGCGCTTTGTAATAAAATTCCTACATATCTGATGCATTGTTACCGATACATGTATAATACATATAGGTATCTTTCATTTGAAACGCTGCCACCCAACTACAGTGACCAAACCAAAGGGTGATTGAGCAGGTAAGGCTAGAGCCTCTTATGTATGGTATGAAAGGTGAGGACAGAGCTCACCCATATTATACTAAGCCTTATATGGTGGCATTCACAATGGCAAAAATGTCACAGTTCAGACGAAGATGAGGCCAAGTAGAAGCATCAACTGGATTTGAACCTAGGTCTTCCCATCACCAGCCAAATGCTCATCCCAGTAGGCTTGAGTTCATCATTGGAATACTTGTTTTCATTTGAACTACAGTGGTTGAATCAATGAACTTAAAATGAAAGATGTTTTCCACAAACACACGATCTGATTTACTTGTGATTTAACCACTCTTAAGCTTAGGTGAAAAAACACATCTTCACTTATGTTATTTATGAGAAGACTTTAATTCTTGTCTTTGATTCAAATATTACAAAAAGAGGTTTTTATTGTGAGTATGCATTTTAAAAATACAGCTATACAAACCACCAACCCTGTGTAAGGCAGACTCTAGCATAGTTTTAAAAAAGTACCAATTAAAAAGTGAATATTAACACCAAAAGGAATAAAAAAATAATTACTTTCTCCTATATAACACAGTGCTCAAATAAAACTGATATATTGACAGAAAAGATATTATCTTTCTATGGAGCTGAAGATGCCCTTTCTAGGGATTAAAACATTTGAGCCACAGTTCACATGAATTGCATCATTAGGACTGCTGGTCTGATTCTTTTTAATCTGCACATCACTAAAAAATTCATCGGGCACCGAATGACAGATTAACACATTTTAAAATGGAAATAATTTGACAAAATTTGGCAATCACTCACAACCCAAAGAAATCTACACTTACTTAAAAATGAACACCATCACAATGAACAATGTACGATGAATTGAATTGATGCTTTTGCAGCAGTGTATAAACATATCAACATATACACAGACAATTGATTTGAGCGTTTTACAGCATGATACAGAATTGTGATAGCACCAGCAAGTGCTCATTAGAACCCAATCGATTCAATGAGCTGTTGTACTTTGGCAATGTACGCCTCCTTGGCCTCCTCACAAGACATTCCCTTCTTCCCATTCCATGCGTCCCATTTTGCCTTCCCTTTAAAGTCCAGGAGCCCAGTGGGTTTGGCTGGAATGAGAATACATTTTCATGAGAACAAAGTAATCCCAATATATTATTTGTGAAAGTGTAACTTAGACAGTAACACACAGCACGAGAACACACAAAAAGAACACTCACAAGACGGAGATGGAGTTCGAGTCCATCGAAATTATCAAGATATTATTGTGAGTGTTCTTTTTATGTGTTCTCGTGCTGTGTGTTACTGTCTAAGTTTTATATATATATAAAACCGCCCGCTCCGCCTTCCTCAGAAGAAACAGTAGCACTGATTCATACATATGAATATTATATATATATATATATATATATATATATCACATTCAAATACGAAGTCCCGCCATACGGCGCACAAATATTCATTCAAACATAAAAATAGGTATAAGGAAAGGGGATAGGAAAACACATAAAAGGCGAACACAGGACATGTGGGGAAGGCGGTTTTTTGAGCAGATCACGAATGTAAAAATATTTCCTTAGCTGGGATTTGAACACCGGACCTTCCAAATCCTGTTCAAATCCCGGCTAAGGAAATATTTTTACATTCGTGATCTGCTCAAAAAACCGCCTTCCCCACATGTCCTGTGCTCGCCTTTTGTGTGTTTTCCTATCCCCTTTCCTTATACCTATTTCTATGTTTGAATGACTATATATATATATATATGTATATATACATTTTTATATTATATATGACATTTGGACGGCACAATAGAACACAATAAAATAGATAACACGTAAAAGGTCACCAGTAAGTCTGACCAGAAGAAGGTCTCGGAGTAGGCTGAAAGCTTAAACAATCTACAATGCGAGTGTCCTTTTACGTGTTATCTATTTTTTTCTGTGTTCTATTGTGCTTTCCAAATGTTATATTGCTCTCGAGTGCTTCCATACCATCATATATATATATATATATATATATATATATATATATATATATATATATATATATATATATATATATATATGTATAAATAACTAAAGATGCAGTCCTATTTGGCAATTTGCTAAGACATTTATATTGTGTCGGCGATAATTTCCATTTTGCCAAAAAATCGTCTTGTTTTTTTAAATGTGCTCGTAGATCGGATGCTTTCGCAGCTGTTGAGAGATGCAGAGGTGGTTCTCGGGTTAGACTGCGTGAGAGTCATTTTTGGCTCAACGTTTCTCTCCCGTTGCAGGGAGCGTCTTCAGGAGCGAAGTAATCTAGTGAAAGGACGAGAGCTGAGGTATATATACCGGCGGAATAGCACGAAAGATTACTTCGCTCCTGAAGAAGCTCCCTGCAACGGGAGAGAAACGTTGAGCCAAAAATGACTCTCACGCAGTCTAACCCGAGAACCACCTCTGCATTTTTAAAAGGATGTTTAAATATTTTTTTCCGGTGGATAAAATGACATGTGGTACCATGTGTTCTGTAAACCAAAATCACAGAACATACCTTGTGCATAAAACCTTTATGAATTGGGAACATTATTAATATCCGGATGTTTTCTATGAGAAAATGTGGCAGCAAAAGTATTCTTTCATTTCTAAGCCCACGAATTTGTCAGTAAAAATATCTACCTGTAATGAAAGGATTTTTTGAAAGTATTTTTTACTCTCGAAGGGAACTCTAAACGATGGCTGGCCAAGGATTTCATGCGATCCCTAAAAATGCACTCGTGCCCGACCCTGGAAATGGCGGACGGATAAATAAATACGGTCGTACGTTTCGAGATGATGCGAGAGGGAAGATGAATGCGAGCTGCCCCCATGTCCCCCTTTTTTTGCTACAGCCGGATGCCGCCGATGAAACACGAGCCACTGAGAATGGGGTCTCCCCCCCCTCCCTTCCTCCCACTTCCACCCCCCCTCCCGAGAAGTGCACCCTCTCCCACGGCATTCCCGGAACAATTGACCGCCGAAGCGTAGACAAAAATTTAACAATTCGCAAGTCACGTTTTAACAAATGTTTCTGCCCCAGACCACAGTGCGGTCTAGGGCCCTGGGGGTCAGTTTTTCCAAGGTCAGATTACAGTACCCACGACGACCACCTGTCTCCGATGAAGACGTAACCATTCGTAGAGTCGTGCCCGCGAGTGAGAGGGGTGATAGTCACGGGGAATGCACATTAGCATTTGGACATCACCGAACACACAAGCACGCAATCATTTATTTTACAACAAACATGAGTGAGCACGGAAACGATAGGTACAACGATAAGTACCATTTTTTCTAACAACAAGATATTTCTAAATTCTATTTTTTCTTGAGTGTTTTGTACCACTTGAAACATTTCATGAGCATATCGTTTTCTTTACATTATTTTCACTCATTACGACAGTTGCGTGCCTTCATCATTCTGTGCAAGGACTCATTTACATATTTCACTTATTTTTTTAATACCCTGCAAACTACCGTTAGGGTGTGTGGCAGGGAGTGAATACACACCAGAATAATTTTGACCCGAACATGACCCTACCGCGGTCGAACAATGTTATTATGATCCCCTACTGTTCGGGAAAAAATGAAATCTTAAATCTATCTGCTCTACACTTTATTTCTCCAATTTAATTGATATAATCTCCCCTACAATAGAACGATGGTGGTAATAATACATTTTCAACATCACTGCTTAAGAAACACCCTTCCAATGTGTGCAAGAGATTTAATCTGTAGTTTAACCTTCCCTCCGTTGAGTGATTCCTAATCTAACTGCTCAAATATTTTTGAATACGATGCTAAGTTTATTATAACAACGATTCACAAGACTAGCTCCTCTGTGCTGCACGCGATTCAATCCGGTAATGAATCCAACTTCTAGAGTAGTATATTCGCAAAGTTTGGAAATAAATTCACTTCCACTGCCAATAAGTCCACTCACTCGCTCATTTTATAAGTTTTTTTTGCAATAAAAATTTCTTGTAAAAGCTTTAAAAGCGCTAGGCATGCCGAACTCATCGGCCACCGTCTTGACTAACCGCCAATGCGGGTGAGGGGGGATTGCAAGTGGGAACGAACTGACCACGGTCGCTATCCGGAGTGGCCCTTACTGAGAGGTACGTTAATTAATGCGTACCCTCACTTCGGAGAAAGCATTTCTTCTACTTAATTTGGGCGTGCCCGCTATTAGAGGTTCTACTTCCCCGATGCGCACGTATACAAGGTTCGTATAAAAAGCATCGGTAACAATTTTTCCCTGACGTGCGTTGTGTGAAGTGCTAAATTCAGACAGTCTATCAAATGTGCGCATGATCGCAGATCAGATCGTATTGACATTGATAAGATGACAGTGCACACGCCATAATCACTGGAAATTTGGCGATGCGAAAGATCTGCGCTAAATTCGTCTCGAAGGTATTGATTGCTTGACGCTCCAAGGTAACCGAGTACCTGACGAAGAACGACATCGCGACGATTACCCAATCCCCCTACAGTCCCGACTTGGCCCCAGCAGACTATATCCTATTCCCAAAAGTGAAATCCGCTCTCCCTCAAAGGACACCACCATGAGACCCTAAGAACCGTGAAATAAGCTTGCACGCGTACTCTTGAGGACCTTCCAGAATCCGCCTACCAGGGAGCTTGCGCGTCGTAGAAAAGCCGCTGGCAAAAGTGTGTTGACGATCAAAGGATGTACTTTAAAGAATTTTGAGGTATTGTAGTGGCATTATCCGAAATAAATCTATTTTTATGAAAAAATGACCGATACTTTTTATACAAATCATGTATTATGGAGTTAGTTGATTGCAACAAATGTCGCAGCCATGACAACCATTACTCAGCATCCGAAGTTACAGGCACAAACCAAGGCAAAAAATGGTTCGCGAGGCCCTGGAGATGCGAATACTCAACGTTAGATAAAAGTCATTTGCAAAAGGCATCGCAATCACGCGATTTTATAAACTGTGGAGGGTGAGGGGTAGTTGTGCCGCGACGAAGGGTGGGGTGGGGGTCGCTGCTTTTATTTGGTATCAATTCGGATGCTGAGGCAACGCAGTGAGGAGAGAGCTGGTGAAAGGGGCGGACGGTTGGTCAGTGTCTAATTGCATAGGACTAAAAACTCTTCAGGGATGTCAAATTTTATTCCTTTCGTAAATAATTTTTTTCTTGAGAAAATTCGGGTGCCTATTTATTTTCGAAAAGGTGTTTTATGAAGAGTTTGAGCGTCAGATAAGAGAGCGCTTTCACATGTTCTTTGTTTCCTACTTTGCAATTTCGCCCCTTGATGGTAAAATTTAATAAAAATTAGGAACATAGATTCAAAAATCACGTTTTTCCTGAGCACAAATTGCGACGAGAATACCAAGTGATGCAAAAGCCACCTCACAAGCACGAATCTTATAACCCCTCCCGTGACCTTGGCAACAAGGATTCCGCCTGACTTCGGACAAACGTCCGTCTTTGTGCAGGCGGTCGATGGGTTGAACATTTAGGGGACTTGCCGAGGAGCTATTCTCTCTCCCTGTCGGACAATTGATCCGGCTGAAAAACCATCGTTATCATCACCGAAAAAAAAAAACAAAATATTTCATTCGACCCCATTGGGCATGCCGCAACGCGTCGCGTTTTTCAAATGGCCATTGTTGTTTATTTTTTTGGTGCTGAAGTCCCCCGGAAAAGTCGCCTGCATTCAGATGGGCTCCCTGGGTGTGTGTGTGTGGGTCGGCGAATGCGTGTGTTTTGGAAGACGCGAAAACTCGTTCTCGAGGAAGCAGTCCTCCCGTTATCCACGGGGGAGTGAAGAAGCAGCCGGGGGAAGGGGGTTTGGTTCATTCGCGTGGGGGGGGGGGAAGAGGACAGCCGAGAAGCAGGTGCCGGCGCTGCGGTTCGGGCATGACGTGACGTACGTATACTTCGGAGGGACCGCTGCCGAAAACAGGTCGAGCCGTACCGCCGCGGCCGCTGGGTCACGGGGTGAAGGCCCCAGTCGCCCTCATCGGCTCCTCACGACAATTGTAATTCCGCTTTCCAAGTGAATGCCGATCTTTTTCGATTCAAGCTTTGCTTCACCGCAATTATCCCGCTACACAATGCCACAATACTACTTGTTCCTCGCTTTCGGCAACAAAAAAATAATTAGAATTTCACACTGGAAGTGCCCCATCAGGTGCGGGCATACATGGTTTGTGTAAAAAGTACCGAGAATTTTTTCGAAAAAAGATACATTTCATATATTGCCACTACAATGCCTCAAAATTCTTTTAAGTACATCCCTTGATCATCAAAACACTTCTGCCAGCGGGTTTTCCACGACCCGAAGGCTCTTTGGCAGGCGGATTCCGGATAAGGATACTCTTTAAGGGTACGCATGCCAGCTTCTATAACGACACTTAGGGTCCCATGGTGGTGTCCTTTGAGGGAGGGAGGATTTCACTTTTGGGAATAGGAGATAGCCTGCCAGTGCCAAGTCGGGATTGTAAGGGGGTTGGGAAATCGTCGGGATGCCGTCTAAGAAGGTTTTCGCAAGCAGACACTCGACTCCGCTCTTGGTTGTCCGTCCAGAGACCTGGAGGAGTTAAGCGCAGGTATTTCGCATCGCCAAATTTTCAGTGATAATGGTGTGCACTGTCATCTTATCAATGTCAATACGATCTGCGATCGTGACGATGCGACGGTCTGAATTCAGCACTTCACGCATACGTCAGGAAAAAGTGTTATCGATACTTTTTATACAAACCTTGAAAGCAAGGGTCAGTCCAGAAAAGAAGTCTAATATGTTGAGAGCTGAAGATGCATGCCGTTTTTAGTAATATTTTTACCTCGTGCAAATTAGAGATAAAAAAGATATAATCTCAGGTGCGATGAGGATATTAGTATTAGTGGTGTAAGTATATGCATATATATTAGTCGATATCATGCATTCATCTGAAATACACCCATTTTTATACCCGTACAATTTGAATGAGGAGCTTCTTTATTTATTTTAGAACCCTGCAAGCCACCGCTAGGGTGTGTGACAAGGGGTGAATACACACCAGACTAATTTTGATCCGAATATTTTTACACACACCGCGGTCAGACAATGTTATTCCGATCCCTTATCATCCGTGGAAAAATATGACATCTTAAATCTACCTGTTCTACAGTTGAGCTTTTCAATTTTATTGACATGACCTCTCCTACCGCAGTACGATGGGGGTAATAACACATTTTCAACATTAATGCTAGAGAGACGTCCTTCCCATTTATGCGAGAGAGAGGATTGATCAGTTTATGAGCAAAGTTCAAAGGATGAGATCAACTCGTAGAATTTGAATTGTAGCATAGATGTGCCTTCTGCTGAAACTTGGCCTCGGGCGGAAATAAGATGACTATAAATCGAGAGTTTGGGATGGAGATTTGTTAGTTGTGACAGGGGGAAGAGATAAATATAACTTGGAGAGAAATTAAAGGAAAAACATGGAAGGAGTTTATGGTGGTGTAGATATTCCCGATGGCATTGAGGGGGATCAATGCAACGAAATGAAATAGTTTTCAATTTTCCACAAGTACTTCATTTGTTCCGGTGAAGGTGCTCGCCTCAGACCTCCATCCGATGGGGTGAGTATCAATTATAATAATTAGTCTGAAGTGGCGGTCCTCTCGCGAAGAAATACCAGGTGTACCAGAAATATGGCACGTCGAACCATATGTCTGGCAGGGGAATATACATTCTGGATTCAAGATTTCACGAACGATATTTGGATTTTTTTAAATTTTGGAAATTTCGTATGGATCATTTAGTTTAGTGCTTCAAACAGTATCAAATTAACGTATATTTCTTTTTTTTTACATCACTATCCACTGGTCATAAAATTCTGAGATTGGACTGACGCCAATCTCCACTCAATCAATCCTCAATTAGTCCATTAACCGCTTCCTGCCTACATGTTTATTTTCTCTGATAGCAGTACATTTTCCATCTTATCTCACATTCGGGGTCTTTCTCTGTGATTCTCCTCGTTCCCTCGACGACTCTCTTAACCAAGGACAGCTACGAGTATATCCTCTCTCAAAATGCACCCGAGAAGGTCTCTTTTTCAGAGTCATCTCATCAAGCTCTTTTCTTCTCCTACTCCTCTCATAGGACTACTCCGTTATCAACACGAGCCGTCCAATTGAGCTGATTCGTTTTCCTACGGCAGCGCTTTTCCAATACATGTATCTATTCCATCCTTCTGCTCTTGCCCATGCCTCATCACCTTAGAGACGGTAATAACCAGGTACACAAAGTAGGAGGCACAAAAGTGCCTCCATGCTTCTAGCCTTGAGTTTTCAAATATCATCAGACTTTTCCTCCTGCTGAACGCCATCTTCGTCTCGAAGATTCATCATTTCCCTCTTGCTGCACCCATCCTCTACGAGTTCACTTCCTTCATTACTTTGTCGCATAAAACTGATTAGAATTAAACGTAATCCCAAACAAAATTGAATTTCAAATGAGTCTGTCGCAGCGCAAGAAATAAATTATATGTATAGTTTTTGCCAATTCCTTTGAGAATGGGAAAATTACGGCAGCCGATTCCCATTCCACGTCCCCACAGGATGACTCTTGGACCGGTCTACCCCCACCTGTCTCTCCCTCCTGCTCCTCCAGTTCCTCCTTCCCTCATCTCAGGGATCCGCCAATCTAGGACGGTGAAGGGGCCATTCTGCGGTCGCACGTCTATCGCAAGCGTCGCCGTTTTTCAAAGGGAGTGAATCTCTCGGTCTGTTGGGCCCGGTGACGCCTAGAAGAAAGGAAGGGATGGCGCGGCAGTAGGCAGGGGTCGTACGAGAAAATGAGATAGAGGAAGAAGAATGGCGGGCGGGAGGGGGAGGTTTTTCCAACTGAGTGGAGATTCCGTTACTCAGATCGGGGTGAAGAAAGTAACAGAGGGAGGGGGAAGGAGAGAGAAAAACCGATGATCCGAGAAGGGAGATGCTGCGGTCGGCATCTGGTGCATTGGGGAAAGACCACAAAAAAAGAATGAAATGCATTTCATCTGCGCTTCTCTCTCTCTCCATCCGAAGGATGAGGTGGATCGTGGAGTCGTCTCGCGATTATCTGCCTACTCTGGAATACTTTCTATTCGTTGAGTAGAAGTTAAGAATGAAGGACGCCTCCCAGCGGCAACCTACTCCAAACTCTGGAAACCTACCGTGGCGACTACATCTGCTTTTCTATGACAGCACACGGCTATCAGAGTAATTATTACATCAGCAGCAGTGAAACTTGTGCTTGTAGTGGACGCAGACTAAACTAACAGACAGTGTCGGCGTCACGGTGTCGCTTCGAGAATAAACATTGCTACACCGCTGGCATTGCAATTGGCCACATTTTTAAGCTCCGCAAACACTCTACCGTCTTTTTATTGGTATTGATAAGATGACAGTGCACACACTACTATCACTGAAAATTTGGCGATGCGAAAGATCTGCGCTAATCTCGTCCATAAGGTCTTTGGACGGACGACCAAGAGCAGAGTCGGGTGTGCTTGCTTGCGAAAACCTTCAACGGCATCCCGACGATTCCCCAATCCCCTTACAGTCCCGACTTGGCACCAACAGACTACGATTTCCTATTCCCAAAAGGGAAATCCTCCGTCAAGAGGAGACCACCATGGCACCTTCGAGTCGTGGAAAACCGCCGGCAAAAGTGTGTCGACGCTCAAGAGATGCAATTTGAAGAATTTTTAGGCATTGTAGTAATATCTGAAATAAAACTTTTTCCGGAAACCTTTCCCGATAGTTTTTATACAAACCATGTGGTGCTGAACATTCCATTGGCGCTCCACTTATCCTGCTTTCTTTGCATGTATTCCAACCACCTTCCCTCTTCCCCTATTTCCCACTCTAATAGTTTATTTTCCTTTCTCTTAATTCTATTTTTTCCATTCTTCTCCACAAATTCATCTCGAACGCCTCCAATCTGCGCTTACTCTGCTGCATCAATGGATGAGTTTTCGAGTCATACAAAACTGCGTTCCAAATTTAAGTTTTCACTAGTTAGTGTTTCCTTCGCATCTTAACTTAAGGTGATTTCATCAATTCCCTGCTCTTTGCAAAAGTTTCTTGTCCTAAAAGCTTCCTTCTTTTCATGTCACTAAAACTTTGATCACTTTCCTCTAAAACGCTTTCTCAATTGGGGAACATTTCTAATGGTACAGGTTTGTATCCCCTTCCCCTACGTAAATGATCTGTCTTTCTATTTCTTGAGAGCCTGATTAATTTAGTTTTCTTACGATCGATTCCCTTCCTATACCTCTGACGCTGATTTCATAATGTGCTCAGCCATTATTGTAATAACTTGGCCGACTGGTTAACTTAAGCTTAATCTTAGGCAAATTTGATCAGCTCCTCACCTTATTATATTCCAAAATGCAGTCCATCCCTTTCTTTTCCTTCGGATTTAGACCGACCCCACAGACCCCTTCTTTAGTAGTAGTATTTAGGGGTGGCAACCGAAAGCTGAGATCATTTTCGCCATAAGGGATGGACAGGAAAGGATGAAGGGGATGGCGAGAAACCCGGCGTCGGCATTAGTCTACTCTTAACGAAAGGGGTCCGCAGCTTAACGTCCCATCCAACATTTGGATTCCTCACTCAAAGTGCTCTCCACCAAGCACCTCAAGTACGAACAATTGAAAAATATATGCTTCCTCCGGGATTCGAACGCGGGTGGGGAGGTCCCGGTTCGGTGGGAGGTCCCGGTTCGGTGGTAAGTCAGCACGTTAGCTACCGCACCATCCCGATCCCCTTAGTCATTTCCGGCTGTACACAAATATAGTCTCAATAGTTGGTACGATAATTGGTCTCAATATGCTACAGGGAAATTCTCAACCCTAGCCTCGACTTCATGCAATTCTACGCGGAATGATTCACGATAGTATTACTTCTTCCGTAATGGGAAAATGATCTCTCGAGTGCAGTACATTAACATTTTGTTTCTGAAATTTTACAGCTTGCTGTCGACAGCAAGAGTTATTTCCTTTTTTTTAACATCCAGCAACTCTAAGTGTGCAATTCTGAAGTCGTACATAATGAATCCAAGTAGAGTCCACTAGGTAGGGAGATGGGAGTGGGACCCAAATCGACAATTCTATTTCACAGTGAAGAACTCTAGGAAGGAAGATTATCACGGAGAAGATTTCTCAGTCTAATGCTACAAAAGCATGTACCATCATAATACGGATGTGCTCTTAACAATCGAATCAAAGATTCACTAAACGGAACATCAAATTTAACGCCGGATTTTAACTATTTAACAAATGCAAAGGTACATGGTTTGTTTTAAAAAATCGGAAAAAGTTTCACTACACAAGATACAATTTCGAAGAAATATATGCAGTGACGTCAGGACGGCTTTCGAAGGCCTATTCGTGCAACAGTTCTATCTTTTTTGCAGAAGACAAACGATGGATAGTCTTACTCATTCTGGATTAATATTTCTGTCACGTCTTCATTCCTGCTGCTATTTATATTTGTGTGGGAGTGCTGCCCAATGTCATCTTGTTTTACGTGTCGCGTAGCAGCGCTGTTGTCACGTGTTATGACAATCACCCCTTCGCGAAATCCTCGCTTCCGATCAGCCAATGCCCAAAAACTTAATAAAAAGGTGAGGTAGGAGGAGTGCTTCTTTAAAAATTATTTCTTACGATTTCTCATAACATTCTCATGCTGTTTCAACACGAGTCCAATTATGCACGTCATCATTTGATACATGGTAACCTGCCTCGGGCGGTGCGACAAACTCCGAGGTTTTAACGTTGAGAACATAAGAAATGTTGCTTATTTTTTATTTTTAAGACGATCGTGAGATAGGGACATTTTTGAGGGGGAACACCTTCTTCAAACAAATAGCTCATTGTCTCGCAATAATGCCTAATAAGGAGAAGGCTCATCGTGGATGTCTTAAGCCAACGGACTGGTACACGAAATGTCCTTGGGTTCGCCGATAAGACCTCTTTCCAGCGAAGGCACTCTTTCAATATTTGGATGAATTATCTAATTCACTCGAAGAGACAAGTTTCGCCGCCCAGTGGCTTTCCTTTGGGATGTCATCACTTAAACGAAAAGATCTTGATATGGAGAGTCTGTCTGGGACACTTCAATAACGAATCAGTTATCTCTAATCCACGGTGGTTAGCAATTTGATGGCAATATCTGACTACAGGGTTTTTTCCAATTTTTAAAGAATACAAATCCGTTTTTTAGGGTTTTTGGCTACTACATACAACACCTCATATCCCCGATGTAAACCAACGGACACTGCTTTACGCAAATAATTCAAGCATTTCCTACCATATTATAGACATGAATCGAAATATTTAATTGTATACCCTGCTAGCCACTGCTAGGATGTGTGGCAGGGGGTCAATACACACAGGATCCCGAAAAGGATCCTACTCGAATTACCCGAACGGGATCCTATCGCAGTCGGACAATGTTATTATGATCCCTCCTGGAAAAAATGATATCTTAAATCTATCTGTTCTACACTTGATCTCTCTAATTTTATTAACATGATCTCTCCTACTGTAGTAGATAAACATATCGATAATTTTTTACAAATCTTATGGCTCACCTAAATTAGAAACCCACTTAGGGTTCAAATATTACCTGACTTATAGTTTTAGAGTCCTTGCATTGGAGTTTGACTTTTTTTTAAGAATTTTGATCAAGACATTTCCCAAGACATTTCACATTTTTTTATAATGCTAGCAATTCCTCCTTGCAGGATACAGAACTCCTCGAAATACTCTATACAAATAATTCATGTTAAATTCAAATGAACATACGTAAACACCTATTCCAGCTGCTGAACACGGTCTATTTATTATTCTATAAAATAATTTTTTCTTCAAAATTCCAGGTCTCACTGCTCACTTCCAGGATTTTTCCTCCAAGGATTCACGGATGGCTGGTCAACTCTATTCACAGAAGGGGCTCTTTATTTTGATATTTTAGCACTCTGCTAGCCACCGCTAGGGTATGTGGCAGGGGTGAATATAATCCTGACTAATTTGGACCTGAATATGACCCTACCGCGGACGGACAAAGTTATTATGAACCTTTATCATTCGTGTTAGAAATGACATCTCTAGTATATCTATTCTACACTTAATCTCTCTAATTTTGATTGAATTACTAATACAATGTATACATCCACTGTTCTTTATTCTCGTACAACTAGTTTCAACGCTTAGGCATCATCATCAGGTCCCTTTTCCACAAAGTTGGGCCTGAAACAATAGAAAGCTCTCTAATTTTATTGACATGATCTCTCCTACCGTAGTACGATGAGGTTAACAATAAATTTTCAACATCACTGCTAAAGATACGCTCTTCCAATTAACTCAAGAGATTTAATCTGTAACATAACTTTCGCTCTGTGAGAAATTTCCAACCTAGCTCCTCTAATATTTTGGAAACGCTACTAAGTTTATCATAACAATGTTTTACAAATTAAGCTCTTCTACTCTGCATGCGATCCAATTCGGCAATCAATCCGACTTCATGAGGATCCCATACACTTGCAGCATATTCTAAAAGAGGCCTAACCCGTGAAAGATAACATTTCTTTTTGACCTGTTCATCCCATTTACCCAGTACTCTTCTAATAAACCCTAATTTTTTGTTAGCCTGTCCACACATTCCCCGAATGTGTTTCACCCAGGAGAGGTCGGGAGTGGGGGTAACGCTTAGGTGATCAATGTATTCTACACATTCCATTTCGGTGTTCCCGATGCAGTAGGCGTTTTACTTTTGTGTGTCGCAAAATTACCTAATGTTCCGGATGTTCGGCGTCGTTGTTCCATTTCCCTTCGTTCGAAGTTCGAAGGGAAATGGAACGGCGAGGGACCTTGCATTACTTTCGCGTCTGCGATGGGAAAAGTGGAGAGTAGTAAAAAATCAACTCACGCGGGAGAGGGCGCAATAAAGCCGACCGGAAGACGAGGCCACTTGGCTACTTGGGGAGGAGAGGGACTCGTTCACTTCCCTCTCCATTGGTTCGGAGGGAACAAGTCGCTGCGTAAAGTATTATTTACCCAGAAGTCAAAAGCATCGGGAAACTTTCCCGGCGAGAATTTGGAGTGAAAACTCCGGTGGTCGGAAAGGTGTGCCGGCGTCCAAAGCGGTGCGATGGACAAGGTCGGTAACGGACAGATCCCTTGCCGCGCAGTTCTCAACACCCCGTCTCGAGGGATAATTATCAGCTTGAGACACTTTCAATTATTTGGATAGACAGCAACATTCATTACTTGTACAAATCAATCCACAAATTGTATGTCATAAGTACCTGCCAGAAGTTAGTCCTCGAAGCCTGTACCGTTGGCCTTATTTAATTATTAAAATACGACGTGGTTCATCGGCAGCTACTAATCAACACATCGCTTCGCTTTCAAACTGAGAAACAAATCAAGAAACTAAGCCAAGTCACCATTTTCGCCTTCACTACGAGAGATTCAAATTTATTGGAACCTAAAATACTCGTATCTTCCCATGAAACGGAGAAAGCCACGTACATTTTAATCACAAATATTAAAATATTACATTAACGCATTTAAGTATTTGCTACAAAAAACTGGATTAATCTTTCCTCATTTTTAAGGCTTCTAATGAAGGTCCATATGAGCCCATGCGAAACACTACAATCACATTAATAACTGCCTACGGGGAACTTGAAATGAAAAGCGTTGTTATTGGGCCTTCCACTGATATTACCTTTGATGATGCTATGTTGACAAAAATTCAGTGTTGACAACCTTGGTAATAGCACCATTCCTTGCTCTGGCGTTTGCTGTCTGATTTTCATTTACTTTCAATATGAACAGAAATATCGGGGTCGTGAATAGCCGACGCCGACCGCGCATCCCATCAAACTCACTGACGAATAAATGCCCCACGATCATAGACAAGGAAACGATGAAATAATTGCAATTAAGAATGGCGCTCCGTTGCACATCGGAAATACAACGCGATTCAGCCGTCGAACAATAGCGTGACAACCATTAAATTTTTAAAAACAATTATTCGAAATATTAGAATATAATAATAATAGTAATACTGACTTAATCTCCTCGGAAAATTGAACACCTGCTCACCTTCTCTTTCACTTAAACACACATTTTTCGCAAAGGCACCAAATATCAAATGAATACAGGTAACATGAAGTTTATTTACAGGTAACTAAGATACAAACTCATTGTAAGAACTGTTGAAGCAGCAGACAGACAAGGAAATTGTTAAAAAGAATGGCTTTATGCGACGAAAAATTTGCAGAAATTCGTGTGTTGTCCCCGACCCGTGTTTTGGTGTTGGCAGAAGAGCTGGCAGCGCACCCGGCTGGCGCCGAATCCTCTCAAATTGAAACCCCCTCAATCGTAACTTTGGAACGGAGGCGGGTTGGTTGGCTGGTTTGAATACTTCCCGTCAATTGACTCCTCAGACTTTCATATCCCCCTTCCACATTTTTTTCCGAGAAGGCATGCGTCACGCGCACGACCCGCCGCAGTCATTATCCTCTTCGATGCAATCGTTCTGAACATGAGGTTCGGGTGTCACCGAAAAGACTATCTCTTTTTTTGCTGGCCAATGGAAATTTCTCAACGCTTATTTCATGAATCGCTTGTGTTCATTAAATACATGAAAATGCTGCAGTAGGGCAATGGACGTGGTCGGGATGAAAAAGACTCGATAAAAACGTCCATAACGAATGGAGGCAATGAACATTTCCAATTGGCCTTACGTAAACGGAATCATTGCACCGACTAGTAGAAGTCACCCAGAGGGTCAGTCAGCCATTAAACGCTTTGAGGCAGGCACGTCCCACGGGGAAAAATCAGTACTTGATTTTTCACACTTTAAATTCCAGGAGTAGACTAGTATTAGGAGAGGTTGAGACCGACAGCTGAGGACATTAGGGATGGATGCGAATGGGAAAAGATGGGTGAAGAGAAACCCGGCGTCGGCATTAGCCTACTCTAAACGAAAGGCGCCAACGGGTCACACAATTTAACGTCCCATCCGACGGATGTCGTACTCAGTTAAAGTGCTCTCCATAGCTCACCTCAAGTAGGGATCTTGATACCACTGAAAGATATCTGCCATCGCCAGGATTCGAACCCGAGCCCTCTGAGTGGGTGCTAGCCACCGAATTATCCCAATGCCCCTTTTTATTCAATTACACAAAAAATTGCTCATACAGATCATGTGCTCCGACAGTAAACGATGGCAAAAGCTACACATCTTGGATGTGTAAATAAGAGAAAATGGATAAAACTCATGTTGACTGTGATCCTGCGTCACCATATTTCCCACTAAATGAATATTTGATCTCATTTATAAACCTCTTCGTCGCAACTTATATTTCGCCAGAACCCATTAATAAGGCGTGCCTTCATTTTCAGCTGTCAATCAAGAAGCAAGCGAAAAAGTAAGAAAAATGAGAAGGATTTCTGAAAATACGTTTCAAAATATAAAAAAAAATATTTCCCGGGAAGATCTGGTACCCGAAAAATCACATAGCTTGGGTGGAGCTGCAATTGCCTCGAGTGCCTTGCCCGGGAATCGAACCCGGGACCTTCCGGTCCGGGCTCTACCCCCTGGACTACCGCGACCCACGCTGACGATAGACATTACGAATTACTATGTAAAATGAAATCAATTGTATCGCGGGATTTTTCTAAGTAAAACTTGCCAATTAACGATTTTCAGAACAGAACATCCGCCAAAGTACACTAACTTTTCGCTAGGGCGAATTTCCCCTTGTACACGTATATTCGGTTGTCCAGTTCCACGGAAATTCTGTTCAAAACACCACACTGCGTGCCATCCCGTCTCTTAAAAAAATTCCCAGTTACATGGGCAAGCATGAGGAAAATGAGCTCCCAGGGGGAACATTCCTGGCTACATAACTGCCTCACCACTCCCACATTTCAATCTTGGGAGTGCTCTCTCTCTTCGACCCCTGCGGGAAAAGAGATACGGCAATCTGTAGCCGACCAGATACGTTAATGCCCTCGTAATTCTCTACAAAATCGCCCCGCTTTTCCCACGCTGCTTCCCTCCCCCGACCACAATGCGGAGTTTCCGAGTCACGGCGGGCGGCCTCGGCAGAGAAGGCCGGCAGCCAATTCAATTAACTATTTTGAAAATCGATTCCGAAACTACTGGCCCAGCAGAATCTGAGGTGGCCTCTCCTCCATTGAAACCGGAAAAAGAAGAGCTCCCCTTCAAAATGCAGACAATCCTAGCAGAGCTAAAGCAACGGAAATGTGTTGCTTTTTGTTTTCTAAGTAATTCATAATTTGTTCGGAAAAAATAACCTATACATATATCGATATCGATGACGATTCCCGTCAAACGAAGGGTTATACGAACGAGGATACCTAATTCTCCATTTATGTTTTCTCACACAATTATCTTCCCGAGCGAACGGGGTAATTGAATAAATATGTCATCACATTTCATTAATGTACATTGCCTACGCATTAGATCACTACAAAATTTACACGTTTTCCAATTTCAATAACGGGTCCCTTTAAAAAAATTCGAAATTTCCATTCAACCGAGTCATAATATCAGAAAACAATTCAAAGTGGCTTGCGTGGAGGAAAATAACAATATATTAAAAATGTTATTTTTCTTACATTGTAAGTTAAAAAGAGTAGAGGAGATTTTATCGTACTGTCATCCAAGAAGCTGGGAGAATTTTGGCTCGGCCGGCTATTAATGCGGACGACCAGAAAAAGTCTAGTAACCATTTTTTTCTGATACCTTGGCAAAACCAGAATCATTTTAAAGAACAAGGTGTAAAAAATAGCATTTGCGTCGATGACTGAAGCCGCGGGCAAAGCCCCGAGTGGCCTCCGAGCTTTGTGCTTCATTGAAAGGGCATGAGCCGTGGAAAGGAAAGGGGGGGGGAGACCGGCTAATCAGCATAATTAGCATAGATCGCGCAATAATCAGCAGATCTACATCACGCGACAACATAACATTTTCAATTGCGCCTCTGCGTACACGTGTAGACACGAATCATACTAAAGACGATAGTAGGCACTCTCGCGTGAAATTTCAAACTTCAAACTTTTAAGCCAGGTGGCGGAAATGAGTATGCGCATTTTTTTCCCAAAAAAGCGCGCATAAAGTCAATGCTCTTTCCCACCCTATAACGACGTTAATGGTTTTAGAGGGGGTCATCTGGTTTATTACTTCAAATTATCAGATTTTATTATTATTTTTCCATTCATTTAACTTCCTCCACATTGAACGAGAGTCTGTTCGACCACAAGGCGAAAGGAGTTCCCCTCTGGTTCAAACCTCAGTTGATGTCTTAGGAAAACCGACCTCATCTGATGTACAAACGGTCTGATTTGCTGGATGTTCGACTTTGACTGCCTAATGGTGTCGCAAGGTATGGAAATAAATATGGCTCCCACGACCAAAACTTAAGAATATCAACACCGCGAACGATAACCCCGTGAAAATCTATCCCCCCCTATGAGTCACCCGTACATTCACAAGATAACAAATAGAAAGATTCAACTTAAAGTCTGAAAATGATAACGTTTGATAAAACAGTTTCTGGCGCGACTTGGTGGAAAATCTTAATATTGACATAGAAAAATAAACAACTTGGCTTTTCCACAGAACTATAACCTGAAGATGTTATACCATAACAAAACTAGGTCGTAAATAAATATTTTCTACGTGAAAAAGCCAAGTTTTTATTTTTAAATTTCAACATGATAATGTTTGATGACATAATACCTAGTGACTCACGAACTCGGTGATTTCGGGCACGTTTTTGATGAAACTTTGCACTATTAAGGCATCCGGGCACGAAGTCCTGACTGACACGACACAATTTGTAATGCTTTAGACCCCATTCGACATACTACAATTTATCTTTCAATCGTTCCTCACATTTAATAACTTTCTTGATTTCATAAAAAATACCTATTCTCGTTTCCCCCCCTCTGTCTCACTTCCCCAACCCATCCAAAACGCTCTCCCATCTATACAAGTACTTACATACTTGTACGAGTGTATATCGAAGTATTCACATTATTCCATTGCCTCCTCTCCTGCATCCACTTGTCCCGCCTTCTTTGAACATCTCCCAACAGCCGTCTCTGTGTCTCTTCCCCGCTTACCATGCCTTGAACTTCATTGTTTGAAACGTATGAGACATGGATATTATTCTATCCAACATATTCCAATTCAATGCGCATGAACGTCCTTGAGATTCTGATGTGATTTATGTTAGAGAAACTTATCTATTCGGTAAAACGCCAAATTTCACTCTAAACCTCTTCAACCACAACGAAATAACACCTAGTATCGACCTCATCATTAATTACTTACAGTCTGATAAGGGTATGAATCCTTTGTAAAACGTACTACACAAACAGAAAACGAGTTAGAATAGAGAAACCATGAAATTGATAAATAAAACTAAGCTATTTCTACTGATTTTATTAGAAAACAACAAGTTTCGTCGAACAGCCGACAAAATGAGGTAGAAAGTATAGGATTTTTTTATTTGTATTTTTAGTACCCTGCAAGCCACCGCTAGGGTGTGTTGGCTTGGTCGACAGAGCCACCGCTCCGTCGACCAAGCGAGCCCACAACTTCTTTTTTTTACTGGCTATTTCTTCAGAAAACTGCTCGTTTCCCGTTAGAGATACCACGGAAGAGGGAAGGATACGGGTCAAGAGGCATAGTCCTCTCATTATTAAGTCGACCTCAGCTCCAACTGTGTCGGAAATATGTACTTAGATTTCAAAATAAGCCATTGGTCCCGTGGGAATCCAAGAACAATTGAACGACTCCCATAATTGAACAAATCATATGACATCGTCTTTAAAACTCCCAACGATATCGTTCCGATGATGTGTGATCTGCTGCGAACTGTTCATTCCAATACGTCATCTGCCTCTCGCAACCCTCTAGAACTAAAGAACAGTTTTGCTGTGCTCTTTTTCTACTCCGCTTTAACATGTTGACTTGTTTTCTTAAAATCTAAGGGGGTAACTAACATGGGACATTTATACATAATATGCTGCTCGCGATTCGCGAAATTGACAACATTTTCGAATTCACTTTCTTTCCGTACAGGGTTTCCTTACAGACCTTCATTTAGATGACTCCATTACCTCACGCTTTGTCACTTCACTTATATTTTTCCTATTTTATTTTAGTACCCTGCAAGCCACCAATAAGGTGTGTGGCAGGGGGTGAATACACAGCAGAATAATTTTGACCCGAACATTTTGACCCCTACCGAGGTCAGACAATGTTATTTTGATCCCTTATCGTTCGTGGAAAAAATGACATCTTAAATCTATCTGTTCTACACATAATCTCTCTAATTTTATTGACATGATCTCTCCTACGGTAGTACATTGGGGGTAATCATAAATTTTCAACATCGCTGCTAAAAAGACGTCCTTCCAATTTTTGCAAGAGTTTCAATCTATAATTAAACCATCGCTCCGTGGGTGTCTCTCAGCCTAGCTCCTCTAATATTTTGGATACGCTACTAAGTGTATTATTACAACGTGTTACAAATCTAGCTCCTTAACGCTGTTCTCAATCCAATTCGGCAATTAATCCAACTTCGTGAGCATCCCATATTCCAGCAGCTTATTCCAAATGAGGCCTAATCAGCGAAAGATAACATTTCTCTTTGACCTTTTCGTCAAATTTACCCAGTACTCTTCTAATAAATCCTAATTTTTTGTTAGCTTGTCCACATATTCCCCATAGTATGTGTTTCACCCAGGAGAGATCGTGAGTGAGAGTAACGTCTAGGTATTTAATTGAGTCTACACATTCCATTTTGGTGAGAGCCGAGGAGCCGATTTCGTGCAAAGGAGGGTGCAGGGGCAAAACAAAGCCACTGACCCGGAGATGTTTCCACAAAGACCAGCGAAATAGCGCCCGTTTCACCGCAAGATACTACGCACTCACGAAGTCGAAGTGCATGGACTGCGAGGGTGCAATAAACACAAAACCTCGGAGAAAGCGACCGGGCAGAGATTTAACTGACTAATTCAACGCACAACACGCCAATAATAATAAAAATACCGACAGAAATACACCATTTGCATTTCGGCGCAATGCAATAAACCTGCAAGCGAAAATCCCAGATCTTCCAGGAGACCTATTTGGCAAACGAATAGATCACTGAATCATTCAAAGGCAGGCACAGGACATAACGATGATGAAAATGCCGACGACGGCGACGCGGTTCTCGCATTAAGACTGGGACGGCACTCCGAATGTGGCCCGTATGGGTGGCGGAGGCCACGGGGGCAGAGCAGGGCGAACGCCAACGCACACGAGGGCAATTTGGCCATTTCGCTTCGACTCGCGGATATGGACTGTCGGTGGCAACGGACTGCGAATGCGCTCCTTAACGGGAAACGATCCCATTCCGCAGGGGTGACCACTGGCCGGTTGTCCACTAGGGCGGAGTGGGATACAGCGGGCGATCATTGAGAGTCCATCCGGCCAGAACGCACGGGCTGATGTTCCGTCTTTTCGGTCACCCGCGGATGGTGAGGATTTCGGTTCTTCGCAACGGAACATTATACACAGCAACACCATGAGAACATCAGAGCATCTAGGAGAGTGGGGAGGGCATGCAAAGATAGCAGTAATCAACCCTAACGTCGGTCGGATTGGTGATGGTAGAGTTCACCAAATACGTACTCGTACAAATTAGCACTGCATAACGTGTGAAATACACACACTAACATGTTATCAAGAGGACCAACTTCCCAATTACCTTTGAAGGAAGATCTGGTAGCAGAGAAACATCACTCAACTTGGGTTATTGGCAGAGGGTGCCCAGAAGCGTCACCTGGTTTCGAACCCGGGTCCGCCAGAAGAAGAGACGAGCCACACTGGCCAAATACACATTCAAATACGAAATTCCGTCAAACGGCTCGTCCCTTCTTCTGGCTATGCGTACCATGAAACGCACCGTTCCTATCCTTTATGATGTTGTATGCTTGCTAACCTACTGTCCATTCTCCTCGTGTTTGTCTATTTCTCCTTTGGTGGGTGTAACAGCTCCCTAACGCCATCTCCTGGGCAATGAATCGGAGCACTTTGGCGCTTTATAAGATCGCAGATTTCAGTGTAAAGTACATTTTCTCGATAGCTCAAGTGGTTAGAGCATCCGCCCGGCAAGTGGAGAGATCTGGTGTTCAAGTCCCGATCGAGGAACATATTTTTACATTTGTGATCTGCTCAAATCCGCCTTCCCCACCTCTCTTGTGTTCGTCCTTATGTGTATTCCTCTCCCATTTTTCCGAGTCTCTATTTCTATGTGAAAGAATATTTGTTCGCCGTATGGCGGGATTTCGTATTTGAATGTATAAAAAAACCTATTTATATACCAATATATATAGTATGTATACATATTTTTACATATGCACACACACCACAAAATCCTTCTGCCATTGATGATTTGAGTCAAGGATTTTCATGACGACGTTTATAGGCTCCCCCTCTCCAGGTTTCATGTTGTTCATCCTCTGGCGTTAGAGTAACAGCGGAAGCAATAAAACGCTGGCAGAATTCAAGCTTTTGTTTTCTCCGTTATATCTTTTAAAAGTATTTTTTCAATATCCTCTTAAGCCTCCACAATCATGTAGCATACAAAATTTCGCTTCCATTTGACGAAATTGCGGTCGTTGCAATGTGGCAAATGGCGAACAATGAAGGTCGCAAATTGCGACTGCAATTGGCGCGTGTCGTCACCTCTTCGTTACGAATAAACCAGAATCCTCGCCACGGTTGGTGACGAATGACCTTGGAATACCCTCGAAGCTTCCATTTCCAATCAAAACCCCCCGTCATCCTCCACTCCCTTGCTTCAACACTTGGCTGACCCCAGTTGAGGGTGCGGTGGGGAGAGTGGCTTTTCGGTGGGCTCCCTGATATCCCGCGCGTGAGGGCACCATGCACCACCAGCACGCCGGACGACGCTCTTCCTATTTGAGTGCGTTCGTACACATTCTTCCATCTCCTGGCTCAGAGACTCTTGAGAGCTAACAGTAAATACATACCTCGGCTTCTTCTTGATGGACGTGCCGTGTGATCTATGTATGCTGAAGATTTTCCATTTAATGATCACGCACACATGCAATAGCCCTAGATTATGTAAACTGTTGTCATGATGAACTTACTAGTGCATCCAAAATATTAGAGCAGCTAGGTTGAGAATAACTCACGGAGCGGAAGGTAAAAATCGGATTAAATTTATTGCATAAATCGCAAGGGAGTCTCATAAGTAGTGATGCTGAAAATGTTTTATTTGGTCCATCGTACTACGGTAGGAGAGATCATGACAGTAAAATTCGAGAGATTAAATGTGGAACGGAGAGATTTAAGATGTAATTTCTAATACGAACGATTGAGGATCGTAATAACATTGTTCGACCACGGTAGGGTTATATTTGGGTCAAAATTAAACTTATGTTTTCACCCCCTGCCACACACCATAGCTGTAGCTTGCAGGATACTAAAAATAAATAAAAAATAGGTCTCGGTCAAAGCGCATGCCTATTATGGTAATACAATGTAAGATAAGAGAAAATAGTATTGGTGGTGGTGGTAGTCTAAGGCGGCTGCAAATAGCAATGGAAAGAATGGAAATCGTGTAAGGGAGACGAGGAGAATACATGGTTACACCTTGGCACGAAGGTAAAGGTGAGAAACATCTAGAAAGATGAATTAGTTAGCGCGGATTTTCCACAGAATTCGATCCGATCAGATCTTATCCGTAAATTGGCAGCAAAACAAATGAATGCATGATTAGCGTGTGGTAAGTTCTCTGACGAACATTCGCGGAAACGTGGTTTCGATATTTTTTTACCGGAGATGTGCGTCGACTGAGAACTTGATTTCCAAATCGCCAGGCTAAGTTTCTATTGGTCGATTATCAAAACTGAGAAGAAGTAGTTATCTAAAGAGTGAACGAACACCTTATTAAGCGTAGGGAATCAGTCATGCAATCCAACTTACTCCTTCGAAAGGATCAATAAATCAACGTTGAGCTATGTTTTCTCGTTTCTAGAGAGTCGAAGGTAGAACCATGGCGTAAAAGATGTTTTCTTTTGAGCGTTATCGCTCTTAGCAACAAGAATTTTCTCTGTAGCACAGTTTACCATCGCCGAACTCGCGAAACAGCCCCAATGATTCGCGATATGACTGAGGAATCTCGTTGTGTTGGGTTTAATATCGCTAAATTTCGATGTCGACGGCAGAATATTCATAAATAAAACCTACTTTGACTTGGTTAGAATGCATCACAGCTGTATCCATGGCAACAAAACCAACTGTTACAGCATTCCAGATAAAAAAAGATGGTGTGTTTTATTTTAGTTATTTCAGTACACTGTAAGCTACCGCTGGGGTGTGTGGCAGGGTGTGAATACACACCAGACTACTTTTGACCCAAAAATAAACCTACCGCGGTCGGACAGTGTTATTCTGATCCCTTATCGTTCGTGGAAAAAATGACATCTTAAATCTGTCTTTTCTACACTTAATTTCCCTAATCTTATTAACATTATCTCTCCTACCGTAGTACGATGGGGTCAATAATACATTTTCAACATCACTGCTAAGGAGACATTCTTCCAATTTATGCAAGAGACTTAATCTGTAATTGAACCTTCGCTCCGTGAAGTACTTTAGGCATGTAGTAGGTAGTATTTAGGTAGAGTTTTGGTACAGTCCACTCACTCGCCGTCGCAAAACATTCGTCGTTTATCAAATAAATAAGGATAATGCACGCACGTCACGAACGCCTACGCTCCAGAATTCACGCACGGAATATAGTACACCGTCCGTTTGCCACAGGTCAAGGGTGACATTTATCATTTCCATGAAGACAGCACTGATTTCCACAATCCAGGAAGCGCAGGGGAAGAATCTCGGTGAATTTTTCTGTCTTTCCCTTTGGGATTACGGAACAAGGGAGACTTGCGAGATAAAACGGAGCGGAGGACGACAAGAAAGAGGAAATTTGACAACACGGTAAATATCCGGCGTGACATCAGTCTTCAATCTCGCGAAAAGAAGTCTCCCGTGTGCCCAGCACTCCAACTGCCTTGACGCTTCGCAAACACGCGTGAGTCAACGATGAGGTGTAATTTCGACAGCCTGGAGAGTGTACGACGGGCAATGAGTAGGGCATCCATTCACAACACCGGACGTGTTCTACGATCACCACAAACCGCGCAAACTTTCAAGGGCGGGATAATGGAGTTTCCCTTCAGGTCACGTAAATATCATCCTCAAGCACGTGACATACGCGAGGTAAAAATAGTAAGTGCACTTGCATGAAAGTTGGTCGGTAGCCAAAGACAATCCAACTTCTGCTCTACAACAATGAAAAAGAGCCGAGACCGAAAGAGACCACGCCGCTTAATGAAGAAAACAAATATATTCAGTGGTTTGCCGTGATATCCGTGATCCAGGAGGACACAGCAGCTTATTCAGTTGACCTTAATGCTATATAGCGCTCGTGCGACACTCTGCAATTAGAATTAAAGTTAAAAAAGTGCGTAGCGATAAATTTTTGGAAAAAGACCAATTCCCACCCGAACGCCTACTGTATCGGGAATGTGTAGATTCAATTAATTACCTACGAGTTACCCTCACTCACGATCTCTCCTGGGCGAAACATACGGGGAATACGTAGCTAACAAACAATTAGGATATATCAGAAGTGTACTGGGTAAATGTGACGAAAAGGTCAAAGAGAAATGTTTCCTTAGGCCTCCTTACAATATGCTGCTAGTATATTATGAAATACTCACAAAGTTGGATTGATTGCCGAATTGGATCGCATGTATAGCGTGGAGGAGTAAAATTTTTAAAAAGTTGTCATGATGAACTTACTATAGAAGCGTATCCAAAATTATTAGAGGAGCTAAGCTGGGAATCACTCACGGAGCGACGGTTACATTACAGATTAAACCTCTTGCGTAAATTGGAAGGATGTCTCTTTAAAAGTGGTGTTGAAAATGTATTATTACCCCATCGTACTACGGTAGGAGAGATCATGCCAATAAAATTAGAGAGATTACGAGTAAAATAGATACATTTAAGATGTCATTTTTATCACGCACGATATGGAATCAGAATAACATTGTCTGACCGCGGTAGGGGTAAAAATATTCACGTCAAAATTAGTCTGGTGTATATTCACCCCTGCCACACTCCCTAACGGTAGTTTGCAGGGTACTAAAATATCTAAAAAAAATAAATAATAATAAAGCAGTCTTAATGTGAACTGAACGACACAGTCAAGTCGAAAGGAGAAAATTGGAATAAGGAGTAAGACTACATATACAATATAGCCTTCCGTTCAGATATGTTTGATTGATTCGCTACTTAAGAACCTCTATACTTCTAAGCTGCAACTAACACGACACTAAATAAATGCAAATCTGAATTACAACATGCTGTTCCCGAAATCTACACACATGCTTTCCTGCCTTCCTTCATTCTGTCAAACATTCTCATTCTTCTCCTCCCTCCACCTCGATCAACATACTCGTACCTTCTATCCTACCCCCTCAACCATATTCTTCGACATTCCAACTCGCCCATAATTCTCCATTTCCGCCTTCTCTGAATTTCTCCCGACAACCATCTCTCCTCTCTCACCATGCCCTCACCATTACAACCTCTTTGTTTGACCTACTTTCCGCCCATCCCTCATCCAAATTTGAAATAGTAAGTAGATGTTGAGATATTACGTAGCAATATGCCATATTCACATATGAAGATAACGTTTTTCCTCTCTGAACTGCAAACGTTTCGAACAACAGTCGTTTAAACAATTCTTCAGTTCCCTACGAGTAGAAGTAAATGGCAGTGAAACAGTGAAAGGTTAAAGGATAGCTCAAGTTTTCCGAATCAATATTCCGCAGTCAACCTGCAGTAGACTGTGAGCCAGAGATTGTGAGTGCAGCGTGCAACCATTAGAGATGCTTCGCCGCCCCTGTGCAGCCATTAAACACCAAATCCAAATTAATGCTTGCCATTGCAAAAAGAGCGCTAAGTACTTCAGAGACATGCCGAGGACATGGGTTACTCGTAAGGAGTAACACTTATTACGGTGATAATGTGTTTGGGAAACACTGCCACTGCAACTTTTAAGCAACGGCGTGTCCTGTAATCTCGTACACATCCAATTCCTCACACGATTGTGAAATGCAATCGCTCGCACAGATCCGCGCGTACTTATCGAACAATAAGAAAACCGACAATGGTTACGAAATATCGTACCAATAACGATATGACCTTCAAGCAACCTTTATATAACCGGTCAGTTTCAAATTTACGGTCGGTTTGAAACATTCGATCGGTGTTATGCTCAAGTCGGGTTATCTTATTTCACAGGTGAACAGACGTAAACACTTTTCAAAATGCTTCCATCTCATACTTTGCCTTCCATTTTAACTGCGTCTCCTCCTTTAGATATAATTCCAGTTCACCGCAACGATCTGCAGTTCAAACAATCACCCTGAGTAAGCGGATTTTGAAGAAACTTTATATCCAATAAGTAGGTAATACAGAAATCTATAGAGGGTAATTTAGCACCGAATACTATGAAAATATCCTCTCATGCTACGTGAATAAACGGGCATATCAGGTGAAACGCAGCAAGATGAACTTTCAGAATTTCTCCGTAAGTAGACGTCAGCAACACGATTAATTAAATTTCAACGCCAAAGAACGAAGTAATGAAGGATAAGGACAAGGAAAAAAATCAGTCAAATAGTTTCGGCGTGACACAAATTACAATAGAAATGTTCAATTTACACAGGAAATAAAAAACGAACACGGGAGGGATAATCCGCATGACATGTTAATATATGGAATATAAATTGTTTTTCAAAACATATATCACGAGGTCGTAGTTTAGGACTACCTTCGGTTAGCATCACTAAAGACAACGTATTGCCACAACCGATGAACATTACATGAACAATATATTGATTCCTAATTATTGCAACAATTCCATAACGCCATTGAGCATTACGTGACACTAATAAGCGCGCAACAATCCTTGGGTTGGCAGCAGACATGACCAGACACATGGTAAATATCGACCCCTCGATGAAACGAGAAAATAATAATAACATTTGGGGTGACGGGATTTGACGAGGGCAATTGCCCTGTCGTCGCCATGAGGAGTGATTGATGAGGACTCGGGGCGTTGCCGTTATTGCGATTAAGGTGATGGCACAGCACCTTATCTCACCGTCCACATTAGATTCGAATCGATCACCGTCTGTCTACAGGCTTCTTGCGAACAAACAGGGGAGTATGCGCGCTTATCGAAGAAAGTTATGTCATCGCGGATGAGATGACGGGTTCCAACGTTCAATTCGGCTGGGAAGGTCGTTCTTTCCACTGAAGCGGCGCGCGAGATCGGATGAGGTCCGCTCGGTGATGACCCCGAACCCACGATCCCGCTTTGTTTCCGGCTACGAAAGAGAGGACTGGATGCGATTGGAATATTTATTATTTATTTATTTATCTACCCTGCAAGCCACCGCTACGGTGTGTGGCAGGGGGTGAATATAGAGCAGACTAATTTTGACCAGAATATTTTGACCACTAACGCGGTAGGAAATGTTATTCTGATCCCTTATCGTTCCTGGAAAAAGTGACATCTTTAATCTTTCTCTTCTAAACTTAATCTCTTTAATTTTGCTAACATGACCTCTCCTACCATAGTACGATGGGGGTAATAATCAATTTTCAACGTCACTGTTAAAGGGATCTCCTTCCAATGTATGCACGGAATTTAATCTGTAATTTAACCTTCGCTCCGCGAGTGATTCCCAGCCTGGTTGCTCTAAGGTACGCTACGAAGTTTATCATAACAGCGTTTTAAAAATCTAGCTCCTATACGCTGCACGTGATCCAATTCTGCAATTTGTTCAACTTAATGCATTAGGTCAAGCCCTGGTCAAGGAAATATTTTTACATTCGTGATCTGCTCAAATCCGCCTTACCCACCTCTCCTGTGTTCGTCCTTTATGTATGTTCCTATCCCCTTTCCTTATATCTATTTATGTGAATATATATGTTTGTATAATATATATGTATATACATAATATATATGTATACATAATATATATTTATATATATTGTGAATCTAACCCACTTAAAGAGAATAGCCCCATTAGATTAAAGCAAAATTCTTTCGCAACAGCGAGTTCAACTGTTTGGTTCTATAATACGAGTAGTATGGATGTTAACATTTACCTCCATTACTGATTTACAGACGATTGGAAAGATAAATTTACAATTTCGCGAGAAACGCAATGAAAAAATAATACTTTTTTTTGGATCCCAAATTTCGGCGTTAGTCTTTCCAGATAGTGGCTGCTAGTAAGATCGCTCTTAAATTAAAACAAAGGTTCAACGCAGTTCTTTTCAACGCGCTAGCCCAAAACTTTACACAACTTTCGGAATACGATTTAGCACACATACGAACCTCATTGCTGTATCTTATTAACAATAGTGTTACGAAAATCTTCGCCCAATAGTTTAACTAACGAAGACAAAAAAACAAAGGACTCTTGGAAAAACAGTCATCACCTCAACACTTTACGATTTTCCATGATTGATCTGAATTACGCGACATTTTGTGCTTCCCATGAAATTGACGAGTGGATAAAAAAATTCATTGCCTATATTTGCACTCCGTAAATATCGAATAAGTACATTCCCAGAAAGGTATAAGAAAGACATTAATTACCATTTAATCGGTTTCTACGAAGACGAATTTCCCAACCTCGGGAGCTCTACACCCTGTCCTTTGTGCGTGCGAAATCTTTTACGACTGTTCTTTTTGACGTCGTTTCGGCGGACGACAAGGTTGCTAATGAAGTGATTAACGCACAGGGAAATGATGAGAAACGAGTGACCACAACAGTCAAAAGGACCAGGGACTGCCCCAACATCACACCAAACGAGTTTCATTTACAGTTATATTTTCTTTCGCGGCCTTAATGGCCATTCCACCCTATGAAGAGGAATTTAAAAGGGACCTCAAACATTATCATAATTTATCATCAGTTAAGCATGGAAAAACAAGGTGGGGACGCAAACAGTCGCATTCCTTCCGGATATTTTCCTGTCGCCTTCTTTCTCGTGTTCCCGAGAGCAATCTATCTGGATCAAGTGCCTCTCGCGAAGCAGACAAAAGTGAACCGGTCTCAAGAGCTGAAACAAGAGTCCCAAACGACGTCACGATTTCATTGCTCTATTCGTTCTTACAGCCGTCATATACATTCTCAATGAAGTATTGCCTATAAATAAGTTTTCAAGTCAATCATAATGGGCTGAATGTTCTTCAGATCAGCCATGTTGCATTTGCAGAATATGAAGAGCGAGTGATTCATTGTCCGCATTCCCATTATCATCTTTTCTCCGGCATTCCGGACAAATATTCCTTCTCCTTCCAGATTTACCTCCTGAACACCTGGAAGCAAATCGGATATACTTTTCTCTTAGGTACATTATCCCCATTGATTAGTGATATTACACATCCTGCGGCGAACGCGAACTAATCACACCCAAGCCAAATGGAACACCGGGGGTTCCACTTAAATTCCCGCTTTCTGTCTCGTACACCCGAATTGTAAATCGAATCCCAGAACCTTTTAAAACAAACGCAATTTCGCCCTGAATATTAAGAGAAATCGACTGATTTTCGGTTATTGTAGGAATGAGTTCCCTCCGAAAGGGAGCATCGTAAAGAATTATGGATACGTTTCAATTTCCCCCGGTTGGATAGCATTATGCTAGAACGAAGTCAGGTTCGAAGGAGAATTAGCTATTCCATGAATGGGTGAATTTTCTTCTTCGTTATTTGAATGTATACGAGGGCTGTCCAGAAAGTAACCTCCGTTTTCGTAAAGCGAGCGAAGTGGAGGGAGCCGTGAAGATGAGGTGCTTCGCAAATAGGGATGTTATGTTCTCATTTTTTACACTAGTTTGGTGTTGTTTTATCCTTTCTTTAAATTTTCGTCCTGTTTGCCCAATATACTTATTGTTACATTCCGAGCACTTTAATTCATACACTCCACTCCTCTTTTTTGGGAACTTTGTCTTCAGTGTGAGAGATCGGGTTCTTAAGGCATGAACCACTGTAAAAGAAACAAAATTTTTTCTTTAGGTAAAATTTTGATTGCTTTTTCAGAAATAATCCCTAGATAGAGTATTGTATCAGAAAGACATAGATTGAGTATTCTCGAAAGTGACCACAAAAGTTTTAAGGTTTCGAAATCTTCACTGAAGAAGATCGGTGGGCCCAACGCTTCTAGGGCATGAGACAGATCCTCCTTGGTTTATTAAAGTGCTTCCTTAGCCCACCTCACCTCAAAACATTTTGGTTGCTGCCAGATGATAATCTTGTGAAATGTGATTAGGTATCATAGTTTAGTTGGGTCACAGCTTTGATTACATTTGATGCTCAATTTGACCTACTCGTCGCAATGGATGTTTCAAAGCGAATTGTTTATAGGTAACACTTTGCGAGGATCCAAACGGAAATGTTAGACCGAGAGTCAAAACAATCAGTGAGGGAAGGGAAGTTCAGGTGACGCTGTAGGACTTGGGTGATCAAATTATTTCCACCAATCGAGAAAATGCTGCAGCTTACTCAATAGAGCAAGTGCAAGGCTGAAATCAACGGCATCAAGGGGTAAGTCTGAGATTGGCTGGCTATCCTGACGGAATTTGGCCTCTTTAACCATGCTCTAATGGTATTACATATACATAGATAAAATCCTCGTGAGTGTAATTATATGCATGCGCAGATTATTCACAGTAATCTCTTTACTGTTTCAGGCATCCTGGTATGAAATGATGACTAAGCAAGTACATTAACGAATACACTCAACGAAAGTCAGAAGAGATGCATAAAAAATGTCGTGAAACTAACACGATGAAATTATAAGTGGTGAAACCTGAAAGAATGAAGACCTAATGGAGCAATTTCTTTTCTGGCCTTGGGGAAACATTGGTGCATTGAGGTGTGACCCAATGGGGGGGGGTGGCTGGGGAAACCGAGGAATTACTCACGACGGATTCATTGGAAGTTGGTGTCGACAGCTCTATTCTAAGAAAATAAAGCGGGATTGAAGAGTCGATTACATTTAACTTGAGTCAACTCAATTGCTTACAGCGAGGGAGAAATTTAATTCTCGTCTTGATTCACACTGGCTACGCAACATGCATCATACCACCTCACGCTATTAGACACAATTAGATTCATATTGGATTCCCACCGTCGAAGACACAAACCGGCACTGACTGGAATGAATTCATTCTTTAGAAGTGTACTGAGACGTTATTACTGAACGAGTGTATCAGTAGTATTTCAATTCTAAGATTTCTTTACTGCTGTGCACCTGTGCACTTGTCTCTCAGTGTTCCATTGTGGGATCTTCCCCCTTCAACTTTCCCTTCTATTATGTTTCCAACTAATCCTCCTTTGCACCTCTTACTTTTGCGCCTATTTCCCTCTAGTTTTCGACTTGGCTGTAGAGTTCTGAAGCTATACCTATTCTCATTTATACAAGTAATGCTATGTGTGGGAGAGAATATCCTCAAGATTCGAAGTGGTGATGTGGCGATAATTCGTCTTTATTCGATGACCTGAGTGAATTCTCTTCCACATGCGAATTTAGAACTGCCATCGACTACTCTCCGACTCCAAAGCGACTGTTGCGATCCTTCCGGATTACAAACATCATATGTAAATGTACTAGTACTCGTATTATGATTTGTTCTACGCAAATGACTCACGCATCCGAAAACTTTCTCGGATGCACGTGGGGACTTCTACACTTTAATACTAACTCGATGGCTGCCGATCTAAAAAAAAAAACAAAACTGCCCACTTCCCCACTTTGCCAGTAAAGTTACACGTATTGAATCCAGCATTGACTCCCTTAAGCTGAAGCCGAAACGAAAATTAATTGCCAGAACACATCATGCAACTAAGGTTACCGTGTCATTCGGAGAGAGACCTACTTCGTCAACCTTTAGAATGCTTAAAATGCACGAGACACGACTGATGCTAAGAAATTGGTTCGGGGAAGGCCGGGTGATCAGAATCGCGTTCATTTACAAGCACAAGCTCTCAATGAGGACTCCTTATTCGAGAAAAAGGGACGATAAATTGCGTCAAGTCGGCTGATATCGAAATTCGCGCGCTGTTTTTTTTTTTACTTCCTCCCTACAAGTGCATCTGATCTACAAATCTCTTTGGGGTCAGCCATTTAAGTATAATCCAAGTCGGAGCCTTGGGGCTGTCTCAAGAAGGTGCACAAAATGCGCCGGGGGAAGAGCGGACGACGGTGAGACGTCAGCGAATTATGATGAGAAACTGTTCGGCCACAGGTGCCCATGAACGCATCAAAATCGCCTCGTGTGTACCCCACGAGCACAGGATGTTGGGAGATTCAGTTAAACTGTTAACGCCCAAGGTGGTTGTCGTCTAACCAACATTTTTTTGAAGCACGCGTTTTTATTTATAAAAAAATTATATGAACCCAAACTATTTAGGTAGGTCAGACCACAAAGATAACATTAAGTAGATAGCCTCCAGTGCAGTTAGATACAAACATTCGTTCTTTCCCCGGACAACGAGGAATCATAACAGTAAAAAACCAAAGTCATCATTGAAATAGTGAAGAACTTTGATTTACAAGTCAGAACAAGGCTAAACACTGCGTGGACATCTATTACATTCGTTGGTGCATGTACATGCTAGTTGAAAGGAAATGTATTTGCATGCAGGTTAAAAAGGTTTTTGAATTACACACGCCTATGCGGGCGTAGATTATGAGGGTTAAATGTAAGAAGGGACCTGTGTGTTCTCAATTTCGCTCGAATAATGACATCCATCTATTTAGATTTGTTGGAAGTTCTTGGTTTTGCGTGTGGTTTTATTCTGTTTTACGGATGGTGCGGAGTATTATGTAGATGTATTTCAACAAATATGCGCTCGAGCATGCCCAAGTCGAAGAGGGAAATACAGATTTTCCTCGAGAGTAATAGCTCTAATATTAGTATGGAGAAGAATATGAGTAATACACGAATTTCTAAACCCGCAGGTATTCGTCAAACTGCGAGCTGGTTTCTTCCAGACATTCGATTGGGCAATTCACGGGATTTCATCAGCAACGACTAATTTCCCGAAGCGCGAACACTCAAATAGGGCGCCTCCGAGCATTGCTTGCACAGCAAACAATACTTTAATTTTTTACCAACTCTCCGAACTTTCGCAACGAGAAGCCTGTGCTCCAACAACATTATTTACCAGTAATATTTTTTTTGTTTTTTTTTTTAATTACTGTTAAAGCGAATACGAAACCATTTTGACATGTTATTTCAAAAAAATTTAACGAGAATTGAGAGCAGTCTAAATATTGCAACACGAAGGTTGATTTCCGATCAAGTAAAGAATAACAACCTTTCATTTTATTGTCAAATCATAAAATACCTTTCCGTCATAATTGAAGTTCAACTAGAATAGATTAAATTGATGCTCGGATATGCATAATTTGTGTAAAAAGAATCGGTAAAAGTTTCGAAAAAATAGATTTATTTCAGATATTGCCACTAGAATACCTCAAAGTTCTTCAATTAGTACACCCCTTGATCAGTCAGGACACACTTTAGCCGCTCTGGTAGGCGAATTCCGGATGGTCCTTAAGGGTACGCGTGCAAGCTTATTTCACGGCACTTAGGGTCCCATTGTGGTGTCCTTTGAGGGAGGGAGGATTTCACATTTGGGAATAGGAAATAATCTGTTGGTGCCAAGTCGGGACAATAAGAGGGTTGGGGAATAGTCGGGATGCCGTTGTAGAAGATTTTCGCAAGCAGACACTCGACTCCGCTCTTGGTTGTGCGTCCAGAGACCTGGAGGAGTTAAGCGCAGGTATTTCGCATCGCCAAATTTTCAGTGATAATGGTGTGCACTGTCATCAGCTGACGAAGTATACCAAGATACCTTTCAAAATCTTGCCATTAAACTAACGTTCCCTCAATGCATGCATAAGGTTTATCTTTAACGTACTAACATCTGATCACATTAATACTTATTATATTAACAAACTCTCTCCGCTAAAATCTGTGTCTCGACGCCTACTGAATACTTGAACCCTTCTGTACTAAGTTATGAAAATCAAAGCGCCTCAATAAATAGCACTCAATTTCCAAACTCAACCCATTTTGATTTGACTAATTTTATGCATGTACATATTATATTTATAAATTTGGCATGTTTATATAATCATATTAATTTATATGTTGGAAATTATTTGCCTAGTTTTCAATTCTATTATACTTTAATACATTCATAAAACTTTTATTTGTATTACTTAATGGATTCTTAGCTTTTATTTTTATCGTCACCTGTGAATCTTTTATCTTGATATTATTATTACTGTATGTAGTAACATCTTCCAGATATTATTTTATTTTTATATTTATACACTTTACTATTCTTATTTATAGATGTTTTTTAATTTGGCTCATTTTTTAATGTGATATTTTTAGAAATATTTATTCTTCAATTTATGTTATATGTAATGTATAATATTTCTTTGCCTTTTCTCATGATATGCATCACCCTTGTACCGCTATTAGGTACTCAATTATTTTCCCTAATATAGCATTTATTTTATATATTTATTGTTATTTTTCATATTTTATTTCGTATTTTCCTATATTAACTGCAACAAACGTCTACACAGTTTGTTCTATTGATTTTTTATTTATTTAAACATGTAAATGACGAGGGGGCTCGAATCAAAAAAAGAAGTTTTACTGTTTATATAATTTCCCATTAATTTCGATTAATTACCTCTACCGAATCATTTCGCCCGGACGAGAATGCGTGCAGGAATAAAACGACTTTAGAAGAAGGGAGGAAGGGGGAAATAAGCGATGATGAAGTGAGGAAGCTTCTTTTGCCCCCACCCTGCTTAAATCCATAAACGTCAAACTTAATGTGATCCCGAGAGAGTGTGGGTGCAGACAGAGCCTGTAAGAGCGTCGTGGTCCTTAAATGGAAGAACCAACATCCGAAGAGAGATGTACAAAAGGCAGTTACGCCACAAAAAGTATAGGAGGAACAAAGGAAATCGAATTCTCAACAATCTCAGCCCTTAAGTTGGAGCAAACAAAAAACTTGCACGGGTGCTAAAACTCTGCGACCGCAGAGTCGGTAGAGGTACCCGAAAGGTCATAAGGTCAAGGCAGAGAAGGCTCGTGGAAAGAAAACAACTCGCTTCTCCAGGGTCTAGGTGGGAGTGAGTGGAAACTGCTTTCTCGACGAGGTCAACTCACGCGATGGCGCAGGGAAATTTGTTTCCTTCGCAAAAACAAATCAGTTGACGAACACCTTTCCTATTGGTGTTCCAATCGGCGTGAAACTATTCTAGGCAGCACGAAATGCAATGTAGAAAATTTGATGCAAACTGTCAAAGGAGTTTCATCAGCGTTCTATGATTGAATGCATTTGCTAAGAGAAGGAAACATCACTCTGTACCCTGTGACGAGAGGGCGCGGGAGCCAAGAACACTCATGCGCCAGATAAAACTTATTCGACGCGTATGAACCGTGAGATTTCATTTACGACGCCTAAGAAATTATGCAAAGTCTTACAATACACCGATTGGTCGGGGAATAATGGCATAATTTGAGACATACATACCGTTGGAGAGTCTTCGCTTTCCCCACTCGCACACATCACCACCGAAAAAGGGATAGGGAACAGAAACAATTGAAGATCCTTCCATTTCCTTCTCTAATTTCAACCTCATTTTCAAGGCTGACGTCCAGCGGAGCACGTGGTGGAACTTGGTTCAGTGGGATCATTTTTTAACACTTGCGCGAAAAGTTAACTTCCCCATTGAGCGAAATAATAAGAACCGAGGGAATCGAGTTGATTCCCGGGATGTGGTAACAAATATCAGGAATGGGAACATGGCGATGGGATGACTTGCGAAAGTGGAGAATATCGGTCCGGCTATATCCTCTGTCAGTGGAGGTCTCCATAGTTAGTCACTAGTAAGATACGTTTATTTAGCGACAATGCAGTGGTTTACTGTGATATCCGTAATCCTGAGGACAAAGAAACTTTATCAGATGACTTAAATGCTATATAACGTTGTTGCGACACTTGGCAATTATATTTAAACTTAAAAAAGGACTTAGTGGTAAATTTTTGGAAAAAGAGCAATTCCCACCCGAAGGCTTACCACATTGGGAACACCGAAATGGACTACGTAGACTCGATTAAATACTTAGGCGTTACCCTCACTCACGGTCTCTACAGGGTGAAACACATACGGGGAATATGTGGACAAGCTAACAAAGAATTAGGATTTATTAGAAGAGTACTGGGCAAATGTGATGAAAAAGTCAAACATAAATGTTATCTTTCGCTGGTTAGGCTTCATTTAGAATATGCTGCAAGTAAATGGGATCCTCACGAAGTTGGATTGATTGCCGTATTGGATCGCGAGCAGAGTAGAGGGGCTAGATTTTTAGAAGGTTGTTATGATAAACTTCGTAGCGCTTCCGAGAGCAGCTAGGCTGGGAATCTTGCATAAATTGGGGAGATATCTCTTTAGCAGAGATATTGAAAATTTATTATTACCCCCATCGTATTACAGTAGGAAAGATCATGCTAGTAAAATTAGAGAGAATTTATAGAACGGATAGATTTAAGATGTCAATGTTTTCCACGAATAATAAGGGATTAGAATAACTTTGTCCGACCGTGATAGGGGTTAAAGTATTCGGGCCAAAATTAGTCTGGTGTGTATTCTCCCCCTGCCACACACCGGTGGCTTGCAGGGTACTAAAATATCAAATCAAATCGTAGCGACTTTTAAAAAAAGTCGCAACGATTTGTAGTCCCTCTGAAGGGAGGTCTAATGTCTTAAAAGGTACCCTTCGCGATGAAGAGAGACAGAATCATTACACATTCATTTGAGGAATCGAAATCAGTCCAAGCGCGGGAATCCAAAGCATTCGTCCCGAGCATCGACGAAGGATGTTCAACCCAGGAAGGTATTTTTTCGGCTAACATGGACCGTTTTTCACTCTTTTATTCAAATATTGATCCAAATGACAAATTTAACCCTGGCATCACTAGCAAGTATACTATTCAATGTAGTAGGATTAAATAGATATGAAAACACGTAGGTTCAGCAAGGAAAAATCACAAATCCCAAATCCTAGACGAAGGGTAACCATCCCGAGGGGGAAGCGAACTCATGATACTGCCCAGTGAGGACAATCTGCCACCGAGGTCGCAGGGTTTTATTAGAATTTATTTGGGAGACAAGAGCTAATATACTGAAATATATCATTGGAAATGTAAATGTTCTCGAAAACACGCACACTCGCCCATTATATCTATTGTTCGAAAAACAATCGACAACATATTACGTTAACCAGGTCTTCGATATTGACGAATGGAGAAACACTGAATATATAAGAGTGAATGGCTTCAATTACCGATGCCCATACTGTAAAATATCAGAGGAAGACAGGTCCCAACTGCTTTAAATACCGGTGGAAGGAATAAGGATTCAGCGTGACTTTAACAAAGGGCATATTTACCTTTTATTGATTTTTTAACTCGCAAAAAATATTATTCCGGCATTCTCGTACGAGACTGTTAAAAATGTTCCATATCGAACAATCTCCAAGCAACAATGCCCAATCTAGAAATTCCCAGATAGGAATACAAAGCAATTTTATCTGACTTGTCCCTATATGACTAGTCGATTCAATATATTCAATGCATATGCTGGAAATTATCCATCGGCAGATATTCGTTCACAAAATAAAATCCCCACTCTTTATTCAAGGCCCTAAAGTAGCTGGAGAAGTATGAAAACGTTAAAATAACGTCTCTTTTAAAAACAACGAGAGTGAATGCCGACATGACACATGAAATTCGTAAGACGCAGGGTAAGTGCATCCAATCAATATAATATCACCACCAAACGAAAATCTAGTAAACCACACATATCGCATACAACACCAGGGTTACTTTACTCGGGGAAAAGAATTAAGTTTCAAATATTTAATCAAACAACTTTTTTTATATAGTCTATAGTACAAATAATATTCATCTCGTGAGAGTATTTTAATAATTAATATTAAGTAATCTACCGGTTATGGTAGGTCTTGAATGGACACAACTACCAAATATACGTTTGTGACTCCCAACAAAACACAATCCAGCAACCTAGTCTTAATCAGGTCTCTCTTCATCTCTGTCTACTTCCTCCCTTCATCCCGTCCAACATCCCTATCCTGTGCCGGCCCTTTCTTCGTTTGCCTAACCTTCTCCCCTCTATTACCTTCTTCAACATTCCACTACCGCTCAATACGTCTATGATCCATTTTTCCTGCCTCCATAGGCTTTCTCCCGACAAACCTCTATCCTTCCCCCCCCATACCCAGTACTTCCTCATTGTTTTCCTTCCGGTCCATTTCACCTCCATTCTTCTCCACACCCACATTTCAAAAACTTCCAATCTACGTCTATCCTCCTGCTTCAGTGACCACGTTTCTCCTTACGTCCCTACTACTTTGACCATGTTGGTCCAAAACACTTCTGAGATATTTAAACTGTTACACCTGCTCTAGTTTTTGCCCTCCTATTTTAATGTTCATCGCATAACCTTTGTTTTATTAATATTGATTCTCATCCCATATCTATCGTACTGAATTTCCTATTCACTCAGCAATGCTTGCAACCCCTTGGTTGACTGACAAACTAATGCTTGGTCATCAGCAAACCTAACCGATTTTACGAATTCCCATCCGACTTTCATTCCTAGCTGTAGTACTCCACACACACGTTGAACAGCACCGGTGATAATGGACAACCCTGCCCTACACCTCTTCCTAATACTGCCCATCCGGACTCTTCGTTCCCCACTTACACCTGAGAAGTCTGAGTCATGTATAATATGAATGCAAATTTCGAGCGAAATCGATATTCGAAAAAACCGAAGAAATTACTAGAAGACATTACTCTGGTAATACAGGCGTCTTCTTTTGTTTCCTCCTCTGGGGTTCTTATAAATGCATCCGCAGAATGCCGGCAGGATCGATACGAATTTATGAAGAGAAAAAAACGACCCGACCGCCTTAATGGAATCCTCGTATGCGCAGTGGAATGCAGCGGTTCATCCACCCAGAGCCGGCGGAAACCGGCCATCGTCTTCTGGGGCGGAGGAGAGGGCGGTTCTTCGCGAGACGAGGGCGAAGACCGCAGGAGAACGCCTCCGGGGGCAGCTCCTCCTCCTCTCCCTCCGGCACCTCAGTGCACACCGAACCCCGCCCCCGCCTGCCGGTGCAAGGCTGGGGGGGGGGGGGGAGAAGGCGAAACGATGGCCGGTGACTCGTTCTTCTTCGCTGGGTCGCGAGCGTGTGCTTCCATCCCGGGCACACGCAACCGCGAGCACGTGTTGGAACCCCCCTCCCCCGGTCATTGCGATTCCCGCCCAAGGGGGCTCATGCGGATTGCGATGCTGATTTCATCATTGAAAACCAAAGTTCTCATTTTACAGAAATGACCCGAGGAGGGCAAACTGGGATGAGGGAGGTTAGTCTCGACATGAGTAAGGGCTAAAGTAAGGCAAATGATTGCAGCAGGAACAAGCAACACGTACGAAACAGAAATACATATATGGTTTGCATAAAAATAATTGAGAAAAGTTTCATAAAAATATATATATTTCAAGATATTGCTACAATGCCTCAAAATTCTTCTCGAATCTCTTGAGCGTCGACCCACTTTTGGGAGCGACTTTCAGATCACGAAGGTAGGATACGTGGAGCGCCAAGGGAATGTTCTAAACTACAAGGTTTGTGTAAAAAATATCGCGAAAGGTTTCGGAAAAATAGATTTAGTTCAGATATTACTAGAATGCCACAAAATTCTTCAAATTGCATCTCTTGAGCGTCGACAGACTTTTACCAGCGGTTTTTCCTCGACTCGAAGGTTCCCTAGGAGGCGAATACGCGTGCTTCTTTGACGGTACTTAAGGTACCATGGTGGTCTCCTCTGAGGGAGGATTTCACTTTTGGGAATAGGAAATAGACTTTTGGTGCCAATCCAGGACTGTAAGGGTGTTGGGGAATCGTCGAGATGCCGTTGAAGGTTTTCGGAAGCAGACTGTGCTCTTGGTCGTCCGTCCAAAGACCTTCGGAACGAGTTGAGCGCAAATCTTTCGCATCGCCAAATTTTCAGTGATAATAGTATGTGGACTGTCATCTTATCAATGCCAATACGATCATACGCACACTTAACCGAGGGTCTGAATTCAGCACTTCACGAATAAGTCAGGAAAAAATTGTTACAGATGCTTTTTATACAAGCCTTACATAGCTCCTTAGATTCTTAATTATAGAAGTTATCTGAATAATTTCCACAGAAAAAAGCCGTCTCCGGTGAAAAAAATGTGCACAATTCTTTCACCTTAAGAAGAGAAAAAAGGAAAAGGAGAGAGATTTTTCGCATACTTCCTTTAAAGAATCTTGCAATATTTCTCGTAAGGGAAGGACAAATTTGATTAAATGGATGAATTTCACTACGCAGACTTGGAGATCATCCCATAGAAGCAAGGAGCGTGAGGTTAACGGGAAGAAGAATTAGCCAACCGAAGAGGTATTTCTACCAACGGCAGGAACAACAAACGACACCATGGCAGGCACCAGAGCGCAGTTCACAATATTCACACCTGGAGTTTGCATTAATACCCCGGGTGCGGTACATGGGAGAATAAATGAAGATAAGAGGGTAAGCGATGGGGATGCGCGATCACGAGGGAAGAGGGTAGGCCGAGGGAGTAATGGGAGTCGTCCATCGAAAGTCGAGCAAGGAGAGAATTCCACTATAGTCATTAATTAAGAGACAAGGAGAATAGGGAAACTAATTGGAACACGAGGCACGTATGTCATTTTCTTGAAGGCCAAGATGGAAGGGAAGAACTAGAAAAGAAGGCAAAGGATGGATGAATCATGAGAAGGAATTGACTGAGGACCAGGAGGCGCTCGAGCTATGAAAGAGCGACGGGAGATGGATTTTGTAAGCCAATTCTAGGATAGGAAGCTTGCGATGGAAATCTTTCGGCAAGTTCGAGCGCGAAACAAATGAAATTTGACTTCCCGACGCAAAACAATTAGAAAAAAGTCTTTCGCAATTCTCATTCAACATAAAAAAGGGCGTATAAATCTAATTTTTGGATGAAGAGCAATTTCCTCCCGAACGCCTACCGCATTGGGAACACCAAAATTGAGTATGTTAGATTTAAATACCTAGGCGTTACCCTCACTCACGACCACTCCTGGGAGAAACACATACGGGGAATATGTGGACAAAAAAATAGCATTTATTAGAAGGGTACTGGGTAAATATGATGAAAAAGTCAAAGATAAATGTTATCTGTCGCTGGTTAGGCCTCATTTAGAATAAGGTGCAAGTATATGGGATCCTCATGAAGTTGGCATGATTGCCGAATTGGATCGCGTTCAGAGTCGAGGAGCTAGATTTGTAAAACGTTGTTATGATAAACTTAGTAGCGTATCAAAAATATTATACCAGCTAGGCTGGGAATCACTCACGGAGCGAAGGTTAAATGACAGATTGAAGCTCGTACATGAATTGGAAGGATTTCTCTTTAGCAGTGATGTTGAAAGCGTATGGTTACTCCCATCATACTATGGTAGGAGAGATCATGTAAATACAATTAGAGAGATTAAGTGTTGAACATAGATTTAACATGTCATTTTTTTCAAGAACGATAAGGGATCAGAATAACATTGTCTGACCGCGGTAGGGGTCAAAAGTAGTCAGCTGTTTGTTCACCCCCTGCCACATACCCTAGCCGTAGCTTGCAGGGTACTAAAAACTATAAATCAATATGAAGCAAAACCAAACGCTCCCCTCCGTCCGTGGCGATTGCCCGCAGCGAGCATTGTTGACAATTTCACTACTTTCCGTCGCTTTAAGAATGCCCGCTTCGTCCTTTCCGATGACGGAGGACATGGTCGGAGTGTGGCTCATCACGATCACGAGTATATTCCAACGGTGACTGCCTCGGGGACGATCACGTGCGTTCGCAGGCGTGTGGCCGTCCACAAGGACGATCAAACGCCTACGAAGGCTCGTGATTTTGTTGGATGCCTACAATAGTTCCAAATCGGCGTCCTTTCGAGTCGGATTACAGCTTGGGGAATAGAAAAAAGTCCGCTGGAGCGAGATCCGGAGAGAATGGTCATTGGGGTGAACAATCGTTTGCTGCGTGTATAGGCAAGTGCATAAATTCTTACCTGGACACTTTTGAGAAATCAACGATTAAAAAACTTTTCACACAGATGGCAGCATGTTTCACTCAGAATGCAGATTTCAATTCGTTCGCTTCAGCGACATTATCAATCAATGTGCTGCCCCACACATACGTTATTGCACAGGAATATTATGGTGATTGCGAAAATGCTGTCGGAATTATTCATCGCAAGAACAGACTGAAAAATCATTGCTGAAGCGTTTGCAGAAGGAAAAGCTGTTTTCTTCAACAACGATTACGCCGAAAGGCAAAGTTAGAAGAGAATGAGGGTTTCGTCGCAAAGGCAGGAGACGACATCGCAGGACCCAATACACATTTCGAAATATTTTCCGTTACTCGGGGCGAGACGAATATTTTTTTTAAGCCCCCCGGGTCTTTGTCAACTCATTCCAGGGCCTGCTTGCGAGGGAAGCGCAATATCTTCTTAACAAATCCTCTTCCATGACATTCCGTCTTAGATTTTCTTCTAACACGATGCCATTTCGGAGACAGCCTTCCTTTTTCCCCGTTGAGGTGAATGACATTAAATGAACTGGGTCGGATTAACACATTTTCAACATCGGCTACCGTTCCTCTGAAATCGCTTGTCAGCCGACTAAGGCATCAAAACAATTTTTTTATAGCAATTTTATTTTTCGGCAGGAAAAACCTTTGGACATGTCGATCCTCTTACTACCAAATAACAAATGACTTAACATTGTCGCCCTCACACAATTCATTCGGAAAAACCTGAATCGTGTCGAATAGATTCTACATGGATAAATAAGAGAAGTCTTTTATTAATTGTTACTTTCACCGAGTAAAGCCCGATACACAGGTAATTGATAACTTTACTGTAATTGATATGTTTACTAACTGTTTAAACGATAATCGCGCAACGAGTCTCAATCTTACCGAGGTGATTTACACCACTCTCAATTGATCGTTCAACAAAAGGTAATTTACTTATTTAAGATACATTTTGGATGATCGTCTCCAACAACTATTATTTGCTACGTATCGTGTGGCCATCATTTTTCCGTCTTAAATCATTTCCTCCTTACATAATTTCTTCAACCTGCCTCCATGTTGTCAAAATATTTCCCTCTTCCCCTCATCCTGCCCACGTGACATCCTCCCTCTCTTTCCTAATCACTCTTCGGGAAATCATCCCCACTGCCTTTCAATGTCCCCTCTGCTCAAATCTTCTGCCATCTGCCGACTTACTATATTGCTCCCATTAGGTGACCAGAATGAAAAACCAGCCCAAGAGAACGATGAACCGATTCCCCTCATTTGGAAGGTTGTTACCGGAGTTGAACTGTTTACGCTCAGCGTACAGGCAACTTAAAATCTAAAAAAAGACGTAAATACTCAAAGCACCAACCTTGGAATCACCTCAAGCTTCAAGGTGATAAATGACGTGCGATTGCGACCGCAAATACGGCAATACCGTGTTTCGGGAGTTCAATTTCAATCCTTTAGAAAATATCAGCAAAACAGGAATGCCAAATGAGGTGGAATTTCAAAATTATAGGATTCCAGGGCCAACTTTATAGCATAAATATAAACTTGGTCATGGGATCAATAGTTCAATTTCATCCCATTCGCATGTTCAAGAATGTCCAACAGCTTCAAGCTAAAAAAAATATTTTAAAATAGCAATAATCGACTACTGAGAAGCAAAACGTTGACTCACACGATGGATTTTAAAAATAACCTCAAATATATTTTCCACGCAGTAGTATATCTAAGGTTTAGGGCTTTCATTTCAACGGATGGAAAATTACGGGATCAATGTAAGGGATAGAACCAAGAGAGGGGGAATTTCAAAATGCTCCCAATATACGACTTGAGACGGACGAATGAAACACTTGAATGCATCGCAGTGCATCGAAAACCTGTAGGTTCGGTTGTCGAATCTTTTCGGCTACGGTTAGCATTTGGTTTTTTCAACTGAAAAAAACTATCTCCGAACACCGTAACGAGTCATAAAACAAAACGGCAACTCCGAAAATATAAAAATCACATTCAGAAACTTCCTGCAAGATAAGTTTTATTATCTACACAACCGGTTTCGCATGCAACGGAACTGGAAGTAATTTGATAAGAAAGGAAGGAAAAAATTATTTCGAGACAATTCCGAAAAAACTTTCCATTTTCTTATCGATCCGGTTTCGAATTAATTAGTCGGGGACTGATTTCACCTTCCTGATTCCAAGGCGATATCGTTAGATGATGGATTCATTGCAACAAGACATTTATTCCGACTATCCTCATTCATATTGCTAAAGTCGCATTTGAAATCATCAGCGGGTGGAGTCTTGAGGAGGTGGGATCGTGTGACTGCGATCGGGTCAAAGTGCCAATGTCTCAGACCGTCTATTAATGACGATGGTTGAAAAGTAATGCAACTCCCGACACACATGAGCATTACGTGAACGGCGATAAGATACGCGAATACACAGTTCTTTTGAGTACTCTTGAGGATTTTATTACATAAACGGAGATAAGATACGCGAATACAAATGTTTTTAAGTACACTTAAGAGGTTTTTGTCAACTTTTTAAACGCACTCTTGGAAACGTATTCTGATTTTCTTTTAAATGAGGCGCCAATCTCGAAAACGATGCGATGACAACAGTTTTTTGGACGAAAAATTAATTTTTATCAAGTAAACGACGAGCGGTTAGGTCCTGTTATGTTAATGCAATTACAACTATTGTAAAACGGCATACGTGACCCCAGTTATTCGTGAGAACGAGACGTAGTTTTGTGCCATTCATCCACAAATCTTCTGAAGATCGTCCGATAATGCCACGCATAAAATCTTGGATTTACAATGTCAATTTCTAAGACAACTAACACGGTATGACCCCCTTTTATCATTTTCACTTAATAGAGTGCATATAAGGCTAAGGATAATTTAACGTCTAAGAAGTTTTCTCAGATTTCCGTCATGTAAATTGACGGGACCTCAATTAAAATTATTCACGATTCCGTAAAGACGCCAACTAAGACTTTTAAAAGTAGACGATGATGCCTTCTCACCAGGACTCCCATAGCAAACCATAAATTACCGGAAGTCGCCGCCCCTTCGCTAATCTTCCAAACGAAACGCCGTAGCCTTAATCACGTCCAGCAAGTTTTAAATGAATACGAGGACTTATCGAAGGGGATAAGTGAACAATTAAGGAAAACTTGAGACGGCGAAACGACTTGCAACGGCCTCCCAATGAAGATTACCGACGTAAGAAGAATAAAGTAAGTCAAATGAGCGTTGGCTAATTTAACTGACAATGCCGATAAAGAAAAGGAAAACCTATTAGCGGCAATAAATGGAAAATGGCGGAAGAGAGGCCGGACTGAAGCTAAAGACAGAAATTGTAAAATCCGTTGCCTCCGGCGTAACTTGCTGGAATTTAACGCAACATATTGAAATGAAATAATTAACTTTGTAATTCCACACACGCAATCGAATCACATTCCACACAAGTGTGCGTGTGTGGAATTACAAAGTTACTTATTTCATTCCAATATATTATTATTATAAGGTAATTTACCGGTTAAGGTGGGTTTTTGGATGGACACCACTACCAAATAAATATTTTGTGACTCCTAACAAAACACAATCCAGGAACCTACTCTACATCAGATCCCTCTTCATCTCTGTGCACTTCCTTCCTCCCTTCATCCCGTCCAACATCCCTATCCTGCTCCTGCCCTTTTCTCGGTTGCCTAATATTCTCCCCTCTATTACAGTCTTCAACATCCCACTACGGCAATAATATGTTACCTACCTACATCCCGTCCAACATCCCTATCCTGTTCCTGCCCTTTCCTCGTTTGCCTAACATTCTCCCCTCCTTTACCTTCTTCAACATCCCACTACATCAATAGTATGTTAGCTAAAAAAAAGCGAAGAGTGCTAAAAAGAGCACGCGTTGGCTCCTCCAAGACAACGACGGAAGTGTGCATGGACGAGAGGAACGCCTCGAAAGGAATGTGCGTGCTAAGCGGGCAAAGGGACATTAGATGCGGACACCGGTAAAATCTGTCAAGATGCACAATAATGCATTTCAGGTGATATAAATCAGCTCACCCCTCCGGCTATTTGCGGGAGTCCCGCCCTGTGGGAGGAGAGGGGATGGAATTAAATAAGCGAAATGACATCGGAGCTGTGGTGGAAAAGACACGATATATGTAGACATCTGCGCAGTTGCGTTAAATACTTCCCGAATTCATCCATCACAATCAGCGCCGAAATATTCAAATGCGAAAACCAAGGGGAGGTATCAATCCACGGATCTGTGGATAATATTCGATTATTTGGGAACACTGTAGTGAAGGACTTTTCATTTTGAAATGAAAGAAGACAAAAAAGAAAAGGAAGACTCTCCTTCGTGAATAAATCGTAAAGAACGAACAGAAAACGTCACACGATTTGAATCCTTAAGCTGGTACCCGTAGGGAGCACGATGATTGCATGCACGAATCAAAGAATGACATAAATTTAAAAAAAAATCAGTCTCGAACTTGACGCTGGCAAATAAATAAATTATTATTATGCTGCGATACAACTCAAGGAGAGAGAACAACGACAGCATGACGTAAATTGTCTGACGAAAGGCTGCAGTAAAAAATCCTGTTTCCCTCTAACTAATCGTGACAACAGTAAAAATATTCACCCCCAAAAAAATCACCCTAAAAAATTACACGAATTGGTAATTACACGTAAAAAAAATCCAATCACTTGGTGGTCTGACCCCCCCCCCTCCCCCAACTCGCCGGTTTGCAAGTTAAGTAAATGCAATATGTGCGTAGGAAAGCAATGCCTTTAAAAAAATGAATTCAATGATGTGATCGTCCAGATTCCTTTATTGAAACCTAATAGTACATTTCGACTTCGTTCGAAATGGAATCGAAAATATAGCAATATGTTAGACTAAACATTCCACCAGAGAATGCACATTACGGAAGGGATGAGCAAGTACGTTGGACTACACGTTCTAAATTTTCACACAGCCACACGTGACTCAGTCTTTGCGGAGAAAAAGTTGGCCACACGCTCCACATTACCAGCAATGAAATTGACACTAATTATAACGGTAGAAAACTGGCGCCTTGACAGTGAACGAGAATGGCCGCGAATGATGTAATTAACGGAAGCCGAACCTTTTTAAACGCATTTAAGAAGGTTCAGCCGTCACTACGTTAGTCGTACTTGTACCACCACATTCAACTCATGGAGATGCGGTTTTAAATATATTCCTTCATTCAGCTGCAAGCAAGGATATTTTCTTCGAAAATACTACGCACATTTTATTCATTTTCACCAGCATAAATTAGGTAATTGATTTTCAACACGCGTGAGTAAACGCAATGCAAGTCACAGCAATGCAATTTTTGCTGGAGTAGGTACGATTGACTCGGTTTTCTGTTCTTTGCGTTATATTTTGAATACTTTTAGGTACTTACATATTTTCAATCCAAATACATGTCCCCATGTTCTCCATAGTAAGGTAGATATGATATCTTTATTGGACAAACTGTTTATCTTTTAAAAGTTTACCTCCATAACAACCAATGCGAAAGAGGTTACTTTAGGTACTAAATATTTTAAAAAAGAGAAGACATTGAGGTACGTTTTTCATAATGTCAAACAAATACTAATTTAATCTACATACATATTCTTTATCTTTGGCGAAAATGGCGAACTCGTAATAACAGACAAACCACCTAGAACAGCAGCGGACAACGCAGAGGAGAAACACGTGAAAGTAGATGTACAATTGGGCGAGTAAAAAACGGGGAAGTGCTTCGAAGAGTGGGGGCCGAGAGAAGCTTATTGAGGGCACAAAATAAGAAGTAATGCTGACTGTTCACGCCCTGAGGCACGATAGCATACAGGAGACTAAAAGTAGTTTTAGTTTTTATGGGAGGCGACCGACAGCTGAGGTCATTTACGCCATTAGATGTGGTTGGGAAAGGATGAAGGTTGGAGAAAAACCCGCCGTCAGCATTAGCCTACTCTTAACGAAAGGCGCCAAGGGGCCCGCAGTTTAACGTCCCATCCGATAGACGTACCCGCTCAAAGTGCTCTCCACGAAGCACCTCAAGTAGAGATCGGGATACCACTGCAAAATATTTGTTGTCTCCAGGATTTGAACCCGGACCTTCTCCGTGGTAAGCCTGTAAGTTAGCTACCACACCACCTCTATCCCCAGGAGACTAAAACTGAAGGAGACCTGGAGGGAGGGAACTAAATAGAAAGGCCATGGATGAACTTTGAGGACCAGGCGATGGAAAATGTCGATTTAAGGAGCCATGAGAAAATGAAGATACTGGCAGATTGGAACAGGATGTACCGTAGTTTGGAACGAACCTTCTTACAGAACGAACTACGAAGCGGTATTCTCGGATTGATAATCCCTGATGTGGCTCATTATATTGGAATTTTACTGAATTTTATGTGAACCACAGATATCAAGCCGAAAGATGATTTGATGGGATTGAGCTCATCTCGTGCTAAGCTCTGTGACGTGTGAAATTTACGAACCCCGAGTATGGAAGCCAATTCCTATCCCTTTCCCTGGAATGTACGGCACTAAAAAAATATCACAATGATAGGGTGTAGGGCAGATGACGCCTTTAACGAACTCTTGACTTTCTAGAGGTCCTACATTTAACCTACTCGAATCTAGCGCCGCTACATAATTACTGCGATGATAAAGTCAAATGGAACAGACTATTGGCCGATGGGATGTTAAACAAGTCTGTTTTGTTCAGAAAATAATCTACCAATAATACACGAGCAAAGTCAAAATTGACACAGTACAAACTACACAGACTTAATGAAAATTAAATTTTATTACATAATAAAAACATTTTAAAAAAATTATAACTTTCACTAGTTTAATTCTAAAATAGAAACCTCTCCTTTCGCCGAAATTCACGATTCATAACGGTTGCCACGCGGCTAGAGGGGTAGGTAACCTGGCTGGAGAGCCCTAGGTTAAAGTACTCATCAAACCCTTTACCCCGATTGCATCATTTTCACCCGCCTTTCGGCCAAGCGCCGAGATATCCCTCCAACCTCACTTATCAATACTACTCCACGATTAATTAAAATTAGCAATTTTCCACAAAAATAAAATTTTATTAATACGACCGGTTCCAATGCTCCACGAGTTGCTTTGCATAGGATGATCTGGTTTACCACTTCAAACGGACGCGGGTGCGGCTAAATTCACGCGCGTGGCCAAGATAATGGCCGAATATATCGTAATTCGAACAGAAACCGGAAGGAGGGCCACGCATGAGGGGATGAGTTAGGTATAGGTCTCACGCGGAGTCTTGAGTCGCTCATGCGACTAGTATTCTGGGCTCTTCAGGAAAAGACCTAAACGAATACGAGGTTCGTATAAAAAGTAGCTGGGTAACAACTTTTTCCTGACGTGTGCATTAAGTGATGAAATGGGATCGTCATTATCGCAGATCGTATTGGCATTGATAAGATGACAGTCCAAACCAAAAGGATTCAAAGGGATCATGTCTTAGCCCATCCATCAGATCTATAAAATATTTCCATTCTTAGGAGACGTCTTCAGGTGGAAATCTCGAAGTTAAGGTGCCCCAGGCAACTTATTCGAAACTGTTGTCCATTAATTCTGATCAACACAACCAAAATCCCAAAGTGAAAGCTGCTCTTCCTTAAGGGCGAGGAACAATTCTCCCAAATTCCTTTAAATAAGTCATGGATATTTAAAAATGTTCACATCCTACTCTTCCTTGCGTTTATATACGGTAATTAGCCCTTTACGAAGGAGTAGCAGGCATGTTATGGTATGATAAAAGATTGTAGGCAGAGATCCAAAGATTTATGCAAGGTTGATACAGAGCATATTGATCGGCGAGGGGATGTTGAAGATTGTAATAAAGGGGAGAGTGTTAGACAAGCGAGGAATGGGAAGGAATAGGATAGGGATGTTGGACGGGATGAAGAGGGGAAGGAAGTATACGGAGATGAAGAGGGACCTGATTAATCCTGAGGGTCTGGCTACATGGTCTGTTTCCATCCAAAACCCTACCTTAAACGGTAGAATACAAAAATAATTATTGCAATTAAAAATGACGAAAAAAGATAAGACCAGCATCCTCGGAAATGTTCCGAACTCCGAAGGCGAATTAAAACCCCGATGACACTGGGTGGGCGAATAATGTCACAACTCAAAACGAGACTGAGGCACGAGAGATGATGGGTGGCCAATACGTGACAGTAAGGAGAGGAAACGGGGGAATGAGGTGGGGGGGCGTGGTCGGGCGGGCGTCGAATGACCGACAGGGGTCGGGTTCTCCCGCGCGAGTCACCCGGCCATTCAGTCCTGCGAGAGCGGAACAAAACAGGAACGCGATACTCTCTCAAATCGGAACGAGTCCCCACCTTCCTCCCTTTCTCATATCGTATGACCTCCCGGCCTCAACGAACTGAAGCGAAAGCCACGGACACTAAGAACTTCATCATCCACGGTGAGGCGACTCGGTAGTTAGCTCATAATGAAAAAGAACAGTAGACATCCATGTATTATTATCAATTTTGTGTCTATCGATAAAGGCAGGCTTTAACTGGACACATTGACTAGCCACTGCTACGTTGCTCAGCCTCGTATAACATATATAACGCCGCACTGCAATTGAATCCTTCTTCGATTTCGCATACTTTCTACCTCCAGTCCAACACTGTCATTATGTTCCTCTCGCCTACATCGCTTCCACAACGATCTTTTCACTCTTCATCGTTTAAACCTTCCTTAAATCGCCCCTCTATCGCAGTCTTCAACATCCCATTTCCAATCAATTTGCTCTGAATCCACCTTCATCCTGTCTCCTTTAGATTTCTCCCAACAATCCTCTCTACTCCCCCACCATACCTAACATTTCCTCGTTTGTTTTCCTTTCTGTCTACTTCACCTTCTCCATCTTTTTCCACACCCACACTTAAAAAACCTCCAAGCTACCTCTATCACCCTGCTTCAAAGACCATTTCTCCGCACCGTGCAATACTACACTCCATAGCAAAATTTTCACTATCTTTCCTTAGCGTCTCACTTTCTCGACGTCCCAGTCATTGACGTCTCCTTCTTGTAAAACCTTCTTTGCCTAAAGCAATTCTTCTTTTGATGTCCCTACTACCCAAGCCCATGTTCGACCCAAATACTTACTAAATGGGTGTTATGCCGGAAATATTCAAGCTTAGGCACTCCAATTTTAACGTTGAATTTAGTCTCCCTATTGCTCAAGAATCTCATAAATTTGGTTTGTTTACATTTAATCTCTTCCCATACCTTCCACACTGATTTGGAAGTGGCGAGATAACACTATCGCCGCATTCGAAAGGCTAACGCCCAAATATTCTAATACGTGGTAGTTTTCCATCTTCCTGAGCAGTCTCATCATCCTGATCAAGTGGTCGACACATGGGCGACTAAAAAAATCTCTACAAGAACTATATTGGCAACGTTAAGTGGACCAGACCATTATACTTGTCCTTATGAACACACTATTATATAAACGTGGATTGGGTTAGCTGTAACTAATCTTTAATCGGTAAATGCTCATACTGATGAACCTTGAATTTCCTGTATTCATGACCTCGTGCCAAATATTGATAATCTTGAAAAAAATACGTGGCATTGAAAATGAATTCCATCGCAGGAATCGTAGGACGGAGGCATGCTGTCAGAGCTGTTACCTAATAGAAACCGTCATTTTTCGGCCGTCCTTGTTTGAAGTTATCCAAAACGTCTTTTTATGGCAGCGCGCCAGGGGTCAGCTTCAGGACATTCTAAGCTGGGCGATTATGGCGGCGGGGTAGAAGAGTGGCAGAGGGAGTCCTTGTTCAAAAATTATTTTTAGCAGTAGTGCACCGAAAGGAGGCAGGATTTGGTTAGCATAATGATTCGTCAAAATAACCCTTAATAGGGCCCACTGAATAAATCAAAAGAGAGATGGTACTTTTTTCCACACTTTATTATTTAAAGTCGACCGGTTTCGTCGCATAGGCGACATCATCAGGTGATGATGTCGCCGGTGAAGTCGACCGGTTTCGTCGCATAGGCGACACCTGATGATGTCGCCTATTCGACGAAACCGGTCGACTTTAAATAATAAAGTGTGGAAAAAAGTACCATCTCTCTTTTGATTTATTAGAATGGATTTCCACAAAGTGAAGCCTGAAACCATCGAGTTTAAGGCCCACTGAACTTACGTATGTTGTGATGTGTTGAGTACTGGAGGCATTAGGGATTTATTTCAATTATTTAATGACTATTGGAGCGAGATTGAGACTGTATAGTCTATCCTTCCACACAAGCCCTCATAAATTGATGGCAAGTACAAACACCCATGCCCCAAGTGGAGGAATACGCCCGCCTAGGCGGGAATCGAACCCGCGACCCCTGGGTTGACAGGCAAGGACGTTTCCCCACCACCATCTGGGAATAACTATTAGAATTATGCTAAAATATAATACATGATGGGCGAAAATCTGGATCTGAAATGTTAATCGTCGTAATAATCACTAAAAAACTTAAATAAAAAACGTAAATAATTTCTAAAAAATCGTTCAGGAGTCCCTTTTTTACAATGATGCATATTTTCCCTCTTCCGCGCAAATCTACCATGAGCACCAAGAAGGTACACAACTATGTGATTACTGACTAATTACATTTTGTGGTATCATTCTCTGACATGTTGGCTAATGATAAAAGGTTTAAATACAGGAATTTTACGGTAAAAAAATATTCTCCCCGAGCTGAATATTTCCAACACCATTCCCAGTGAACTAAAAGTTGTACCACCAAGCGGAGTGTCTAAAAAGATTACTGTCTGCGGCAATAAACAATTCACCGCATCGAAATGTTTATCCGCCAACTACTCAGGTAAACACCCTGTGAAGATACAGTAAAACTAAGTTCATTTCAGCAAACTTCATACCATCCTTAATGCCACCCAAAATGCCAATTATAGTCTCCTTCCTTACACCTCTTCCTCCCTACCCTCCATACAACAGCCTCCGACATCACATTGCCCCCCAACATCACCTGCGTCCGCTCCTATCCAATGCCATGAATATCACTCTAGACCGTCCTCCACTCTCTCCCGGCCATATTACGCACATCCCCGCTTCGTCCGACTCCCTGTCCCCGAAAGAACTCGCATCTTGGGTAAAAAGCAAGGGGTATCCAAAGTCACCGGATATCCAACACGGGCTATCCGGTCAATAGGCGAACGCTCTAACCACTGGGCCATCACACCCTTATTATTCGAATTAAGAACCGGATTTCCTACTAAGCGGAATGGACGAAGCCAGCAGCCAACCGCAAAACGAAAGCAAATTTGGAACCATTAAACTTATTCCGCGAATTTCCCTGCTTGGCCTCGCTTGCAGGTTGCCTTCCCTCTTTTCCCACACTCCTCTCCATCGGCGGTGAGTGGGGAGAGACTATATCCCAAGCACCTTAGGTCGAGACTGACGTCAAGCACGCACGACTTTCCTTTCCTCCAATGGCATGGGATCTACATAAATACCCTGCGAGCCACCAAAAAGGTGTGTGGCAGGGGGTGCAGCACCAGGAGGAAAAGGTAAGGGATGAGGGGGTTGGGGTTTTCATATAGGTGGGGGGAACCTATAAAAATAGAAATATTTCTATCCACGCGCAGTCCCTAACCTGTACGTTAATACTTACTGTAATGAACAGACTCCTGGGGGATTTCTACTACAAGCATTCTGGTCTCTTATCTTCTAGGAAAAATTGACCTTTCAAAACTGTCATTCTTGCAGTCTATCTCTCTAATCTTATATTCGTGATCCCTCCGACCGTAATATGTTGGGGTTCGTATTATGTTCCTGATGTCATCGGAAAAGACCCATCTTTAAATGTTTTTGATAAGTTTAATCTATATTGTAAACGCCGCTGTGTAACAGAATCCCAGCCTAAATTTTCTAGCGAAGTAGTTACGCTGCTGCGTAGGTCATAACAATGTTTGACATATCTAGCTCCCCTCCGCTGAACTCGATCCAATTAAGAAATCAAATTTATATATTTGGAGGATCCCATTTTCTGGCAGCATACTCTAGGTGAGGCCTGTCCAAGGCAAGGTAACATCGTTCATTCACTTTTTCGTCGCAAAATCGGGATCTCGATGACAAACTTACTTTGAATGTCTAGAGTTATGTCAACGAGCAAAGGGTGAAGGAAGGAAGGAAGACTCTCGGTAAATTAGGAAAGAATGAAAAAAAAATGAGTTTGGCGAGATGCTAATTGAAATGCAATCAGAGTGAACAGAGTTAGGAACCAGATCGCGGGGGCGGGGCGGGGAAGGATTGACGAGTTTCTACAGCGGGTGGAGGGGGGGGGGATTGAAACTCACTTAGGAGCATGCTCCAAGTCAAGATGGGAAGACGGCTTGCAAAAGGCATCAAATTATACCGATGTTCGATATATACCATAAATATCGACTGGTATCCATCATAACCTTCCATCGAAAATATCGCATGTCGACTAATTTGGGTTTAACGTCCATTCAGTCGAGTGGCCTAATTCCTCCATCGAAGTGATCGAACAAATAAGTGATAAGCATATCCACCGTCGACACAAGGATTTTGTCCTATCGCAAGACGCATGCGCATCCAGACGGTCAACACAGTCCACTTCGTCATCATCACATATTCACGATTTTTGATACCCTCGACGGCGTCCAAACACTGACATCAAACGGATCGATGCAAAAATAAATATCGATAGGGCGTTTGTCATTAATTCAAAACGCCCATTGTTTCCTGAGCGGGGACCAAAATGAACGCGAAGAGCGTTTGACCCACGAATACAATGGAAGTCGGCGTGGGCCTGGCAGCTCATTAACTGCCAAGGCCAGACTGAAGAGGGCTCCGGGGTCACGACCTGAGATTTGCGCACAACCGGCTTTAAGTAGATGCGTGTGCGAAGGGCGAGAGGGATGATTGAAAACATTGAGCAGGAACTCGACGTGCCCAACCTTTTGACTTCACCTAGGGTGATGAGCACTTGACTAAAATCATACTAAATACGAGCTTCGTATTTGTACCCGGGAATCAAATCGTAGCTTATCATTTCATGGTCTCCCGATTCCGAGGTTTTGGTTTGAGATGGCTAATGCCGTCAGGTACTCGTACCACAAGACATTTTCTGTCGCGGTACTCTTCGTAGGCAGAGATAAAATGAGACCGTCGTCACAACACAATTGTTATGCAGTCGTTATCGTGTTTTCGTACAGATGTTACGGTGGTTAGACTTTTATCTCTACAAAAACAAAATAAAAGGACGATAAGGCTTTTTCTGTTACAAAATACACCACAAACCCCCGACCATAATCATATATCAAAGTGATATTGCATTGTTCTGCAAAACGGTGCCTCGTTACGCAACAGTGATTGGATCTCTTTACCCATTAAAAGGGAATCCCTGGCAGTGCAGCGTCATTATCAGATGACAAGGTCCTGTCAAAACCCAGGTCGAGTAATAAGACTTACCGTGAAAAAATTAAAACGTTATCTTAAATTCGATATGAAATGCTTCCACGGCAACACCCTTAAACTTCTCGCGTGTCGAATTCATCCACGTTTCGTAGCTTAATTTTTTAAGATAACTAAAAAAATTCCCGTTACCTAATTTATCACTTCACTCAAGACCAATATATTTATAGCATACCTTATAATGTATTGGTCATAAAACAATATAACTGTACAACTGCCAAGTCAACTTTCAAAAGGCAATCTTTACAGCTGTTTATACAAATGACAGTTGCACTTCCTCACGATCTAAGTTCAACAGGCAAACGCATTTTTTTTCTTCAATTTTTACACAAATCTCGGGAATAAGATTAATTTATGTTTTATAGTCATACATGCGCAAAATAACGAAAAAAAAGACTACTTTAATTTGCTGGGAAATAGTATTACTTAGACCTTTCTACTGCAATTGAAGGATCTGCTTGGAGAAACAAGGAAATATAAGTAGTTGGTCGAAATTTTCGGAGAGCGAGTGATATTTAGAGATTGCTGCGGGATAATTTTTTCCTTTTTCAAAGGAAAGAATACCCAGCTCCGTAGACACGTGCTTATTTATTTATAAAACAGCCGACGACCTCAAGAGAGACCCTTTTGAAAATCAAACCCACGTGGAGGAACGGCACTAAATAAAAAATCCATGCTCCCCCTCTACCCCATCGTCCAAGGTCAATCAAATATGCACACATTGGCACATTAGGGGGTCGCTGGACACCGTGGCATGCTGCCGTCACGAAACATAGGGAACCACACACACCTCATCTGATAACCCCGGATAACTTTAACAACACGAGCTATGAAATCTTAAATGAAAGGTTGAGAACCGCTGAGAATATACGTACATATTATTACAGGTAATCTACCGATTTTGGTAGGTTTTGGTTTGACACTAACTACCAAACAATTTCCATACTAAAAAGACTTAGTACTTTTCCACAGATTTTTATGATAATACAAATCTGTGGAAAAGTACTTCGTCATTTTTGTATGGATGTTAGATACTTCCACGAAGTGAAGCCTGAAACAGTAGAATATACCTAATAATTCTCTTGTCTCTTCTATCAAAACAACCCGACCAATTTGCCGGCCCCGGTGCCGGTGGGATAACGTTCTCGTCTGCAAACCCAGAGGTCGCGGGTTCGATTTCCGCCTAGGTGATTTTTCCTCCACCTAGGGCTTTGGTGTATGAAATTGTCAATACTCATATCAATGTTCAAATTCCGATGTAAAGATCGAAGTGCTGTTTTCGGACTAATGCAAAGCAAATAAATAAACCCAACATTCTACTCTACAATAAGTCCCTCTTCATTTCGTCCAACATCCCTATCCTATTCCTGCCACTTACACGTTTGCCCAAAGTTCTTTCCTCTGTCACAGCCTTGAATATTCCATCGCCAATCAAATAAGCTTCTTGATTCTTCCCTTCGCACCTCAAGCGGCTCCCAGCCTAATTCCTCTAAAAGACCTGTCACGCTCGTCTTCTTATCGTAAAAATATTTGAAGAATCTGGCGGATTTCCTCAAAACATTATCTCACTCTTTTAGCCAAACTTTCTCCCAAGGAGCCCAGCGGCCTATTCCACATGTGGCCTAACTAGAACAAAATAACACCTCTCTCTAAATTTCTCATTACAATTCCCCACTACCCGTTTAATGACGCCGAGTTTCCTTGAAGCGGATCCGCAAGCGATCCTGATGTGTGCTTCCATGAAAGGTGTGGTGTTAGAACTACCCCCAAATATTTAACTTGATTGGCCGAGGTTATCACTGAAGCCTCTATTTCATAATTAATGTCCTACTCATCACTTACTATGCTCCAAAATTTCAAAACTGCGCACTTGCCTGTCATAAGTATTTCATTCCTAGGATTGGTCTATTGTAGCCATTCTACTCTATTTGAATGCAAGGCTGCATGTTATAGGGAGATTAATTTGGTGGTTTCCCGTTGCCTTCCATATCGCAGAACTGCGGCCGATACCGTGATCTTCACTCTCGCCTGCAGCTGTGGCAGTTGATGCCGGGCAGACCCACTCGGACTGCGCCCCCAGTGCCTAATGGTGAAACTGCTGCCTTTCACCCTTTTTAGGTAGCTTTTTAGTAGGAGTCTATTTTTCTCGTTGCCTCGTTCCGAAATACTATTATTACATTTTTTCTGTTAATGTGAGGTTACCTCGTTCCGAAAAACCATTAACAAACTTAACCTAAGCTGAAAAGCCGGTCACTGGGGTCGAACCATGCGACCTTCAGTTCCACAGGCAGGCACGCTAGCCTACTCTGGTCTACCCCCGCCCGATTTTTTCCTGAGTTAACAACTAATCCCCATTCCTTGCACTAATCCGATAGTGTGTATGCATCTCTAGAGTGCAGCTCGCAAACTCATGGACCCCTTATTTCGCTGCACACCACCGTGTCATCTGCAAATAATCTGAGGTTGTTACTAACGTACTCTTATGAGCTTAAGTCATTAACGTATTTTAAGAATAGAAGCGGCCCTATTACACTTCCCTGGGAGACACCCGTGGCTATCATTTCACCAAATAAGACTCCTTCCGTCCAACACTTCCTCTTCCTCAATTGCTCAAGGGTTCGAACGACTTATCACCAATCAAAACGCCCTACATTAATCTTGTCCGCCTCCTTTTAATTTATCCCCTCTTCTCCCACACATTGCCTAGCACTTCCTCGTTCGCTTTCATTTCGGTCCACTTCACCTTTACCATCCTTCTCCTCCGATTCAAAAGCCTCAATTACATCATCTAATTAATAATTTGCCATTTAATTATATCGCTGTCTCTCATATTGACACCTCGCCGCCAAAATACTACGATTTTCCGTATATATTATTTTCAGCAAGCTACTCCCAGCGACTTTGCCACTGACGGAAGAAAAAAATCACAATTCTGAATGCAGTCGCTTAATAGTTATGGAATCCTCCACGACATGATTTTCAAACTCGATTATTTACGGAATTCTCTCGAAATGGGGATTGTCTATGCGAGCAGCTGTGGGGAATAACCAGCGCCCTCTGGGTGTCAATGGCGACCCAATCGCAAAGTCATCCGCCGAGGGGAGATCACCCGCAGACCTTTGGGAAGGTGATAAGGATGAATGACGGGCATCACGAGGCGACACGATGGCACTGCACACTCTGGTGACGCAACAATTCGAACTACTTGGCACGAGAACGGAGGCGCGGTGCCCCCGAGGATTCGTTTCCCAATGGCGGCCAGCGAGGGAGGGAGGCACGGGGGAGTTAATATACGTGGATTGAAAGTGCAAAGGCGACTCGGTAGTAGAAATATTTAGGGGAGGCGACCGACAACTAAGGTCATTTGCACCATTAGGGATGGACAGAAAAGGATGAAGAGAAACCTGGCAAATTCGAAAACTCTTGGGGGCAGCTTAACGTCCCATGCGACAGATGGCGTAATCACTCAAAGTGCCCTCCACAAAGCACCAGTAGGTATCGAGATACCACTGAAAAATATTCGGCGCCGCCGGGACTCAAACCCGGGCCCTCTGTGTGGTACGATAGTCACCGCACCATATCGATCCACGGCGACTTAAACGAAAACTGAATGTTAATGCGATTTATCGTTCAACTCTTGTTCAGTCATGTCCTAGAAGAGCGATCGCTCGATCTTAAAAGGTCAAGGGGTCCCACTGGTATGACCAATGAGATGGATGCCCTGAACATAAAACGATATGATCAACTAATATGGAATGTCCCAGGTGACCTAAAGGACCCACAGGCATCATGTCACATACGTGTGTAAGATATAACGTAGGTCTTCCAGAAAACCCCGCGAAACCGACTTTATGAACCACGTCCAGTCAAAATTGTTCACCGTGCTAAAAACTGCAATTCCCAATGATCTGAAAGTATTAGGATTATAATAGGGGTTTTTATAAAGTACCCTACAAGCCATCGCTAGGGTTTGTGGCAGGGGTTGAATACACACCAGACTAATTTTTGCCCGAATATGACCCTACCTGGTCGGGCAATGTTATTCTGATTCCTTATAGTTCGTGGAAAAAAATGACATTAAATCTATACGTTCTACACTTAATCTCTCTAATTTTATTGAAATGATCTCCTCTGCCATAGCACGATGGGGTAATAATACATTTTCAAATCTTACAGCTAAATACTTAGTAGAACTCAGTACTCTGAATAGCTTCTTCTAATTGTTATTTATTTACGGATGATCCCTTCTGATATGTTGTACTCAACTTGTGAAAAAGTACAACCGATAACGAGGAGGGTTAACCATGTCGCTAGTGAAATGAAGACGCTGCGACAATGTAGCCTAAGCTATTGCAAATAGCCTCCATTCATAACACTTGTCGGAAAGACTAAACGCTCAATTCCAGAGTCGGAGCGGTCTTCCAGACCCTGGCACAAGAGTTGTGCCAGTGTACCTCACTTCCAGCCGCTGCCCGGTCAGGAGCCACCGCTTCGTCGACCAAGCGAGCCCACGACTTCTTTTTTTTACTGGCGATTTCTTCAGAAAACTGCTCATTTCCCGTTAGAGATACCACGGAAGAGGGAAGGATACGGGTCAAGAGGCATAGTCCTCTCATTACTAAGTCGACCTCAGCTCCAACTGCGTCGGAAATATGTACTTAGCTTTCAAAATAAACCATTGGTCCCGTGGAATTGAATCCAAGAACAATTGAACGACTCCCATAATTGAACAAATCATATGACATCGTCATCAAAAAATCCCGACGATACTGCTCCGATGATGTGTGATCTGCCGCGAACTGTTCATTCCAATAAGTTATCTGCCTCTCGCAACCCTCCAGCGAAGTACTAGAGAACAGTTTTGCTGTGCTCTTTCTCTACTCCGCTTTGATATTTTCTTTTTCACTATGTAAGTTTTAGAAATGGCTAATCCTTTTGCAATAATTTGCTGGATGACACTGAAGATTCTGCGATAAATTGTAACAATTACGGAAGTGCTATGCTATGTCAAAGACGAAAACAATACCAACATACGTAATTCTTAGAGGGAAAGCTATTTCAGTGTTCAGATGACGTCCAGCCCTGGCTACGTATAATCTCCCCCACAAATTCCGCTTCATCATACATTGAAAAGATTAGCTAACAAAATCAAGGCGATAGATGGCTTTGTGGGAGGCAGATCACATATTGAAAGAGTACCTTTTCAGCTCTATAATAACGTGAATAACTGTTCAACGTAATTAGTTTTGTCCATATCGAAAAGTGATCTTGACCTCTTGAACGAAACTATTGACAAATTAAACAGCGTATCCTTCGGCCGAGCCCCGTTGATATCTCCATTAGGATTCGTGCACTTTATCGAAGGAGACCGAGCAAGTGAACAAGGAGATTGGACGTAAACGAACACGGTGCTTGCCTTAAAATTAATCTACACCCTATTCTCCGCAAAATCCTGGGGATGACTAACAATAGGGCCATTCCCCACTTAGTTGACATACATGTAAGTAAGTCTCGAATGGAAACCACCCTTCGATACGCCTGCACGCCTCGCTGAATCTCTCGAAGCCCTCGCCAGCGGCGGCCAGTCCCCTTCGCGAGATGGAAAAGAGAGCGCGGAGGACGGGAGATTTCGTCCTCGTTGAAGGCGGAGGAAACACACACACCCGGTCAAGCAACCGCGAGGGGGTCGACTACTCCCATCCGCGGCGAGAAAACTGGTTTTTCGCTTTGGAACCGAAGCAATGGGTTATCTAACGGATGGGGGCAGGGGGGGGGGTGGGGTGAAAAAAAAGACGAGAGAAGTGGCGGTGGGGAAGAGGCTCGAGCAAAGGGTCCATTAGGAAGAAAACGGAATAGCGCACGGGTCGCTCGCTACCCGCTGACATCTCCCAATAGCCATAATCGACCGAGGGATGCCGCCGGCCGAGGCAGCAAATTCTCCAAGTGGCATACCTACTCGTCCATGGGGTCGAGAGAAGAAGTAACTGAGCATGCATCTAGCTCTTGCGGAATTTCGACCCGCACAGTCCCAATATTTTCGTAGAGATAACCTAAATGCGATACATTTATGCTTGCGATAACGATTTAAAAACACCAACTTGATATTACAGTATGAAATGAAACCATCCTTAGTAGTTACACGCTTATGTGGGTACAAAACCACGAAAGTAGTGGAGAGGACTAATGGCAGTGGGTGTAAGAACACCAGCGTAGTATTTTATCCAAAACCACCACAACAGATGCATGACCTTAAGCTACTAATCTATGCGTAGAATCTACTGTTATTATCATTATTGGTCGTCCACTGTCCAGGGTAAATTTTGGATGGACATCAACTGAGTATTTCTACATTTCTTAGCCTTACCTAACTAGACACAGCCTGACACACAACATTACAATGATTCCTTCTAAATTACACTAAAGTTTCATTCGATTTAGACATTTCGCAGGAATTTCGTTCAAATTGACGAAATGGTGAACAAAGAGATCACTGCTAAAATTGAAATTTTTGTCCAAGGGTTAAAACAAATCCACTCGCCAAGAAATATCATTCTCCCTCCACATCAAATCCTATACACTTATACCTTTATATAACCATGGCTAATTGATTCTTTAAGCGGCAGTAAAGTAGGTCAGTCTTCTGAATTTAACACGATACACTTAGCACTAAACAGCTGCTAGCGTGGAAGAGAGAAGACAGTCGGAAACGACGCATGCTATGCGACAAGGGTCAAGGTCTCACCGCCTGGAACATCCGTCGAGCAACGGATGCTGTGAAATGAACGTCCCAAGGGTTACGGCACGCTTTCCATTAAAATCTAGAAAAGTGAAAAAGTTCCACTAAAAATAACAATTTAATGTATTAACCATCGTGGGGGGCATCCCCGTTAAAAGAACAGGCATTGCTGTTTGAAAGAATATTTAAGCTTAAAATGAATTGTTTAAGGGGCTCTCTCGTTAAGTGTCCGGGCGAGTAGGGCTTCTCCCTTTGCTAATCTGGGGATTGCGTGGTGGGGTCATCCGCGTCTCGCCTCGCCACAGGTGAGCAAGGGGTGGGGGTGACAGACCCGTCCATTAATAGGAAAGATAACACGTGAAGGCTCAACTGTTCAACGGGGTCAATTACCAGCCCCGCAGCACTATGATATCCGTTCTCCGTGAAAGCCGATGGCAATCCAAGGGTGACTCAATGAAATCACTCAACCTGCGGCACACGAAACAAAAAAAACCTTAACTTCCCTTTCCATCTGATTACTAAGTATGCGTAGGCCTCAACGATATTTTGATTTCTCAATTTGAATGTGAACATGAATCCATTCCGACGGCCCGTTATTTCTCTTCAATTTGAATGAAAAAAATCTTAATCTACAATTAATGAATGGACACAGTTATGAAAAGGGAAAATTTGCAGGGAGCGAGCCTTGAAAATATATCCACAAGAGGGCCTAATTCATCGATGACGCATGTCATTAGGGCTACATAAAAAAGGGCAGAAAAATATTAGAATAATTAACAGAAAAAATATTAGAATAATATAATCTACGCATAGAGATACGAACTATCATGACGACGGGTCAGTTTTCGAGTATCTAGTGGTGACGTCCACACTAGCTGGATAGAATTGACGCACATTCTACGGCAATGAATCTTAACAAAACGATGACAAACCGCGTACCAAACTCCGGGAGTATACAATTGATTAATTTGCAATGCCAATCCGAAAAGAGCGGAAGTTATGAGCTGTCAGTTTATATGAATGTGTCTCATTCGGCCCGCCAAGTTGGGACGGTTAAAAGATGACTTATTAACAGTAGTTTGCTGACCAAACATTTTTTAAATGCACTCCGAGATAAATTACACAAAACCGTGGTCTTATGAACACTACCTCATGCGACACCCATTTGAATTGCACAATAAACCATTCTTCATATGATGTAATGAACTTTTATACGTTTTGATGTCCCGGTTGGTGAACGGGTGAGATACTCGGTGGCTACATTACAAAACATTACCTTCCAATGTGTATAATGTCAGAAATATTGCGAACGTGTGTATCAACTTTAGTAAACTTTACCAAAATACAGAGTTTCATAAAAAGAGACGTTTCAGGCGTGATATGGTGGAATGTCATGATTAATTAAAATGGGCACTTTTCCACAAAATTATTTTGTGGAAAATTGTCAATTTTAATTAATCAGAGTTTCATAGCGCAACTTCACCCAGATATTATTATTAGGCAATCTACCGGTTAAGGTAGGTTTTTGGATGGACACAACTATCAAGTAAACATTTTGTGACTCCCCACCTAGCAAACTAATCTATATCAGGTCCCTCTTCATCTCGGTGTACTTCTTTCCTCCCTTCATCCCGTCCAACATCCCTATCCTGTTCCTACCCTTACCTCGCTTGCTCATCATTCTCCCCTCTATTACCCTCTTCAACATTCCACTTCCGCTCAATACGCCTTTCATCCATTTTTCCTGCCTCCATAGGATTTATCTCAATAAACCCCTCTCCTCACCCAACATTTCTAGTACTTCCTCATTTGTTTTCCTTTCGGTCCATTTCACCTTCTCCATCCTTCTCCACACCCACATTTCAAAAGCCTCCAATCTACGTCTATCCTCCTGCTTCAGCGACCACGTTTCCGCGCCGTACATAGCTACGCTCCATATCAGAGTTTTTACGAGTCTTGTCTTAACATCCCTACTCAACGTCCCCGTCATCAACTCCCTCCTCCTTGAGAAAGCCTCCTTGCCTAGCGCAATTCTTCTCCTTACGTCCCTACCACTTTGACCGTATTGGTCCAAAACACTTCCGAGATATGTAAACTGTTCTACCTGCTCTATTTTTTCCCCGCCTATTTTAATATTTAGCTTAGCTTTTTTCTTTCTGGAAAATCGCATAACCTTTGTTTTATTAATATTGATTCTCATCCCATATTTATCGCACTGAACCTCCAATTCACTCAACAATGCTTGCAACCCCTTGGCTGACTGAGCAACTAATGCTTGGTCATCAGCAAACCTAACCGATTTTACGAATTCCCAGATATAACTACTCGCTATGCACTAACAAAATCATCCATTCAACGTTTAAATCGCAGCAACACGGTTGACTAAAATTACTGCAGCAAAGGCTACAAACTGCCAATGAACAGACATGACGAGGGAATAGTTCTCAACGAGTACTTCTCACAAGCTAGCTAGTTAGGAGTACAAATGATCGATTCTGAAGAGAGAGGAGGGCTCCCACCCCCTCCATATTCGCAATGTATGCACCAATATCAGTATGCTTCCGCATGAAGCTGAATCCATATTAAAACAAGCACGTCACTTATTTGTCGAGGAAAATCGGCAATGAGAGCAAGATTCGCTAATTGATCCCAATTCCCTTGAAAGTCGGCAACACGGTCTTAATCCCACGAGTGAAATGTTTTCATTTTTTTCCGGCGTCGACGACCAACAATGAAACGAAGCAATGCAGAGATAAAATAGGGAGACCAGTCACAGATATTCTAGGAATACTCACGGACATTCACATCACCAACAGATCCCTGCTTAAACAAGGCGTAAACCTCCAAGAGGTCATCGTCCTTAGGAGAGGTCTTCAGCTTTTTAACGTCTTCCGCAGCCTTGTTGAACCTCTGTTTAAAGAAAGAGCAATGGATTTCAGATCATTCAACAGACGCAGACTTCAATTTACGAGCACAGACAGGTAGGGGGCCAAGCGAAGAACAGGAGCCGGTCCAATGATCTCAAGGATGGGTAAATATAGCGTCCGTGCGGGATGCTTAGGCTCTTTTTCTCTCTCTCTCAACATTCTGACTTCAGAAGATATGATAAAAAATGACCCAAAAAACCTACTGTTTTTCTTTCTATTGCAATAGATATTATGTATGCACTAGTATTGTTGACTGGCAAGTCACAACGCAAGTAAAATCAACTAAAAGCTTGCTTTCTCCACAGGGAACTTGAAACCCAAAACTATCCATTTACCGCCATTGGCAAGAAATTAAAGGAAAATAACTCGTAATAAATCTATAATATTTAACGAGAGGTAAAAATTGCCCTAGCTACAAAGAGGAATCATGGTGCCGGCAGTTCGATATCTGTACAAAGATCATTCAATTTAGAATATTCCGGCCAATCGCAAGAACAAAACACCATAGTAATTTTCAAAGGCATTTTAAAAAAACCTTCATTACCAATGACGAACATCCCGATACGTGCCCTGATTAGAAATGAAGCCGCCGGTACGTATTCACGCCCATATCGATAATAGAGAAAATACAACAAATTATGGCAACATTTTGGTAAAACTAATTGCTCACCTCGTCAAGGGACATTTTATCTTGCTTCTGGGATGTCTCTGAAATGAAAGAGTGACGATTTAATATAAGTTCACCCTAATATTTATATACCTCCAAAGCGTAACTTCATAAAAAGCATTTTAAAAAACATTAAAAAATAAGAAAGTCTCTTCAAAAGATGACAACTAGTACTTCTATCACCTTGGAATGAAACACTAATCCGAATGTATCAATTGCCAGGTAAATGAGAAGGTACTTTTCTTAAGAACCTCTTCTGAAGTTTCGTTCAACGACTCGGCAATCCTTCTACTCAAATCGTTGCTCTAATAGTCGGTACACGAACGCTCTCTACCAGAGCTTGAGGTAATCACTATAACAAATGACAAACTAGAAAGAAAAATCATCTCCAAACAAAGAGGACTGCGCCATCTATTGCTTGAAATTAGTACCTTATCGATATAAACGGATTTTAACTTGCTTACGGATCTCATTTGAAAGGATGAAAATATTTTTCATAAGAGCCAAAAACATGCTGGAAGATAGTATTATAGGAAATCTTTTCCTTAATATTTGGGTAGACATGTATAAAACGAGAATCTAACTTTCCTTCCTGTCTTGCCTTGGCAGTTGGTGATAAATTATTGAAATATAACCACTCACCTTTATTTTCCTTATTCGAAGCAGTCTACTTAAGACTTAGTCAGGGGGGGAGAGGGCACACTTTGGATAAAGTCAATGAGCAGTAGGTAGGGGACTGCTTCCTAAAGCAAAAACTTCCAAAGCTCGCATATACAGGCAATAAATCTCTAAAAACGTATCACGTCGGTTTTCAAGAATTGATTATTTTGTATTGTATCCGTCCATTATTCATCATAATCAGGGCAATTGAAAATTTCCCTAATCATGATGTTGCAATAGTAAACAGGCGCCGCATGTAACAATGAACTAGTGTAATTCTATGAATAAATTAATTTTCCAAGGTTAGCACAACTGCAGACATGAGATCAAACTAAAATCTTGACGATACAATCACTACGTCAAGGTTGCTAGTTCTCTAAAACGTTTGCTCTCAAAATATTCAATTTTTTTCCGACGTATATCTGCACACACAAAAGAAAATACTTTGGGGGGAAATGGATTATACTACATACTCATCGGTTTAAAAATGAATGCGCATTACCACACCATTTGTTACAAATATTTTCCGTAATATCCATCAATATGAAAAATTATGTACCAGAACTCATATAATACCGATATTTGCGTGGCTTCTTTAATCAATAATTTCCATGATTTGTAACGCAGGTCCAATTTTTCCTGCTTCTACCAATAAATAAACAATTAGCCACAGAGCTAGCGAGGCTAAGCATCGCCACATGTGCTGCTACCTTCAAAAACTTTCTGGCACTAAATTTTAAAAAATATGAAAACGTCTTTGCGCCATTGTTGTTTTTACATGTTTTGCAGATAGTGCAAGTAGATGTGTAAGTTTGTAAAAGTGAGTTAAAATGTCTGAATATGAGGACTCGGACATTGAAATGGACGATCAACGTGAGGATGGTGAAATTAGGAAGAGCCCATCGAAAAAATCGCCCCTATCTAGCAAGAAAAAAGAACTAGACGATAATTTCAGGTAAGCGGCAGAAACTCATTGTGTTGATATATCTTACAGAGATTTATTACTATTATACTATCGCGTAGTAATAATTTTTAGTTGTAGTGAAGACCATTACTCCTAGTTGAAAGCGGTTTGCTGAAATTCTCAGTGGTTTATTATGAAAGTGCATACTAATTTCTAGAACGGTTAATTGATTTTGCTTAGCAGTATATCCTCAGAGGATGAAGCGGACACAGCTGACTCACTTGATATTAAGCCACCTCAAGCTGCTATACACCACAAGGATCGTAGTAGTGGTCGTAAACGAGAGAAAGGAGACCGGGGAGAAAGACGTTCACACAAAGACTCCCACCGCAGTAAAAGTCATCATCGCCCCCGAGAGCATAGAGAGCACCGAGACCGAGAAGATAGACACCGTGAAAAAAGGCACCACAGGTAAATACCTACGCGCAAATTACTTGCTACCCAGCAAGGCTTTACCGAATTGAAGACCCGCAGTTTGTGTTATGGGTAAAAGTAATAAGTGAACTGATAAAGTAAGTGAAATGAGTGAACCATAAAATTTCCACCCGTACTACAATATGAAGTATAAGTATGGATGTTAATTGTGACCAATTATTTGTTTGTGAATCGAGTGACTGTACACTTCTACGCATGATGATTTTCCTCCTTTATTTTTCTGTGATAGTGAATTAGTTGATTTGTTATACATATTAATTAAAAAATCCAGGTTACAAATGTGTTGGGTCTACAGTGTTTTGCTTTCTACATGAATCACAATAACCAACGAAACAGCCATTGTTGCTCTACATTTCTTAATGTATAAAAATCATTTTCTTCTTATCCAATTTTGATCGTTATCATTCTTGGTAATACTTAATCTAATTTGTTTGTATCACCTGAAGGAGAGAAGTCTTCATTCCACCAGTTTCTTGTACTTGTATGACTCTTTCCGGTACCTTTTGTGGTTAAGTAATGTGATGAAATAGTTCTACTCTTCACACCAGCGTCTTCCATATAATTCTCTTTTCCCTGGTTTATCGAGGTCCTCGTAATTGTTTCCTCAGTCTCTCCACTTAATTTCTATTAATCCTTCGCAATGTCATTGTATCATCGGTTCTGGTCTGCCTCTCTCCGTTGGGAAAAGGTACATTCCGGTACATGTTTTGTTAAGCAAGACATCCAGATGGGTGTTAGTTGATTTTAGCAGTTATTGCTGACGTTTTCAGCTAAAGCTGAGGGCACACTACAATAAACATGGTAAAAAATCCACGCCAGTTGAAAAAAATTCGCCACGTTGAAATTCAAATTCACAGTGTTAATTTTATTTGGCTGGTGTTGTATCAATCAATCTCTATCTTTTTATTTAATTTTTGGCCCCTTTTTCTTTATATCCTTAATTTTGAATCCAGAATATTTTCAGTCTTCCGTTTCTGTTACTTTACTTACTCTCAAACGTATATGAAGCATGTGTATTTCCTTCAAATGCATCTCATCATCTTTCATTTTTTCTTTGTTTTCATCTAATTGATGAAGTTAACTCAATTGCATATAGATAAAAGCCAGGATAATTTAAATCTTGCAGCTAGCAAACTTATTAGCACTTTGTCCGAAAACAAATTGCTTGGCAATTGAAGTGATTACCAAGTTTGATGCTTACGTGAAAGACAAAAAAATCCTCTTTTTTCATTTTAACCATTCTCACTGAACAAAATATTGAGCAATCACAATTAATTCAGTCAGGATATAGAATGCAAATAATAATATATGAGCAATGAATGAATCTCACAATGCACTCATTAGTAATGTATATGTATGTGAAACCTTAAGAAACTACATTGAGATATATTGAAAAAATGGAGAATTGATAGGTTGGAAGTCAGGTACAGAAGAGTTCTTAACCTTGCTATTGGTTGAAAAACATTGCTAATTGTATGTAATACAAACATTTATTTCACTCTTTCATGTATGTAAGACAGAACTATGATATAAGAGTGGAATTAAACACTCATGAAGAAAAATTTTCTTATTTACGAGTTTTGACCATCATTTGCAACAGCAGAACTTATTCAGCTGTATGAACATACTGTGTATTATCCAAAATTAATGGGCCAGTTGTAGGTATGTTACAAAATTTAATGTCCTTTTATATAAGTCTATATTAATTCTTTTATTACTGGTTATCACCGATAAAATATCATCTCAGGTTACTAAAAATATAAGTAGTTGATTTTTGGGATAAGTCTTGAGGAGATTCTCCTCTTGAACAAAATAACCCTGGATATTCTGACAATAATATTTTTCAATTTCTTGATAATATTCAGAAACAAGCAACTTTGCTTTTCCACTTAAAATTTTAAGTGGAAAAGCAAAGTTGTTTGTTTTGTCAATATGAAGATATTCAAGCCACCTGGGTGACCTTAGCTGTCGATAACCTCCCCAACTAAACTAAAAAAACTAAGTATCTGTTTCAGTGGCTTCTTTTTTGCAAGTACATGTAACACCCTTGTTAAATTGTTCTGTGGGTTCACTGAGCTACGAGAGGCTTGGGTGACAGTGTGGCTGCTTTTCATTCCGAATGGTTTTGTTCCAGGGAGCGGAGAGAGGCGAGGGAGAGTCACCGGGAAGCGCGGGACATGGGCCGGGACCGTGGATCCTCCTCCGTGTCTGGGAGCAAGGATCGGGACAGGGATTCGGGGAGCGTGGGCAGCGGTGGTGGGAACAGTGCCATCATCATGGAGGATTTGAGGGAGCGGTTGGATCGGGAGAAGCGGAGGGCAGCTGCGATTGCCAAGTCAGGGGGGGCAGGGCGGGGCAAGGAGGAGGGTGCTGGAAGGGGGGGCAGGGGGAGTGGGGGAGGGGAAATGGCCGAGCAGGAGATGGGGGCCCGTGATGGGGTGAGGCGAAGGGAGGAGGAGAGGAGGGCTCCGCTGCCGCCTCCTCCCCCCAGGGAGACACAGCGGGAGAAGGCCGAGCGTGTTGAGAAGGAGAAGAGGAGGGAGCGGCTCTTGATTGCAGGTGAGTGGGGTGCGGCAAACATTCGCCCACACCTCTGGCCATCAATGCTCACCACTTGACATTACTTATATTTTCATTTCGAAAACATGCTTGTACATTTTAATGTACTGGTGATGCATTATTTTAGGGTGATGATATACCTCAAATTTATTGATGGGTTTCATTTTAATGATATACTTTTGATACGATTCCATTTATCGATGCATTTTAATGGCATGTTTCAACTCATTTGTGTGTCGATGTATTGATATGTTTGATTTGATTATTAATTTCAATGAATTGATGGATATGAATAAATAGTTCTTTGTATTACAGAGAATTTTATGTTTTCCGATATGTTGATTTATATGATTACATATATTTTGTATATTTCAACCGAATTGATAAAGAAAATTTTGTGTCTTAGCTGTTTAACAGATTCTCTTAGCTCTTTCACTCATGTGAAATCACTGTAAAACACCTCCATTGTCCCGAGTACCACAAGGAACTCCAGACCTCTCTATTGAACGCTCATATAATGCTTCTGAAGCATACAAGCTCCCAGGTGTACAATTCTACCAGTTGGGGCCCAACAGACTTCCTCCTTGAAAATTGGGCGTCAGTCACATTGATCAGAAACTTTTCCAAATTAGCAGCCCCTCTTACATGTGTAGCTTTCCCTTGGTTTTATATGAAATGAGTCTTGAATCACTGATTTTATTAATAGATCAGAATGTTGTAATAAAAGATAATATTTTTTTAGAGATTGCATGAAAGACTACTTTAATAATGTATTTCTTACAAGACCTGAATGAATGCTGATAGTAGTTTCATTTAAAAATTTTTAAGCATGCAGGAAAATCCTAGAAATTAATTTCCAAGTTTATATTTTTAGAGAATTAGAGCAACTGTTTGACAATTAACACATTTGTTGAGGGGGCTTGCCAATTTGGGAAAGTATGGACAAGGTTCCTTCCCAGTTCATGAGGAAAGAGCTGTGTCCTGCTGAGTTGGGATTCTTCCTTTCAATATCATTCATACTTTGTCATGTACAAATACATGATATTTGTTCCCTAGCCCATCAGATAAACATAATATTCAGCATTAATGGGAGGTAATCTTGTGATGTATGGATTAACTTTGGTTGTGAAAGGGTTGATTTGAATTGATTGGATTGCAATGATTGAGATTTGAGATAAACACTAGATTTTCTCCCTCAGTAAAGTACTTATTTAATGAAATTGTCCCTCCAATCAATAATTACAAATATTTATATTTCAATCAAGGGACAAACAAAATTTCAGTGTTATTATAATATTTCAAATTTACAAACAAGCTATCATTTATAGCTTACAGTAATATTTTATATTGATATGCAATATTATTGATAGATTATTATTAATATGTCAATCTATTTAATGTATTGGATTCAATGTATCATATAATGTATTTTTGTATCATTGCATCTACACTTTTTGGCCATCCCTGCTTGTGCAATGCCATGTTGTTCTGTGTACTCAAAAATTGGCAGTTGATCATCAATTCCCTGGAGACAGTTATTGCTCACCGTAGATCCATTCTCAATGACTTAAATGAAAATTGTATTGAGAATTGTGGAAGAGGGAAAACATGCCCTGTGAAATCCATTCTGAATGTTTTCTTTGCTGTTTGTTCGACACCCTTTGCATCCTGGGCTTCAACAAATCATGCCATCTTTAGCTCAGTTTGTTTCAAATCTGGATTCTGAAGATATCATGTCATTTGTCAAAATGAAATTGATGCTCATGAAATCCAAAGTGTATCTTTTCCTTCTCTTCTATAATGGAAAAATTCCATTTAGTAAATAAAGCCTGTTGTTATTTGTACCAGACACTGAGAATGCTATACACAAGTAATCTGATAATTGGGCCCACCCATTTTCCAATTCCAAGGTTGGTGGTTCTACAAATGGTTTGGCGATAGAGCATCTGAAAGGGAATCCTAAGTCTTGTACATCAACCTTGATATTTTCAAAATAACTTTCATACCTTCAACAAATTTTCATCCAACAGTTCAATAGAGTATTTGATAAATGCTTTGATAGTATGCCAACTTGAATACCTGGATTCAAAATTTGTTGGTATCAGCTCCTTCAGTGATAATCCAATCCTTCTCTGGGTTTCATGTGTGGGGAGTGTTCATTAAGGGTGGTATTTCTCAATTGCATGGCAGAAAAAACTGTGAGCCCATTGGTGTCATTCATTGCTAGTAAACTAATGTCAGCAACAGATTTCTCTCATTGTTACCTCCATTGTCAGTCAATGCCCCTATTGAAAGCAACAAATTTTCCATCAATTTTTATTTTAAATGGTTCTTTATGCAACCTCTTTCCATGATAACCAGGGTCAGTTTGCTTCTGACTAACATTTCATTGCACATGCAACTCACCATTGAAACTCCCTGCCAACTTTCGCATTGCTGAATGTACTGCAAGGATTTGGTGATTTCTCAGCACACAATGTGAGTGAAGTTTTCATTGGTGGTCCACTTGGTATGGTGATGTCAATTTCAACCAGTGAAATGTGGGTAGCTGAATATAAGACCTGTTGAAACATCCACAAAGACTTCACTCACCAGCTGCGTGTTGTCTGTCTGATGTGGATCACCTGAACTTGTCAATGAATTTACCGAATTATGAAAATATATTGAATTTCAACACCAAACCTATGAATTAGCCCAGTTATAAAGTGGAAATTCGCAATCATCCAGTTAGCATGAATCACCTGACTAGACAGTAATCAACCCTAAGTATAGTTCTGATAGGTGAGAGTGAAGTTCACCTCATGGTGAGCTCTTCTGTCTGTTTGTGAAATTCATTTATTGATAGGGTAATTAGGAGGCTCAGTTCCTTTCCCTTTGCCATGTGCAGTTTTCAAAGATCTTTTGCATGAAAAATGACAGCTTGGATGAAGTTCAGGGCATCCAGAGCACCTAGATTTGAACTTGGTAGCTGAACATTCTCATCTGCCACACCTGTCTTTGGTAGCATAACCAGGGATTTCACAACCACAGTTTGAATGCTTGTGAATCTCTATTTCGTTGGTCATAAACAAATTTTGCACACATCTAATGTACAAGGTCTGCTCAATAACAAGTGATCACAAGTTTTTATTTGCAAAATTTAAACAATCCCAAAAACATTAATTTTTTGCTTATGATTAATTTTGTTTCATTTTATTCTTCCCTAAATTTCAATATATTTCGATTTTTTCTTATATTTTTAACTTAATGCGTATTATTACATGCGTGGGTCAAATTTCATTGATGTATGTTCAGTTCGCCTTCACCAATGCTTGTGATAGTGAAAAATGCTTGCCACAAAAGTGTTTCTTCACATTTGAGAACCGGAAAAAATTCAAATGGTGCTAGGTTCTGGATTGAGGTTGAGGAATACACTTCACATTGATTTTTGTGAGATAATCATGATTTCATCTTGGATTTGCAAAAATCACACTGTACAAACATGTTTCATGTGCAATTTTTTGCAGTTATCGATGTGTGGATGAAACCATATGAAATTTTAAGTACAATGGTAATTAGAAAAGTTCTCGTGATGGAGTAGAAATAAACAACGCACCTCTGTGAAACTTTTTTATTTCTCAATGTAGCCTCCCTGTACACTAATACACTTGGTCCAGCGATGTTCCAATGTCTTGATCCCATCTCGAAAATTAGATTCATTCAGGCCTGCAGAATACCCATCTACTTTGGCTGTTTGTTCTTTATATGAAGAGAATCCCCATCCACCGAGGAAAATTTTGAACTTGGGGAAGAGTTGAAAATTTGATGGAGCCAAATCAACCAAATAAGATGGTTGTGGCAACAATTCAAATCTTAATGCATGTATTTTGGCCATGGCAACGACACTTGTGTGTCGATGTGGATAGTCTTGATGAAAGATGACTTTCTTCCTTACCAAACCTGGCCTCTTTTCATGTATCTTTTACTCAAGTTGGTCCAGGAGGTTAGCGTAGTATTGTCCAGTGGAATATAATCTATGAGCAGAATCCCTTTTGCATCCCAGAAAACTGAAGTCATCATCTTTCCGGCCTAATGTATTGCCTTTGCTTTCTTAGGTGCCAGAGGATCAACATGTTTCAACTACTTTGACTGCTGTTTTGTCTTTGTAGCATAGTAGTGGACCCAAGTTTCATCTGTGGTTACAAACCTGTGCAGAAAATCTTGTTGGTTGCTCTTAAAAACATTGTTCAGAAACTTCTATTCGGATGCATTTTTGATCCTGCATCAAGAGTCGCATTAAACAGATAATTTTCTCATAGCCAATTCCACTGTTAAAATGTGATATGCCCATTCAGACCCTATCCCCACAGCTTCAGCAATTTCTCGCACTTTCAGTTTGTGATCTTCCATGACCATTTTATGCCCTTTGGCAATAATTTCAGGGGTAGTGGCACATTTTCGATGACCACTATACAAATCATCATCTAAGCTGTTTCAGTCAAACTTAAACTCGTTTGTCCACTTGGCAACAGTTGAATATGAAGGAGCAGAGTCCCCCAGAGTGTTCTGAAAGTCGACATGAATTTCCTTTGCTTTCATACCTTTCTTTACGAAGTATGTAATCACTGCTCGAATTTCAATTGTATCCAACTTCACAGATCACTATATAGGAACAACAACAGAGAGGCGTCCACACCACATGTATCTTCCCAGAGCCCTGACACGTTGTGTTTTTACTCTTAAAGGAGACTACATGGGAAACCTATTGTACTAGTGCCGACGTCTGGTGGTGATTCTGAGAACCTTTCTAACTACCCTTGTGTTTCTGATAATTCTCTTAATGTTGTGTGGAAAAAGATTTGTAATGCAAATAAATTACCCATCAAGCTAAGCAATATATTAAGTCAAAGGTTTGCAAGATAAATTATGTCAAAAAAAAGCTTATGATCACTTTTTATTGGACAGTCCTTCTATTAGTCAAAATATGTTTCTCACTCATTTAATAGGATGGCTGTAGCCTGGAAAACCAGAAAGTATCAGGGAGTTCGTATGTCCAGGGTAAATCGGGGTGTTGTGCTCCAATTGCCCACCTAGCTTGCTCCAAAAGTAGGCAAAATCTTATACTTAATTGTGAGTGAACAGTTTCTTATTAAAGTTTGTAGAAAAGTTTTACTGTGCTATAGGAAACTCACTTATGGTAGTGAAATTGAACTATAAAATTAAATGTATTTATTATTTTAAATCTTCTCATACAGCCCCTTGTCAATTTTTTCAAAAATTGCATTATGGAAAATGGTACGGAAACTTATTTGAATATCCAGAAAAAGTTTGGGCTGTAAAATGTTTTTTTAACAATCTTTTGAAGACTCCCATTGATACTACCAAATATTCATGTGCAACCATTATGATTTTCTCCCCTCAACTTCATCATTCTAAGAGAGTGGAAAAGGTTAAAACGTTATTCAAATTATTATTAATTATTCAAATAATTGTACATAGATTAAAATAAATGGTATGAAAATAGAATTGTGCTAGATGTAGGCAAGTAGAAGTTTCTCCTGCAATCATGTGCTTATCTTTGTGTTAATTATGTAGGCTAAATTTTGTTTACTGAAAGGTGATCTTATAAAGTCATGTAGTACATTGCACCTATTAAGTATGATATATATGTTGTTGAGTAAATAGGGCATATTTAATTACATATCTTACATGTTATTATGAGTGAAACGAATTATTTAAATTCTTCTCTTAAGCCTACACACTCTTAAGTGGTGCAGAAAATCTCAGGGGAGAAGATCTGTGCGGTACTCATGAACATTTGGTGTCTATTTTATTTTGCCATTACTTTTGGTGAGTCATTTAAATCAGCAGCCTTATTCGCCAATATTGAAGTGAAAACACTGAAGCTCATTTAATTTAATTGTCATCAGAATATAGTAAAATTGTTCTGAAAAAAAATCTATTTGATCAGGAAAATCATGGAGTTGCCATTAATCTTAATCTTGATGATATGACATGCCCCATTGAAATAACCAGCACTCACAGCTTTCCGTTAACTGTTGGGCATTGAACCAAATTTAAAATTTGGATGTTTAAAATAGTATTGATTACCACAATAATAATAAAAATGAAAGTTTTATGTCAAGGCTTACACATTGATTGTGCATTGTAGTGATTAAAGTTCATTAAAAACATTCACAGAATTACAACTGGTTTCGGCTAATGATCGCCTTCGCCAACACTTCTATGCAGAAACAAGTATGTATGTTGTGACCCCTTGTTTGTGTTAAGTAATGAATGTGAATTGGTGTTGAAAGAATTGATGTCATGGCAAATGCAGAGGGAGTATATGAGCTATCCCCCAATGCATTCCCAGGTAAATGTGATAAAAAGTTGGTGTAGCTCACATCATTCAGGGTAATTCGCAACCCTTTTGTTTATTTCCTACGTAGAAAGTTAATTACCAAATTGAAAGAGTGGAGGGGAAGAGTTAATTTGTGGCTCTGTGATATAAGGTGATTTTCCAATTGAGAAAGTATTTTTTTTATAAATTCTCTCATGACAAGGATGCCAACCTGATAAAATGGCTAAGTCCAAATTGATAAAGAATGAAATTACAATGGTTTATAAGCCAGTCAGTCTATCATAATAAATAAAAACATGATGAGTTAAAAAAAATTAGCACAGGAAGATCCCATTATAATATTCCCAATATTTGTTGTTTCCTCTGTATTTAGATTATGTAACTACAAGGCAATAGATTATTCCTGACATGATGTTGCCTGCATATTTACTGGCCAGGGATTTTGTTTCTCAGTTAATCTTAAATATATTATTGAATGTTGAGGAAATCGGTTATAATTAAGAAATTATAAAAGTTAGCTCAAAAATACATACATACTTAATCAACAAAAAAACAGCTTTTATTTCTGCTGAATTGCTGATAATTCGTTACTTACCTGATTAAATTTTTATTTGAGATAATTCTAGTAGTGAAAGGAATGGGTATTTTTGCATATATTTTTCACCTAAGTTTTGAAAATACTAGATTTCTCTTATTGCTGGGCAGGTAACTTATTGTATTGCTTGTTAGTGTGTGGTATGGGCTTTTGTATGTGTGTTATGGAGTTTTTTTGTGTTGAATGTCTACATTTTGTCAAAAGTAATAGAATAAAATTGTCTATATTTATTAGAGTATAAAGCAAGCTATGATTTTGCACATGTGATGGCTCTTAGCATTAGAATGCTGCATATTTTATTTTTAGATATTTTATTTCATAAATTATGAGTCACAGGAAGCCTTGTGACTGGTTGCAGCAATGGCCCTGGGGGATATTTCTTGTAATTTAACAGCAAGGGTGCTGTAATCTGACAAGACTTCAAAAAACTGTTATCATTGTTGATGGTAGTCCAGTGGGTAGAGCATTAGACTACCGACTTGGAGGGTACAGGTTCAATTCTCAGGAATAATTTTTTAGCTAAATTGTGTTTTACTAAGGGAGAAAACTGGAATATATATGTCTCCATTGCTAAATTATGGCTTGGAGGACCTTCCTTGTGTGTCATATTTCCTTTCCCCTTCTTTCTTAGTATGTATTACATTCCATGCAGAATTACTTATGTATAGTGTTCTATTTTCATAATGCCATGTAAAATTAAGAAATATCCTTGGATGGATTTTGTTTTCATTTCCTCCTTTACAAAGTAAGGCGAAGATGGCAAAATGTTGAATGGGGATATTTAATGTAGAAAATAGTACAGATATGCTGTTGAAAATTTGAAAACTTTCACTCTTTTCTAGTGTTACACCAAGAGAATTCTGACAAATTTGCATGTGTTCTAACTATCAGAGGTTTTTCATGCAGTTTCTACAATCACATGGCCTTATTTTGTTCTTGAGAACATTAAAACATAAATTACTCTAAATTAATCATCTTCTATTACTGTCTTCTTACTTTTGTGCTATCTTAAATGCCTCTTCTCTGACCTCTCTACCCCTCCATGTCTCATAATGTCCTCTCTGCAATTTTTCTCCCCCCTTCAAAGTTCCTCTCTTCATTTTCTGAATGGAAGACCTTCGATTTCGCTTCTTGATTCATGTTCATCACTTATGCTATTCTTCTTTGTTTGACAATCTCTTATGTCATAATCCATCCATCCTCTTTCCTCAAAGACCAGGTTTTGTAGCCATCTGCGCAGAGCTTAAGATCAAAGTCTTAACTGACCTTTTTTGTTCATCTTGATGTCGAGAAAGCAAAAATGTTGTCCACACATCATTTCAAATGGATGGGTTTTTGATTCTATGAGCAATGGCTGCAAAACTAATTGAAGGCTTGGGCAACTATAACTGTAACATGCTGATTCAGCTCACAGCCCACTCCTATGCTCATCTCCAGCCCTTCCCATTCCCCTTTCTCCATTTCCTCTAAAATTTGTTAAGCATGAGCAATCATGTTGAGCCTTGTTTCCCTATCCCTGTCTGCCGATCACTACCCATCTTGTTTTGTCACCCACTGCCCATATGTCCGCAGTCTGAGTCACCTAACAGTTTCAAGATGAATGTCCTCAATACTCTGATATTCTGCAGTACTATCATTAAATTTATTCATTCTATTCTTTACTTCTTGAAAATCTTCTTTTTATATTAAAAGTTTTTTTTTAATTTGCTTATTCTTTTGAAGAAGCAAATAAAAAAAATGTTATCATATTCCCTATTCCTTTCTTTTGTCATTCTCATAATTGATTTGGCAAGCTGCCATGAGGATATATGGCAGGGGATGTTTAGGATACACCACTTATTATTGTGTAAATTTGGGTGGATGTGTGAAATGTTTGTAATATGGATTTTAGAGAACAGTTAGGCTCTTTTAGAATTTTTTTAGTGAGGTTAACTTTGTTCCTTCAATGGTCTAGGAATTTTCTTGAGTGACGAAGAGCATCTAAATATGTCTCTGCTGAAGTCAACTTATTTTATTCCAATTGTCTGATGTGTCCTTTTAATTTATAGCCCAAAGAATTTCCTCTTTGATGTCGCAACTAAACTCAAGTTTACTTTATAAAGAGTCTTAGTACTGTCTGCTTCCTTTGTACTTGGAGGCACTTCCATCCTTGTTTTTCGGTAAACTGTACATCCTCTCTTGTTCTGCTTTCATAGCAAATTTTGATGGATCTGATATACTTTGAACCATTTCTAATCTTAGGTAGCACTTTCTCCAGAGGATCTTGTATGCCTGCCACAGATTTTAGATGAGACCTTATTATTGCAAAATAGCATTGCTCCTTCTCACCTAATTATCCTCCAATTCTCCCTGATTTTCTTTTCTTTTTCGACCACACTCCTTCCACCACTACTCAAAGCCTTCTGACCACACTTCTTCCATTTTAATACCAAGAATGGACCCCATAAACTTGCAGTAGGTAGCTATCATCCAAATCAAATTACCTTCTATACATGTATAATTTTAAGTATGCTGATCTTTTATCTGAATATAGATGTCACTCCACATGTTACCTTAATTTCTCTGATTATCTTTTGGTCTGAGCATCACGGTTTCAGTTATAACTCATGTAGTCTGCATCATTTTACCATTTGTTTTCAATTCTATCTCTGCAACTTCTCCATTTGATTACATTTTTTTTCAAAGATATTTCCTCCCAGGAACCTGCAAATTGATGATGCATTTCTTAAATTTTTAGTTTATTACAATATAATTCAATTGGCATTTCAATGTATTTCCTGGTACTTACCATGGTCTTATGTCTCATAGGGCACTTCATCCACATATTTGTTCTTGTTGAACCCTTTTTCCTGAAAAACTCTTCTTTTCTGATAGCTGACATTTACTTTCCAAAACCTTGCTCCTTGTTATCCCTCCTTTATCCCACTGATGTATGTATTCCAATCATATGTCACTATTCAACATTTTCCCACAGGAATAATCCCAATCAGTATTGTAATGGTATAAACTATACTTCTCTCTACAAATACTTTTTGATATGCCACTTGTAGTATAACTAAGTATGTTTGACTTGCATTTTTCTCTACCAATTACATATCGACTATTCTATCATATGTTTACTGAATACATCCACCTTTCCTAATTTTTTGTTGGGCACCATAGCCATCCCATGCCAACTTTACTTTCTTTTGCTATAAATTTCTCTGTCACTAGGGCTACAGTAGTATCCACTGTCCTCTCATCTCACTTCATAATACCAAAACATATCTACTTCCTAAGGTGGTCCATATTATCAATTGAAAGATTCAGGGTGGCCTCGAAAATGTTTCCTATAGGTTTTAAACAAATGTAGCTAGTTGCATTTTGACACCTTTATATCATAAATCATAAGGAAGTGCTTCAAACTTTCATAAAACAATCACTGGGGAGGATCTCCGTTTCTGTTTATATTTGAAACATAATCAAGATTACTTTCACATCAAATGGAATTATTAAAGAGATGTAAAGCAATTCTGTCGCCAAAAAATAAAGATCATTCTAGTATCTTATTTCTAAATGCCTTACATGTGTATGTTATCTAACTTTTCTGTATTCAATGCCATTTGGACATGCCCCTGATCCTCTCTGCTGCTGTTGATGAGGATATTTGATAATTCCATTCAGTGATGACTGTGCATCCCTTGCACCTTCTGCTCGTGGAATGCATGCCCCAATGGGATGGTATTTCATGTAGTTTCCAGGGTAATTGCTCTGATTTTGCCCAAACTCACTGGATTGCTGTCATATGCATCGGTTGAAAACTATCTGGAGGGTGCACCTAAGGAATTCTGTTTTTTTTTAAAATATCCCAATGGGTATATTTCGCTGTTTGCATGTGCTTTGGCTGTACTGTAATTTTTTCTCACTCTTTTAATAGACTGTTTTTAAGCACTTAATGTCACTTGAAATAATTGCAATGATGTATGTAAAACATATTTCAGCAAAGTTTCAATTCCATTATGAAGTATTTACCATCATTGTTTTACAGGACAAATAAATGAAGTTACATTGCAGGCACTCCCCTCTCAATAATTTTGGGTTTAGCCAGTGAACATATGTCTCACTTGCTAAATAATCTGGTAATAAGGATGATAAAACGTATTATCAGTTCCATAATTTCACCTAAGTACACAGTGTGGGCCACACAGTGGCTCAGCCAGCTCAAGGGACAACCAGACTCAATGGAGTAAGACTAGTTGGTACATTTATGTGAATAGGGTCCTCCCCGTAAACTGCCATATTGGCCGTAAACTATGTATTGTTTCTGAGATATGTTTGTCTGGCAAATGCTACTGATAAAGGACTTCATCTTGTTCAGGCCCACGATCTGTAGGAAAAGACAGTCGCACTATTTACCATTGCTCAATATTCTTGCTCATTTTACCAGCACTGCAAATGAAACATCATTATCATCACAGGTCATAAATCGGGAGGATTCATAATTGAGCAGCTCTCCTTTCCATTACCTTCCTCTCAAACATCTTATGTGGCCTTCCTCCCATTCCTCCCCTCCATATTTCTGTCAATTCTGATCTCCAGTAAACACTCGTGCACCTGGATATGTGCAATCAATTATCCTTTTCATCTCCTAAGCGTCCTCTGTAGAATTCTTTCTTCACCCACTCCTTGGTGTACTTCTTCCTTTTTTACTGTGTCTATTTTATTTTTATCATTCATTGGTAGAGCCACATTTCTATCACCTCGAAACCTTTTCTCGGCCAACCCTATCATCCACCCCATGCATCCAAGGAAAGGAGATCCTGTGTATGTATACATTTTAGGGCATCCCTTCCTTATGCTCATGATAATACTATTTGCCATTAGTAGTTGTTTCTTCTTAAATATAAAGTTATTTCTATTCCGCTTAGATATCCCTTTTCCTTCTTATGTTGATCTTGCTGCATAAATAGCAGAACTTCCATTTGTTCTAGCTCATCTTACCTTAGTCTTACATGGGGGATATCTTCCCTACTTGACTGCAGACCAATACCTTAGTTTTTATCTCCTTTATTGAAGCATCATACAAACTGTAGTGTGAATATGTTAGACCAAAAATATTGAGAAATATTTGAGTGCTTCTTGAACATCCCTTGGGTTGAGCTTGAGTGAAGCTTATAAACTCCGTTTTCAGTGAAGACCCTGGTGATTTGGTTGGTGATGATTTGAGAGATCTGAGTTGCAAATGAAAAAATGAATGAAATTTTGTGTGCATACATTATTTTCCTTCTCTAATTGCAAGTCTTTGGTAATGGCTTATGTCATGTGTGCACTTGCTCCTACGATAAGCATTTCTTAGTCAAATACTGCTTGCCACTTACTTTTCATTCTAGAAAGGCTTAGTCACAAATTTGCTTTAATTCCACGTCCTAGTTCAGAAGTTATTTAAGCCATAGATATCAATATGTTGAATATTATCCCAAAGAGATGTTCTTCTTGATCACTCCAAGAAACTTCATCATTTAGGTAAACTGAAGTTGCATTATGTGAATTGATATGGTGTATTTTTTAAAGGCACTGTCTGCCTTCTCATTCAGTGTAATCAAGATCAGATTGCTGGATTAATGCAAATTACAGATTCAGATGTGATGTGGTGGGACTGTTCCATGATAACAGATGCAAAGACTATTATAATTTTCCACAAAATAATTATTAAGTGGAAAATTGTAATAGTCTTCATCTCTGCTCTATTAGTAGTTTTACTTGCACTGATATTTCAGTTGTGTTGTATTTAGATTTTGTTTTCATCTTTTTGAATTCAAATTTTAGAAAAATATCTGCAGGGAACTGGTGAATTATAAGAGACCCTTATTTTTTAAGCCCTCTTTTTTTGATGGTGATGTATTGCACGTACTTGGTAATACAGGGCAAAAGAAATGATTCATAGTGTAGAAAATATTTCCGTGCCAGTTTGGGCACGACTTGTCTTAGGTTTGGGATTTCACAGATTAGTTGGGGCCCAGATGTAAGGGCATGAAGAACGTTAGTTTAAGTCTATGAAAAGTTTGTTTGGAATTCAATCACAATTCAAGGAGCAAAAATTTAATCATATCAGTTTAGAAAAATCTATAATTTGGAGTTGCTGTTATGAAAATGTATTTGTTATTATTGTGACTGTATTAATTTCCAATTCAAATTTATGAACAAACAATGAGTATTTTATCTATTATTGGTCTCTAAGTCAGTGTTAAATGAGCCATTGTCATTTTTCTCATGACATTTTCAATTTTTTTTAAGAAGTTGCATGGCTTAATTGAACATTCCTGCTAATATAGTATGAGGTATAAATTAGATTGGGGATATTTGGGTAGTTTCACATGGGGAAGCAAGAGTAATGTATTATGCTTGTAAAAATAGCTCCATTTGGTGCAGTTAGCTGGATTTGAGGGTTGGAATCGCACATGGTATAATAATGAGTGGTTAAAATGAGAATGATATTTTGATATGGGAACTTGGCTTTTCTCAGTTGTCAGGAGTCAAAAGCATTCAGCTGCTAATCTCTAGGCCATCTAATCTTTGCTTTTAGTAAGCCTCATGTTCTACTAGACTATATCATTATACGGTTTATTTTCATAGCCAATTGGTGCAACAAATTTTTGTTTTTGTGGAAAGCTGAAAAAAATGAGATTCATGCCATATTTAAAAGGCTTTAAAGAGTTTTGATGGTTTGATTAAGTCTTTTGACTGTGTACAATGGGAAAAACTAATTGAAATCCTAAAAAAAGAGGTGTGAACTGGAGAGATAAAAGACGGCTTGGAGTAGTAGTGGTAGGTTTAGGGGAGGCTACCGACAGCTGACGTCATTTTTGCCATTAGGAATGGATGGGGAAGGAGGAAGGGTGGAGACAAAAACTGGTGTTGGCATTAGCCTACTCTTAACGAAAGACACCAAGGGGTCTGCAGTTGAATGTCCCATCCGACAGGCAACGTTCTCACTCAAAGTGCTCTCCACAAAGCACCTTCATCGTAGGGATCAGGATACGACTGAAAAATATCTGTTATCTACAGGAGTTAAACCCGGACCCTCTGGGTTGGAAGCCAGTACACTAGCCACCACACCAATCCAATCCCCAACACTGATTGGATATTTGTACTGAAACCAGAAAGTGTGTATCAGAATTGGTAAAGAGAGGATGGATATTGGGAGGGGAGTTAGGCAAGGGTGCTGTCTCTCCCCCAACCTCTTCAGCCTTTTTGTGGAAGACATAGGATATGCTGGAGAGAAGATACAGATAGTGTCAGTTGGAGGAAGGACTGTGTGGTGGAGTGGTTTGCCGATGACATGATCCTCTTTTTCCAAGAAAGAAAAACAGTTAATTGGGATGTTGCGACATCTGAATGGCATGAAGGAGGAGTGCTCTTTGTTGATGAATAGGAGCAAGTGGAGCTAATGCTGGTGGAGATGAAGAAATAAATATTTTAATGGAAGTAGAAAGGCTGGAATAAGTGGAGGAGAATGGTTTGAGGCGTCACTTTTTGGAAGTGATACATAACGGAAAAAGAAAATACTTAGTTCTTCCACACAAATTTTATTACACATGACCTAGGTTTTGGAAAAGAATTCTCTTTCTAGGCAATCTATCCCGTAAAGTGACCAAAACATTCCCAGGAAACAGAATTAATCCAGCCTTCTACAATGAAGGCAACTTAGGAAACCTATTATCCAAAAACAAGGACAAAATTCCCATCATGGATAAGAGTGGAGTTTACTAATTGCATTGTGAGTGCTCTGCCTATTATGTTGGACAAACCAGGAGGAAGTTTAGTGAATGTGTGAAAGAACACCACGCCTGTTTTAAAAACGGAAACCCCTCCTCTCAATTTGCCAAGCACCTCATGGACAATAACCACACCAGTGACTTTGTTCCCAAAATTCTTAACTTAGAGAAGAAAGGTTTAAGATTAGATTCATTGGAACAGTTGGAAATTTCCAAAAGTAGCCATCAGAAGGGTATATTAGTTAATGACCTAACCTATACCTCCTGTTCCCCCCAACTTGACCTCCCTCCGTTCCAAAGCCCCTCTCCCACCCTAACACCATACCCAACCGCCCTCTCCCCCCCTCAACCATCCTGATGCCATACCCACCGCCCCTTCCCTTTCCTACCTTCTCACACACCAGTTACCCCTCCGACCTTCAATAACACCTCCCCTCTCTTCTTCTCTGTCCACTATATAAAGCTGTGTGTCTTCTGTTTCTTTACCTAATGATGACTTTGTAAGTCGAAACCTAGGTCGTGTGTAATAAAATTTGTGTGGAAGAACTAAGTATTTTCTTTTTCCGTTAAATGGAGGAGTACAAACATCTGAGTGTGGAGGTAATAAAAAACCGGAGGATTGAAAAGGAATTAAAATGAGGATAGCGATGACCAAGGAAGTGTTTAGCAGGAAAAGAAAAGTGTTATGTGAAAGAATGGATATTGGGCTGAGAAAGAGACTAGTTAAGTATGATGTACAGGGTTCGTCCAGAAAATAAGTGTACTGATTTTTTCCTGCCGCTCCAGGCGCGCCCAGCACCGCTCTGACGGGCTGCGATTGGAGGGGGGTATGTTGGCAAGCGACGCTGAAAAAGGCAGTCGGCTCTGAGCTGTGGTGTAGTGAGGAGCTCTGTTAACGCGAACCTCCACGCTCGACCCACTTCACGGAACGCGATGCCGAAGTTTTTGGAGCAGCGTTATTCCATCAAATTTGCGGTAAAGCTTGGGAAATCGTCTACCAAAACTGTCGGTATGATTAACCAGGCTTACGGGGAGTCAGCCATGTCCAGAAACATGATCTTTCGGTGGCACAAGATGTTCGTGGAGGGCAGAGAAGAGGTCGACGACGAACCACGGCCTGGACGCCCATCAACGACACTCACCGACGAAAATGTGCGAAAAGTTCGCGATATACTGAACTCTGATCGTCGTCTTAGTGTTCGAATGATAGCAGAGCAGTGTAATGTGCCAAAAACAATAGTGCACGAGATTATTAGGGACCAATTACAGATGCGAAAAAAATCACGACAATTCGCCGTCTCACACCGCGCTTGTCGTGTCGGACTTCTTGGCCAAGCACGGCGTGGCAACGCTGCCGCACCCGCCCTACAGCCCGGACTTGGCACCACCGGACTTTTTTCTGTTCCCGAAGATAAAGAGGAGTTTGAAAGGAACGCGATACGGGACTTTGGACGCCGTCAAAGAGGCCGTGACGACGTGTCTTCGAGAGGTTCCCGATGATGCCTTCGCGGGAGTGTTCCAGGAATGGGAACGCCGCTGGAACAAGTGTATCGACTCACAAGGGTCCTCTTTTGAGGAATGCTAGCTTAAGATATGTAAAAGTGCAATAAATTTTTTTTCCTGAGCTCAGTACACTTATTTTCCGGACGAACCCTGTATGTAGTTACACGTATGTTATTTGGATTTCAAACATGGACTGCATTAAAAAAGGACCATAGAAGGCTGGAGGCATTTGAGATTGGTTGTGGAGAGGAATGTTGGATGTAAAATGGACAGACCAGGTGAGGAATGTGAGGGTGTTGAAGAGAGAAGTTTGTCGAAAATAATCAAAAAAAGGAAAAGAAATTGGCCTGGATACATGGTACGAAGGGTGCTTCTTGAAGGAGGTGCTGAAAGGAACGGTGGAAGGGTCAAGCAAGAGATTACAGAAGAGTTTCTAAAGGACTGATGATATGGAAGATGGTGATGGGCAAAGGAAATAAAAAAATGGCGGAGAAGAGGCCTCCATGGACCTATGATGATTTAACAGGCCTAATACCATAAGAGAGCAAAGTTACGTTGGATGAACTCATGGCACATCTGCTCCAATGTTTGTGACTATTTACAATTGGGAAAATATATGTTAACATAATATAATGTCAGTATGATGATGAAGGTCTTTTAGAATAAAAGAAATATGAAATTAAAATGCCACAAAAATAAAAATTAAGAATACCTCATATCATCACAAAGGATGAAGTGAACCTAACATTGTTTGCTTCTTGTCAGGAAATACATAATTTGACTAACAAAATAATGCAAAATCGATGGTTAGGTTGAAGAGCTTTCATAACAAAAGATAAAAACAATAAAATTAACATGGCTGAAACAGTTTCCATCAATTGGAATACAAATTTCAAATGGGCCACAAGTGTGCTCTGTGTACGAGCAAGAACAAACAGGCTATCCCTTATAATTAGTCATTTCAGGAGTGACTTTGTGGAATTTTTCCATGATGAATAATGTCAAAATGAAGCTAATTCCACAAATAAAATACACGTTAATTCAACCCAAGGTTTCACTGCTGGGCAGCATTATCAGGCAAAGAAATTACTATATATATATATATATTCATAAATATATTATTATATTATTTATATATTTGTATAATAAAACTTTTGCAGCAACAAACAATATAAGAACACATAAAAAGAACACTCACATGTTATTTCTTGATAATTTCGACGGAATTGAGCTCCGTCTTCATCAGAAGATTCGCTAGGACTGAGAACTGAGTCCTAGCAAATCTTCGGATGAAGACAGAGCTCAATTCCATTGAAATTATCAAGAAATAAAGTATGAGTGTTCCTTTTATGTGGTCTAATATTGTTTGTTGCTGTCAAAGTTTTTTATTCAACACTTCCGTGTTACTTTGACAATATCATATATATATTATGCACACACATGTGTATATATATGGGCTATAGGGATGGGTCAGTAATTGGGATAGGAATAGGTTGAGGGTTAAGGGAGAGGTGTAACACCATCCTTGTCAGCCAATTTGGTTGTTTGGAACAAAGAAAGGATAAGGGGACAGGCAGAGTGACGCACTGCAGGGTTTGGGTTCCTCTGAACTGAGACCCATGTGTTTTGCGACCCTGAGGAAAGGGGAGTGCAAGGTAAACACAACATCATTAATTTTTTCTTTTTTTTCCTCTTTGGGATTATATCTATGACAGTTTTTAGTGATATCCAGCCTGGCCCCTTTGCTTTCAAAATGTAGACCCTAAGGATTGAAATCACAGGCATGTTGTTTTTAAGCAAAGGGCCCAGTCCTGGTGCATATTCATGATGCACAATTCTGCGGATATAAAATAATCCAGCATAACCTTAATTTTGCTTCTCACCTGTCATGCTTATTCCTGGCATGGGGACTCGGGATGCTGCCATCGCAATTACTGTGCTTTTGTTTCCAAGTCTTGCACGTACACCAATGACTCATCTCCAGATATCACAGTGTTCAGAAACTCAGAATCAGTGTTGGAAATGACCAGCAGGTCCTGTGCAACCTCAAGATGGAGTTCTTTCTGTTCCACTAACAGCAGCATGGGTGCAAATTTCACAGCCACTCTGCAGATGTTCAAATCTTCATGCAAAATCGCATGTGTGTAATCTATACTAATCCCAACCTCTTCGGTAATTACTCATACTGGCAAGCGACAAGATCCCATCACCAGATTTCACGCCCTCTCAACTGCAGCAGCCGTATGAGTAGTTTGTGGCCTCCCTGAATGCTGGTCATTCTCATCTGATGTGCAGTAATTTTCGAATTGGTCAAACCATTTATTAATTTTTGTTTCCACCATAACACATCATCTCCAAGCACCTGCCAAATCATACAGATTGTCTTGCTTTTGTGAATCACCAAGGTTTTGACAAAATTTGATGCAGTATCTTTCCTCAACTCATTCGGCCATATTGTAAGAAAACGAGGTGATGAAGATGTAAAGTGAGGACTGGCCCTCACTTGGGGCGGCCACCAGGTAGTGACTGGCTTACTCGGAGGTGGAGAAAAAATTCAAACATGCGCATTAATCCATCTCCTTTCACTGTGCACAGCGGTGCTGCTCTCGCATCACTACTGTGCACCAGAAAATTCAATGTTGGGTACTTTTTCGACAGGCCATGTATATCTGATTGTGATTTCCAGATGTACCAGCTGTGTAAAACCCAAGTTCCTATTATCAACATTCAAGTGCTTGACAAACAAAGCAAACTGCCACTGAAAGAGAGCTAAAATTTAGTTTGTGAAAAAATTGCATGCATAATTCATTAAGCTTTTGAGGTTAATTGCAGTGCTTTGCTTGTTTCATTGCTTCCATATCATGTGACATATTTTGAAAAGGGGCATCAATATAGAAATGGTTAAATATTGATGCTACAAGATCAAGGAAAATAAAAAGATCAGAGAGAAAACATTCCAAGTTCCACAAACGTATAATGGAACTAATGCTCTTGCCTCTTTGTTATTTTTGTCATGATATTACCTTCAGTGCCTACTTATTATGAATTAATTTTGTGATAAAATATTCTCTATATATTGGGAAAGTGAGCTGGCAATGAGAAAAAGATGAAAAGGTTTTCTAGGGGTATGTCATAAGTAATGGAGTTTTGTTGCTAATGCGAGTTGTACTTTCTCATGTCTCTCAATTGATTATACCAGCTAATGCACTTTCTACCATTTCCATTTTGCCTTTCAGGGGCTGTCTAACTGAACTGTTTCTTAACACAAGTCAGAGAATGTCTCTAATACCATTAAAGTGAAACGAAGGATAAAGAATACTTTAAGCTGATACTCTTACTGAACAGAAAATGGTGAAGAAATAGTTATTTGATGAAAATATTAAGGGAATTATGGTAACATACAATGTTAAATGAAAGTGATCAAAGTGCCCAACACATGAACACTTATCCACTCTAGTTAATATTTTCAATAAAATGCATCTTATTCACCATTTTGTACCCACAAAAAGTATTCATGTTAGATCTTTATATGGTGGCCATCCGGGTTAGTTACTGACCGGGGAGTTTTTGGGTCGATTCGTGGGCATTTTTTGACTTGAAATGCAAAATACAATCATTCCTAGGTGGCAGAACTTCATGGGAAACTGAATTATGGCACAGGAAAAGTAACTGGTCTTCCTAAATCACCCTATAAATGTATGAATTCATGTGTTCTTCATGGCTTGGATTGAGTAGAGGTCTCCTCGGTTGTCAAACCTAAGGTTTGACCACGGTGATGATGATATGGTAATGTGATTTTGATTGGTTTATATAATGCTTCGGATAGTTTTCTGCAGGCTTGTGAAAGAAATGATAAATGCTTTGATGAATGGGGTTATATGGTATCCCACCTCTCCACCTTCCATGAATGGGGATTTTCAATATAGTATCATCACTTAAGCCCCGTTGTGTTAGTCTTTTCTGTGCAATGCAGTATTACCATTCATGTATGAAGTGGAATGCAAATTTCTAGTGGAAAAATGATGGAAAGGAGACAAACTATGCAAATTTCACTTGAATAGAGATTTATTCACGACCCGGGTTTCAAACACTTAATGTCATCTTCAGGTGACTATACAGACCCTAACCCCCTCCCCCAAATTGCTTGTCATATATATAGGATACGTAACTCTGTATAGTCACCTGAAGATGACATTAAGTGTTTGAAACCCGGGTCGTGAATAAATCTCTATTCAAGTGAAATTTGCATAGTTTGTCTCCTTTCCATCATGGATAAATTTCACAAGGTTAACCCTATTACCGTTCGGTTTGTTAATAGTGGAAAAATGTTGTCACATTGCATAACCATAACAGTTGTAATTAAGCCGTAGGCTTTTTGATGGGTGATAGTAGAGCTTACCCAATACTAAGCCCAATGGCATATGAAACTCACATATCAGGGTATGATGGGGGACTATTTCCTTTCTCTATGCCACCTCTGGTTTCCAAGGAAATTCTGTGGTAGTGAAGCTGTGAGTGCCTAGAAAGACATGCCAAAGAATCGAACGCAGACCCTCTGGTCAGTAGTCCAATGCTCTACCATTGGACTGCCATGTTTCTATGTTGCATATAATGGTTGAAAAAACATTATTAGCTGTGAATAAATTCAATTTCCCCAAGAAAATTTTTAAGTAGTTATGATTTCATAAATAATGGTTAACACTGACCACTCATAGAATGTTCATGGAAAGGGATGATTGCATGAACAGATTCAGAGGTTAAGGCATTGAGGCATGGAGTAAGGGAAGGGTTCATAGATGGAGCGGAAGGTGAAGAAGGTTAGGGATGGTTAGGGCAAGTGGCATTAAGGGTCCCAAACAAAACTCGAAAGATCACCCATATTTAACCAAGAAAAATCACTTAGTTAGCCACAGAGGATTTTTTTCCAGGAAGGGATTTTCACGCACAACAGCCACTCACATAAATTCCACAGTTTCAGGCATAACATGTGGAAAATCCTTCATGATGTAAGAAGACACTGTGCTTTTCCATATAGAATATTTTTTTTACAACAAAATATATTTCTATCTTGAGGTGTTATGTGAAGAGGTTATGCTGTAACAAAACCTAGGTTTTGTTACAGTGTAACCCAGATTGAAGAAGGGTCAAAAAATTGACCCCCCTTCAATCTCGTTCCATCCAAGATGCCTGTCCTTTTCCTTCTTTTTTGCTTGCCTAACCTACATATGTCACAGTGTTCAACATTCCATCTGCGATTGAGCCCATCATTTAGGGTAGGGCTTACCTGGAGACAGACTAACCGTCATTACATTCGTGACCCTCATTCAGCCTGACACCCCACACCAAAACAGATCCTTCTTCAATTTTGCATACTTCCTGCCTCCCTTCAACCCTTCCAGCATGTCTACTCTCCTCTCCTCCCCTATCTCATCCACACCTAGAATTCTCCCCTTTATGTCACAGTCATCGACATTCCATTACCAGCCAAAATACTTTGTGTTCACTTTTCTTGACTTTGAATTTCTCCCAACAACCCCCTCTCCTCTCATCCTTTTTCATAGCACATATTCATTTGATTATATTATTATTATAGGTAATCTACTGGTTAAAGGTAAGTTTTGGATGGACACAACTACCAAATATATCTCTTATTTCTTCTAACAAAACACAAACCAACATCCTACTTTACTACAAAGTCCCTCTTTATATTTGTGTACTTCCTCCCACCCTTCATTCCATCCAACATCCCTATCATCCTGCCCCTTCCTCATTTTCCTAATGTTTTCCCCTCTATCACAGTCTTTAACAACCAACTGCCAAACAATATGCTCTGCATCCATTTGTTGTCTCCTTAGAATTTCTCCTGCAATCCCCTCCCCTCCTCCACCATGCCTAGCATCTCCTCATTTGTTTTCCTTTCAGTATACTTCACCTTCTTTATCCTTCTCCATGCCCAAATTTCAAAAACCTCCAATCTATATCTATTCACATGCTTCAATGACCATGTTTCTGTACCGTCTACTTTGACCATTTTGGTCCAAAACACTTCTGAGATACATCAATTGTTCCACCTGCTCTAGCTTTTGCCCTCCTATTTTAATTTTAAGCTTAGCCTCTCTCTTTCTGGAAAACTGTATAACCTTTGTTTTATTTATATCGATTCTCATCCCATATCTACTGCAATGAATTTCTAATTCACTCACCAATGCTTGCAATCCCTTGGTTGACTGACAACTGAATCTTGATCATCAGCACACTTGATTTTATGAATTCCTTGTCGGCTTTCATTCCTATTCCCAGTTCTTCCCATTCCTCTTTCATCATTTCCTCCTCGGATACGTTGAGCAGCACCGGTGATAATGGACAACCCTGCCTTACACTTCTTCCTAACACTGCCCATCCTAACTCTCCATCTGCCACTTGCACCTGAACAGTCTGAGACATTCACAGGTTGTGGTGTCTCCTATCCTTCCAATAAATTTCTAATTTCTGCAATATATTGATTGGTTTTTCCCAATTCACTCTATCAAATGCCTTTTCGAAATCCAAAAAACAGGCGCATATGTCTTGATGGTATTCTATATTCCTCTCCATTAGTGATCTCATTACTGCAATGGAATTGTCTCTCCCCTTTTTAAACCCAAACTGATCATCACTTAAGTAATCATTTGCCTTGCTCTTCGTCCTTTTGTTGATGATCCTGAAAACCACTTCAGCTGTGTGCAAAATCAAACTTTTTGTTCTGTAGTCCTCACATGAAGAAGTGCATATCTTTTTTGATTTGTCTTACCGTATAATACATTATTTATCATGTAAGTTCACTTGAATTTGATGTGTTGGCTGTGAAGATTTCAGATTATAATTTGGTTTTTTTGACCAATTGTAATTGAGACCCCTATTCTTGTTCCTGTCATGATGGTGAATGGTGAAATAGAAAAAAGTATCTCTATCTGTCCAGCCTTTGGGCTGGATACTTTGTTTTTATGACAAAGAACCAACAATCTCACTTCGTTCAACTGTTTAGTTGTGACCCCATTGTATTGCCCTCCCCACGTTTTGCAGGGGTGTGGTGGTCCTTGGATCTCCTGAAGCATGGGATTATTTATCGCTCACCCCTTCAGATATGAGCCCCTGCACGTAATCATGGGTGAGTGCATTCATTTTGGCTCCACAAATGATCCAACCTCTCTGTGTTGTGGAATGTAAATAAGATTGAGAGATTCCATGCTTTAAGATAAAGAACAGAAGTGAGAAGTGATATTAGGATCATTCCCCCTACCCCTTCACCTGCCCTCTACATTTGCTCCATTTTTCCATCCCCTTAAGGTCTTAAAACTCCCTATCCCTTTAGCTTTGGGTGTGTTTGAGTGTGTGTATGTATATTATGTATGTATGTGTTTGTGTATATATACATATACATAAACACACACTTTTATGTAAACGTATGTATGTATATGTGTGTGTTTGTGTATATTTTCTATATATTTATACACATGCATACGCACACACATATACAGGTGACAAATGTGGAAATTTCACTTCTGTACTTTATTTTGGACTATGGATATTTAAATATTTCAACAAATCCATAGCATCCAATGAAACAATCTATTTTTCAAATGTAATTTTTTATTTGGTGCAATGCATTTCACAAATATGCCACCTCACCCAGTATCACTGTTCAATTCATTTGACCAAATAAAAAATTCCATGAAAAAATACATTGTTCCCTCTGACATTATGGATACATTCAAATTCCATGAAGTTATTAAGCCTCAAAACCTTTAAAAGTTTATTTCCATGGCAAAGTCAAGCCGGAAACTTTTGAATTTATTTTTAGACCGAGAGATGGTTCGTCAGAAGGAAGTGTGGCGCCGTGAGTTGGAGGCGAGGCGTGAGCGGCGCCATCTGGAGCAGCAGGCCCAGGAGAGGATCTTGCGGGAGATGGCTCGTCAGGGAGATCGGGGCTGGGAAAAGATGAAGGGTGGTGATATGAGGGTGGGGGGCCCATCAGGGGACGGCAAGGGCCTCGAGGGCGGCGAGGGGAGTGGTGGAGTGGAGGGTTTGGGGGAGGAGGGTGGGAGGGGCGAGAAGGTGGGCCGCGACTCTCAGGAGGAGGAGAGTGATGACGAACTGTACGATGAGGAAGAGGATGATGAAGAGGAAGAGAGTGAGGAGGTGGAAAACGACAAGGGGGAGGGGAGCAAGGGGGCAGAGGGGAGTGAGGAGGAGGAGATTGAGGAGGAGAGTGAAGAGGAGAGCGAGGGGGAGGAGGAGGAGAGCGAGGAGGATGATGAAGAGGAGGGGAGTGAGAAGAGCGAGGGAGAGTGGATAACCTTAGATATCCCATGTGAGTTTTGCCTTTTCATTTCAGTATGGCTCCTTCGGTACAAGTCCAAACGTATGGTAGAGGGTGCCAAAGTTTCAGGCCACTCAAATCAGGAAATGTTGGGCATAGTTCATATTTTTCAAAGGTTGAAGAGAAAAATCAGGGAATGGGTTGAAATTTAAAAAACAAGTGAGGACCATAATATATGATTTGATAATTCTTGATTAGAACAATTTTCCTCTTTTTTTTTTTTGAGACTGGTTCAGTTTGCACATGGTCCATTGTGCAGTTACAAAACTTGGGGGGGGGGGGAAATTATAAGAAGTAGCAGGAATGGTTGTAGTGTGATGGCACTTGCCATGCAGAGAGATACATATGATTGACAAGTGCTCTATCAAATTCCCAGTGCACAGGAGAAGTTTAGAAAAAAAAGGGTGGCATTTTCGTTTGGAAAATGAAGAAAGATTTTGGATTAGGAATCTAGAAAATATGTGTCCACACTCTCTCTTATCTCATCAACTTTATAGTAGCAGTACATTGCTTCAGTTTGTTCCTTCAGAATAGTGTTAAGCACTCAAAGGGAAATATTGTCTGAGCAAAACTACTTGGATTAAACAAGTGTATGCCCTAGTTCTGGGCTGTATTAAAATAGCATTTGGTGCACAGTTTATGAGGGGTGTAGCATTATAGTTTGGTGAAGGATTCAGGATTCAGTCTTTAGGGCTTAAGGGTTGGAGTTCAATTCTGGGTGACATTGAGCACCCTTACCTTAACCCAAGGAGTTAATGATTTTCTGGGCATTAGATCTTTATAGGAAATCACACATGTCTCAGGAAAAGGGTAACTGGGCCTTTGATCCACCTCTGATACAGTTTACCAGTTAAAGCTAAATCATTCTAATCTTGCCTGACCAATGAATATAATGACACCACTCAAAGCTCATAGTGAGCTAAATCTTATGCAGAGTTAATATGTACACTAAATAAATTCCTTAATGTCTATGTTTAGTTTATTTTTTCATGTATCATTTGTTTTCTTGACTCATGATGATGTTTGTGTGCTGATTTGCTCACTTGTGGGAAACTGATAAAAATTTTTCTGGAATAGATCCCCCAAAGGATAACGTTTAAATTGAGTCTCCGCAATTGAATTTGTTAAATTTATTGAATGGGTATAAGTTGAAGTCTCAAATTTTAACTTCAGTAAGCTCTGGAGCTTGAAGATTGAAGATGCTCCCAAGTCGGACAATAAACTCAGCACCAGAAAATGATGTGATATGTTGAGACTAGAATCATTTCTGGGGCAGGTTTCGAACCCATGGCCTGAAAGATAGGTGGCAAGGATTATCCCCAATGGGATCCTTTCCTTGGGGTTTTACGTACTTACTGTTGACGGTTCAGTTATACATTATGAGGAAGTAGTCACGCTTATGTACATGTGCTCTGTTTTCTCCCCTCCATGTCCAGCTTCGAAGCATATAAAGGAGCAGGAGGCGGTGAATCTGGTGACAGAGGAGGAGGACGATGACGAAGAGGAAGAAGACGGGAAGATGATGGTGGACGGTGGTGGAGGGGGGATGAAGAGGGGCGGAGAGGCGGAGGATGGGGGTTGGGGAGGGGGTCAGCAAGGCGCAGGGGGGCAGGGGTCAGGGGAGTTGGGCAGTGAGGAGGACGAGGAGGAGTCCAGTGATGGGGAGAGCGAGAGCAGCACGGACACAGATGAGGACGCAGGTCAGTCAGTCAAGGTCAATGCATTGTGTGGTCGTTGCATCCCACAGGGAAAGCATGTATGTGTGCCTGTGGCATGCAAGAATCATTTTGTGGTTGAATTTTGATATGAGCAGGGGGGACTGGGCAAACTTGAGGATTTCGCATCACCCAGTTTTTGATCCGGTTATGATATCTTGTTGTTGTTGACAAAGTCCATTCAATCTGTGTGTAAAGAAAACGTGTTCTCAATATTGAAAAATTAATGATGAAGCAAGTACAGTAGAAAGTAGAAGTTAATCACTGAAACCATCCACAAATGTTTTACAATTGCTTTAATTCCGATTCTAATGCACAGGAGGGCAATTCTCAGTTTTTCTCAGTTTTCGCATCTTATCTACATTAGCATTTCAAAATATGGAGACTCTTATAAATCTTGCATTTCCTTGAGACCATGAGGGAACAGTTTCTTTGAAAACACTTTTTCAAAAAGTATTGCATATAGGATACCTTTCTCTGGGACAAAGTACTTAAACATGAACTGTGAGGTTAGACATGCAGTGTAGAATATATATCTGTCTGTACATTACATATAAAGAGGAGAAGTTTGTTTTGTATTTTAAAATTTAAAAATTGGTGCAGTGCCAAATTTCATTTAATCTTCCATCTAGATTAGTGTGTATAATAAGATAAAGGAGAATTGAACCCCCACCCCAGAAAAATAGTCTTCACCCCTGGTCTACACCATGTCATCTCTGGAGAGATTTTTATGTAGGCAAGGAAATCTTCATGTGTCTTTACTCTCTGGTAATTCATCCAATAAGAAATCGTCTCAGGCATGACTTAGCTGGCATCTTTCATTCTTAGAAAGTTTGGTGAAATGAAATTGCAATGTCCTGTAATTTTATTGTTTTTCATTGTACAATGTATTGTCACCTGATTATGTTGCATTGCAATGAAACCATGCATGTGGTGAGTAAAACCACGTTTGTAAATTGCAGTGTTATTTCAAAGAAATGGAGGAGATGCCTCATCAGCAACTTTTAACAAAGTCATCTGCTAAAATGCAGTCAAGGCAAATGATTTTTAGGCTTTGAAATTGCACTGTTATTTCACTGAACTTTCAAAATATTTGGGACTTTTGCAGTGTTTCTGGTGATTTTTTTCATAGGAGATGGTTGAATTATGATTTTTCATTTTATCACAGCATGTATACTACCAAATCATACACAAACATGGAATGATTAATGGAAGTGAAATGAAGAGGTGATGTTTTTGGAGGTGAACGGAATTAATGAAAAATTATGTGAATGAATTCCGTGGCATGAAAAATCTTGTTTGGGACAGGAGACACTGTTGAGGGCCACACTGCTCCAGAATCCCACAATGAAACAATGGGTTGAAAGTAGTTCCATTCTGTTTAACAAAGTTCAGCTCCTTTAAAATTTGTTGTATTTGATGTAACTTCAGGGAATTTGCATAACATATTGAAATGAAATACTTTACTTTGTAATTACACACACTTTATTTCAAAGACACCTCGGCTCAGTTCTTTTGTTTTTCATTTGATTCCGCCCGCTCTCACTGTAAACCGTAAACCTGAGGACCTCATTAGTTGCGTTTTCATCCCACTGACAGACACGGATGATTCCCGTCACAAGGACAACGATCGTCTGTCATCCCCTAACTCAAAGCTGATGATGAGGGCAGATGCAGAGAGGAGGAGGGGGTTCTTGGGCATGGGTGCCAATGCCAGTGAGGACTTCATGTGCATTGGGATGCCGTCGTCATCAAGGAAAAGGAGAGCGGTGATGGTGGAGGGAGCGGAAGATGAGGGAGGGGGTGAGATGGATGCCAGTGGAAGGAGGCGTCGGAGGCGGGCGCTGGAGGAGGGGGTGGTCAAGGAGCAGAGGGAAGAGGTGGACCGGGATGGCATCCCTTACGTCAACGACGACTCCCCCAAGTCGGATGTGGTGCTCCGGGAGGAGGGTGACGAGGATGGGGAGGAGGGTGACGAGGAGGGGGCAGGGGAGCCGATGGGGGGGACCACGGCCACTGCTGAGGAAGAGGAGGAGGCAGGAGAGGAGCAAGTGGTGCTGCCTCCATATCTCCCGGCCATCCAAGGTTGCCGAAATGTCGAGGAGTTCCAGTGCCTGAACAGGTTTGTTCCCATTAGAATATCTGCCTAATTTTGTAACCTTTGGGCATATATGTGTAGTGTGTTTCAGGAGGAAATTGCAGTGCAGTGGAAACCAGTTCTTGCAAAATGTACGGAACAATTCCAAAAGTATCTTGTTAACCCAACTTTGTGCTCTCAGAATTCCATTCTAATTTTTGCTACTCCCTTTTGAGTTACATATCAATTAAGTAAGGGTGCATGTCATATCCTTCCTTGCCAATTAGAATAAATACAAGTATGCATATCTTTCATCTGATGATTTTGCCATTCCAGTTGAAACTTCCTTTTCTGGAACCTGGTTGATAATTTTTTGATGATTACAGATAAGTTGAATTTAATTGTCCAAATTCTTGGTAGATTTCTGTTTTGGATCCCAAATGCTCATTGATTGCCTGAACAGGCAAGTATAAACCATCCCGGTGAGTGGTCGCTGTCTGCAGCTAATAACTTGACTACAGACAGTGGCTTAGCTTTTACTTCCTCTAGAGCAACTCTCCATACAGTTTTCTTATCTTGATAAAGGTCTCTTTATTAACAAAAACAGCAATATTAAAATTTTATATTATACATTCCTCAGCTTCCAAGTACCAAGAGATAATTATTTCAATGACCTGCTCTTCAGCCTGAAGGTCAGAGAGACTGCTGTTTGATGGCAAAGCCAACTTTTCACTCAAATTATGTAAATTGAAAAGTTCCTAAATGGGATGTCAAAACCTCTCTAGAGTTTAGAGCTCTCATTCACTTGTTATTCCAAAAATATGTTCGCTTGTTTTTATTTAAAATGATTTGCAATCAGTTCAAAAAATCAATCTAATGTGGAACCTAACTTAAAATTGACAAGTTCACCAAGGATATTATTATTATTACATATTTCTGTCCATGTGTGTGCTATTTAAGATGACTTGGCTGATTAACTTTTAGGATTGAAGAGGGAACGTATGGCATTGTCTATCGAGCTAGAGACAAGAGGACTGAAGAAATCGTGGCCCTGAAGAGACTTAAGATGGAGAAAGAAAAGGAGGGGTTTCCAATTACATCATTACGTGAAATCAATACCCTTCTTAAGGTGAAATATTTTCTCATTTGTATTAACATGCTAATAGCTGTTTTTCCTAAGACTTTACTTTTACAGTAACCATATACATGTACAATATCAATAATTAGGTATGCATTTGTACACATTTTGACAAATTCGTAACAAGCTTTAAAATATGTGGATTAGAAGTCAATACAGTGCATATATTTAAATGTATCAAATCAATCAAGCACCGGTTAATCCAATCAGTTAATGTCTTTGCATCATAAACCCTCTGCAGACACATCTTTACTTTCATGATCAGAGAGCAGTGTGTCCTTACATTTCAAAATTTGTTTTCTCACTCATAATTCATTGATCATGATTGGCATATCATATTGTGCCAGGTCACACTCATGTTGACAGTTAATCATCCAATGGAGGTTCGTTACAATAGTACAATAATTTCAAAGTGTAAAAAATCATTCACCTTGACCGAGATCCCTCAGTATATTGGCCAAGTACTTTGCCAGTTAAGCTATGTATATGCCAGTAAGGGATCCTCATACATTGTATAACATTTTTAAAATGATTTTTACCCTATGACATTTTTACGTTGTGGTGCACAAAAGTGGATGACTGTTAAAGTTACTGCTTCAGAATCTCCCACAGTTTTTCTTGGATAGTGAAGGTTCAATTAACATTGGTTCATATGGAGTATTATTCAGTGTCTGTGAAAAGTGGTTGTTTGGGAAGATGGTTGTCTAGTCAGAGAACTGTACTGAAAATAATTGAGAGGGGCATTTATGAATTTTTCTTTTATTTTGGTTCTCAAAAGCAAACAAAGGGTGCATGCATTGTACATAATTTTATACAGTAATTTCATTTATCTAACTAAAAATCATTAGTTTTTAATGACAGGGGAATAAAACTACTTAAAGGTTCACCACCAGCATTCCTGTACATTTGATAGTTTACTTACAGTATTTGAAGTCAGCCTTTTACTAATTCAGAGAGTGCAGTCAAACCCATTTAAATTTTAGGCATGAAATGTTGTGCTTTCAAATCAGAGATGAGTTTATGAGAAATTGTATCAAAATTAACATTTAGATTCCCCTGGCTCCACCCACCTCATGATGGCTTTGCATTGCAATACATTTGATTCATAATATCTTCTATAAGAGGACACCTTGATAGCTTAACTGCCAAAGCACTTGACTGGACATAGAGGGATCCAGGTTCAAATCCTGGTCATGGCTAATGCTTTTTATACCCAGAAATTTTTGCATTGAGATGCACATTTAGCGGATGACTCTGTAAAAAGTTTACTGTCATGGCATCTCCTGCAGTTTCTTGGAATATCTTTTATTGGAGATGCTCCTGGTATACTTTGAGACTGAACACTCACGTAACGTTTACACTTGCCTGTTGAAATTTCACATCTTACGAGATTTGCATGCCCCATCTCCATTATTCCTGAATTCATGCTGGTAAACATTTATGAATGTCTTGATGGAGGAAAAGAAATGGTTTCATATTTTGTTGAATTAATTTATCATGGATGAAATGAAAAAAAATTATGTGAATTCTATTCTGTTCCATTCTATTCTATGTCATCCTCTGGAAGATGATGTAAAGTGTTGAAAACTAGGTTGTGTCACTCAAAATTTAAAGCTTTTTCCTTTTCCTCTCTGATTTATAAATGCATTACAGTGATTCTGATATGTTATGCCCTGGTTTAATTTACAAACTCTGGTCACATGCACATATTAGCAATGGGTCAGTTTGGTTCCCATTTCTACTGGTCTTAACATTATTATAAGAACTAGGAGCAAAATGAAAAACCTTAGTTCTGGGGAATGAGTATTTACAATGATTCTGAGGCAGATGTCATTTATACACTTAAGTATCATGTAAGAACATAATATTTGTGGAACACACTTTATAGCTATTAACACAGAAATGGGCTTTGCCTGCCTCATTCTTCTCCTCATATTCTGATCCACTTCACTATTACTCTCCCCTGGACCATGCTCATCTGATTCTGTGTAAATTCATTCAAGGTGCCCATTTTCATTCGAGTGCCTGTTTATTCCCTTTAAGATATATTGAACTGAATTATGGAAAATAATGAAAGCCCACAGTTATAGTAAGAGTAATTTGCTTTTTAACTCCCATCAGTACACAGAGGAGGTATTATATATTCTATACTTTCAAATCTGTTTCTCACTGTGAAAACTTAAAGATAGGCTTTACAAGTTTTAAGATGGAAATCTTTTAAGTTTTTAGGTTAGTAATCATCTTGTCTTGATGTCTGTGTATTAACCGCAATGCTCTTTTGATTTAGTAGAATTGATCAGTATCCTAGGTATTGACTCCCACGAACCTCCTTGGATTCACTTGTCAATGACACTAATGAATTAGGGAAGTCTGACAGTACTTTTGCTTCAATGCATTGGATTTTTCATGTCTGTGCTTATTTCACTGCTATGTTTCTTACATGTCTTTATCATTTCTCATTTTCAGGCACAACATCCAAACATTGTTACAGTGAGAGAAATTGTAGTCGGAAGCAATATGGACAAAATATTTATTGTGATGGACTATGTAGAGCATGACCTCAAGTCATTGATGGAAACAATGAAGCAAAGGAAGCAAGTGTTCATTCCAGGTCTGCTGCTTTTTTATTGACTTCTGTCTCTGTGCATCTTAAACTCAGATTGCCCTTGAATGTGACCCATGACCTCATGTGCTCTTATTTTTTAACAACTCAATCATAATTAATTTTACAAGTATTAACTAACTTCCTTATTAGTAGATCAACTTTTAAAGTATTCTGGGATGGTAGAATAAATGCCTCTTGAGGGATAAATCTACTATAGTAGTAGTAGTTTTAGGGAAGGAAACAGCTATGGTCATTTGCACCATTAGAGATGGATGGGATGGAAGAAAGGTGAAGTGAAACCCAGTGTTGAAAAAGTCTATTCTTAATGAAAGGCACCAAGGGGTCCAAAAGTAGTATCTTCCCATCTGGTGGACAGTGTACTCACTCAAAGTGCTCTCCATGAAGAACCTTAAGTAGGGTTTGGGATACCACTAAAAAAGATATGTTATCTCCAGTTTTCAAGCTCAGGTCCTTTTGGTGGGAAGCCAGTATGCCAACCACCACAACATCTCAATCCTCTCTTCTTTCAATATTCAGAACTAGATACATCATATTATTTATTTGCAGCATCCACAGGTGAATTTTTATGAAGTGCATTTTCACAAAGTCGTTCCTTTAGCCTTTATTAATTTTGTCATGATTCCTTGAAATATGATGACATCATGACTCATTCCTTTTTAAACCTTAAATACTTCTTCAGTCATTGATGATCCTGGAATCTTATTAATTAGGTCAACAGAAATCACTTCTTTCTTCTCCCAAATGATGTTACAATTAACAGTATTGAATTTCATTAATCCATATGAGAAGTATTCTTTCTACATCATTGAGAATAGGTTACCACTGTGCTAATATTACTTTCACTCCCTTTGAAGCATCTATCCCCTTGATCAGTTAGGGAAGCCCCCTCTGCTCGTCATTCATTGTGTGAAACATTGCTTTTAAAGATAGTCATTTTCTAGAGATATTTTTTGCTCAATATGCAAATAACTCATTTTGAGGTGTTCATCAAGCAAGATTTCACTATAATGTTTGCATTTTTACTGGAAAACATTATTTGTGGTTAAGAATTTATATTACATTATTTATCTGTATAATTATTATATTATACTATTGTTTACATCAAACCAGAGAGTTTTTTCTTTTATCACATTAATCCATATCATGAAATAACGTTTTAAATACCCTTCAAATGTGGCAAGTTCTCCATTGGCATATAGCTGACCGCTATGAATAATGAATTATTATTATTATTTGTGGTTTGCAGGCGAGGTCAAGTGCCTTATGCAGCAGCTTCTTCGAGCGGTTGCGCATCTCCATGACAACTGGATTCTCCACAGGGACTTGAAAACGTCAAACTTACTTCTAAGCCATAAAGGCATTTTGAAAGTGGGAGACTTTGGCCTGGCAAGAGAATATGGATCACCTCTCAAGCCCTACACCCCCATAGTTGTGACACTATGGTATCGATCTCCAGAACTACTTCTGTGCACCAAGGCAAGATGTTTTGAATTTTATCTGATTATTGGCCACTTTCGCAAAGAAAAATCTGCAATCCTGTGATTTTTGCACAATGTGCTCTTTCAAGCTTATGTTTATCAAATGTGCACAGCAGGAATTGGTAACATTAAAGAGTTGATGAAGACGTGGTTTTTTTTCTACAGGAATACTCAACACCTGTAGATATGTGGTCTGTAGGGTGTATATTTGGAGAATTCCTGTCAATGGAACCACTTTTCCCTGGGAAATCAGAAGTGGACCAGCTCAATAAAGTATTTAAGGTATGTTCATCTCATGTCAAGGTAAATGCTATTGTCAAATGAATGCCAAACAAAGAAGCTATTTGGTCCATCTTTTAAAACTTTGTCATTTGTTTAGTGGTATATAGATACGAAGGTATGGTGTGATAATTTTGTCAAATATTAGTACCCAATACATTTAATTTTAAGAAATATTAATACAGGTAATCCCTGGGTAATGGATGAAGACATGTACCAGGGAATGCTTTTTGGCCAGATTTTTGTATACCCCAGATCCCTGATGGGTAGCACTAAGCATAAATACAGCATTGATGAAGGCATGGTCATTAAGGTAGTCCCTAATCAACCCACCAAATCAAATGCAAATGTTAATAAAGGAGTGATGCTATGAATCAGTCACCCTTGTGAGCAGTGAGAATGATTGCATAAGAATCACTAACAAATCCTTTTTGCCATAGAGGTTGGTTTAATTGCACAATATCTAGTTCCTGAATTATTGATCAAATTATAAATTATCTGTATGCTGAGTCTTGCGTTGCCCATTTATAAGCATGGAATGCCAAGAGTGAATAGTAAGTAAGATCACCTGTAACCCAGGGACTGCTTCCTTGTCCTTTAAAACAAACATCATGAAGAGAATTACTACTGGAGATACTTGTCATTTATGTCTAATTATCTGTCATATTTAATGTTGAAAAAACCTAAGGGTAAACTCACAAATTTGTGGTGATACCTAGAAATATGCCAACATGTAATTGTAATTAACATGTAAATGGCCTAGTGTTACTGTTGAAATCCACCTTTAAAAATTTAAGATATTTTCCCTTTTCAAATTTTTAATGATCTTGAAAGTTGAATTGTGCTATTCATCATATATCTGAGATAAATGCAATGTATTTTCAAGGATCTGGCTGGTGTGGCAGTCAATAGACTTGGATTGACGTCCTGCGCCTAGGGCACATGCTTGAATTCGATTGATTATTGGTTTTTCACAGGAATTTCATTATCTCCTATACTAAATACTCACAGTTGTTTTTCTCCATTATATTGCACCAAACCCTAACTATGCACCTGTATCTACGGGTATTGTCATCATTTGGTGAAAGTATTTGATTTTCATTATATTTAAAGCATAACGCAAGTCAATTTTCACACTGTACTTTCAATAGAATGATTATTGAGGTTGATTTATGTAATGGTATGAATTTTGTTTTAGGATTTAATAACTTTTATGTGTGTTTTAGGATCTGGGCAGCCCAAATGAAAGGATATGGCCAGGCTATAGTAAGTTACCTGCTGTTCAAAAGATGACGTTTGCAGAATACCCTGTGAGCCAGATACGTTCTCGCTTTGGTACAATGCTCACTGACCTTGGATTGGATCTCATGAATAGGTGCGAGGCATTTCTCATTCTTTTGGAGTCCATTGAGATGTCTAACCACTAGAAATTATTAAGAAGGCCAAAAGGGGCTTAATATTATATCCTAACCATCAATTTGCCATGCTGTGTACCTTAAACTAATGATAGACTTACTTAGCTCTTACCAGAGGGTTTGGACTGAAAGATTGGTTTGTTTAAAGAAATACTTGGAAGTTTCAATATTTGTGAAAGTGAAGTTGAGGATGAAGAAGACAGTGAATGGATTTCGAATGTAGTTCTTCTTTTTACTTTTTACCAGAAGAATTTTACTGGACATTATTTATATCAGATAGGAACAATTCATTGTGATGATCATTAGTTCAAATCAATACTTTAAACAAGTAAATACATGTTAATAAATACAGATGCCAACTGTCTGCTTTATGTGTTTCAAATGGTTTCTGTAACCTCATCCCGATCACAGTTTAGTTATCGTCTTACAAGTTAACCATATTAATCGTCATGGCAAATTGTGGTTACCTGTTGAAAAAGCTTAATGCTAAGGGCAAGTACATCTAAGTTTAGTTATTTCTATTATACGAGATGGTACCTCTAATCATCACTTATGTTGTACATATGCATGCTTGTCGGGTCCTGTTGATGGAGTCGGTTGATTTTCTTTGACATGTACAAGTAGTTTCAGAATATATAGAGACATGTAATACGTGTCACATTGAATATTCTCCTCAGGTTCCTCACATATGATCCGGCACAGAGGGTTACGGCCGAGGATGCCCTGAAGCATGGGTACTTCAAGGAAGCTCCTCTTCCTATTGACCCAGCCATGTTCCCCACATGGCCAGCCAAGAGTGAGCTGGGGCACAGGAAAGCACCAGCCAGCCCCAAACCCCCATCTGGAGGACGAGAATATAAGCAGTTGGTGCGTGGCTGTTTATTTGGTCTTCTCTCTCTCTCTTAAAAGTTGATTAGCAGTAGACTCATGATTTAGTGTGGTTTTTTTAGGACCTTAGGCTCTACATGCTACTGCACTCGTAACTAACACGACTACAAAATATCCATGTACTCCCTATCACATGTTAAAATAACTCAGTATTTAGCTTTTCATTTGTCCTACTTTCCAATACCACCCAAAATGCTTATTCGTTTCCTCCCTATGCCTTGATTTCCGAGCACCCTACTCTCTGTTCACCCTCTTCAGCATCCCATTGCCTCTCTTATTACCTCCTGCATCCACTTGCTGTGCCCTCTTTGAGTTTTTACCAAAAATAATATTCTCTCCTCTTCCATGCACGGAACTTCAACTTTTGTTTTCTTATCCATCTGTTTATTTTCTCCATTCTTTGCCACTCCCACATATCAAAACCCTCCAGTCTACATCTATCCTCTTACCTCAACTACCAAGTTGCCATTCCATGTAAAAATGTCCTCCACATTTAAGTTCTCACCAGTCTTTCCTTTACTTTTGGGTGCCTGTCACCAACTCCTGCTTTTTTGTTGAAGCTCCTTTACCTGAATCGATTCTTCTTTTAATATCCTTACTACTTTGCCTACCTTCTGCTGAATCACTTCCTATATGTGTGAACTGTTCTAGTTTATTTCCCTCAAATTTAATGATCATCTTAGCCTTCTATTTCCTCATTACTTTCATTTTATTCTGATTAGTTCTCATCCCAGACCTATCACACTAATTCTGTAATTCAATGAACCTTATGTAAGTGTGCCCTGGATTGTCATGAACTTATTTCTCTGAATTACCCATCCCTACTCCTCACCAAAATTGTGTATTTTTCCATTATCTGGCAAAGCTTGTATCTTTTTCTGCCTCTAAATCATGTTCAAATGGGGACTTCCTTTATGTTGTCAAAATATCTTAACATTAGACTTCATGCTTGCATGAGACAGCTCATTTGATCTTAGCTCAATCTTGTGATTAGATCTAATACTTTTTAAATACTTAGATTATTTTGTCTGGGTGGGATTTTGGATGGGTGACACACCCAAGCTGTGACTCTCTAGAACATCCTGGGAAAAATGTCAGCTGTGGCACAGGGAAAGGAGCTGGACCACAAAACTGAAAATATTGATACTTCATATGCTTCACCCACTTGGCTTCAAGCTGCCAGAGCTCACCATCTAGTCTGTAGATAATAAATTCTTAAGGAAATAGACTCGATCGATCTGGCATGTGTGAGGATCAGATATAAAATAGATTGATACAATAGAGTTGATCCTAAAAATACTAAAATGCCAGCTTTGGAGGTTTCAAACCCCCTGCAGTTCAGCCAAAAAATATACTCCCAAATAAACTTTTGGGCTAACACAAGAAAGTGACTCATAGCCATCACCCTCCACAAGCACCATTGGCTCCAGACCTTATTCCTATACTGGAATAGGTACCCCAAACACAGTATTCAACCCAAAGGTCGGTTTGGTAGGTGATGGTAAAGTTCACCCAGTGCTAAGCCCGACAGCATATGAAATTTAAATATCAGGGTAGGGGTCAGTGCCTTTCCCTGATTATGGTTTTCCAGGAAGATCTGGTACCCAAAAAATCACAGCTTGAGTGGAGCTGAGGGTGCCTGGAGAAGCTTGCCAGAGAGTCAAACCTCTGCCCTCTGGTCAGTAGTCAAACACTCTACCTCTGGACTATTGTAACCCATGGAACAGCTACATCTATGACAAATGATTAGATGTCATCAAAAAGATCCAGAATAAAATAAATGCATTATAAACAGCCAATTGCTGGAAGAAGTGGCCAAAGGGCACTCGTTCCACTCTGCTCCGCCTTCCTCCCCTGCTTATCTTCTCACACCCTCTTAAAATATGAATTTCACTTACCAAAGAGCTAAGTACAAGGTGAGCTCTACCCTCACTTATCAAACCAACCTATGGATTTATTACAGTGGTATGTTAACAGTTGAAAATGAAGTGTTTGACTCATGTACCCAATTGAACAGTAGAAGTTGAGAGCATGTGACTTTTAACTGCTTCATAACAGACTAGGGTGGATAATTGCTCTTATTTTTGTATGTACATACAGGTTCTGCAATGTGACATTCTTTTATTGGACTCGTGAATTGCCTAAATAATAATTGAAATTCATATGACCATCTGTTTTAAAAAATTTTCCTTCAAAACAGGGTGATACGGATGATGATGTGACTGTTGGTGGAGGCTTCCACATGGGCCTCGTGGAGAAGGGACGAGCGGCCATCGGAGCAGGGTTCAGCCTCAAGTTTTAGAAGTGCATCCTCATGTGCAAGTGTGTGAGTGTGTCTAGCCAAAATATGTCATCCCTCAAGTACGTTAACTTCGTGTGGGTTGGTTGGAGCCTTCACAGTGAAGTGATTGACAATTTAAATTGCAAAGTGGTCACACAGTAGTGTGGATGGTATATTTTTATATTAGAACTGTGCAAATGTGCATCCTGACATTGATTTAAGAAGTATGAGTACAATTTTTTAGAAGAGCACTGGAACATTTCAATGTTGGTGCGGTGAAGTTTTGGTTTACGAATGTTTTCAGTGATTGTTACTGATCATGGATCTCCATGGTAAGTGTACTCCTTGATTCCTTTCTCAGTCTTTTGTAATAAAAAAATATACATTAGTGCGTTACATATTTTCTTCACTGAAACAAAGGCTACCTTTTTTTAGAATAGGTTCTCCTGCATAATTTTAAGGTTAAAAATTTGAGCCCAGTGACCCAACATTTGTTTTGTTATCCTGAAAGTTGCATTGCCATTGTAACAGTTAATTTGTTAATATTTATTCAGAGATGAAGCCGAGTTGCACGGTATCAAGAAAATATTTAAAATTCAGAGTGTCAAAATAATAATTTATCCATTTTATAAATATCACATGTTGTGTGTCAATTAGGATACAAGATAAATTTCAAAGAAACTGCGGGAGATGCCACAACAGTAACTTTTAACGGAGTCATCCGCTACGTGTGTGTTACAATGCAACAATTTCAGAGAGTAAAAATCATTCGCCTTGACCGGGATCCCGGTCAAGGCGAATGATTTTTACTCTCTGAAATTGTTGCATAGGATACAAGATGTACAAATCCCTGAAATATCATGTCTCTGTCATTGTTTCAAGATCAATTGTGAGTTTTTACTTTATTTTTATTACTTTATTATTATTACCTTACATTATTTACTTTCTGAAGAGTTTATAGTTTCTGAAATTTGATAAACAAGCACATCAAATGAATTTTGCCCAAGTTTCTGGTCACTGCAGAATGCTTTTTATCTCTAATTTTAAGTGGGACTTGAAGTTTTATGACATTTTATCAGCATTGAGATTTGTTGTTTCTTTATCATTTTTCAGTACATATGTCTTCAAAATATTAGTTGTGTGTTCACCTAAAATCATAGTAAAAACAACAAGGATCACAGAATGATAGCTTGTCGCATAATAGGTAAGTTTTATAAACTTACTTAGGTCATATCATTAGAAATATTTCAATTGAATATTGACTATTACATTGAGACAATCATGATTTCTTTTTTCCAGGAAGTAGTATGAAATAAAAATGATATGCTTGTTTGTACATATTATATAATTGTGAACATGACTCAGAGGAATATATATATATAAAAAGATTTGTATATATATATATATTTGTATATAAACACAGTAATCAACCCGGAGGTCGGTTTAGTAGGTGATGGTAGAGCTCACCCATGTACCAAGCCCGACGGCGTGTGAATATTCACACATCAGGGTAGGGGGGCCGGTTATGGTTTCCCAGGAAGACCTGGTACCCAAAAAATCAACGAGCTTGGGTGGAGCTGCAGGTGCCCAAAGTGCCTTGCCCAGGAATCGAACCCGGGACCCTCCGGTCAGTAGTCCAATGCTCTACCCACTAGACCACCGCGACCCGCATATTTGTATATATATATATATATATATATATATATATATATATATATATATATAAAGATATATATATAGTCACTTTTTTGGTAAACCCACGAACGTGCACAGTAATGTAAATTCACTAATAGTCATAACAAACACAGAAACTAAAACACATAAAAGAGGGACTCACTGGTTCTCGAATTTTCGGTGGTACAACCACCTTTCTCAAGAGGAATTAGGAACAGAACTCTTTCTGGTGGTACAACCACCTTTCTCAACAGAACTCTTTCGGTGGTACAACCACCTTTCTCAAGAGGAATTAGGAACAGTTCTGTTATATATATATATATATATATATATATATATATATATATATATATATATATATATATATATATATATATATATATATATATATATATATATAAACACTAACACAAAAAACACTACACACATAGAAACATAAAAGAAGGACACTTACATTGGATATTTACGTTTTGACGGCACGGCCGTCGTCATCAGAATCGATCAGTCGTCATCAGATGACGACGGCCGTGCCGTCGAAACGTAAATATCCAATGTAAGTGTCCTTCTTTTATGTTTCTATGTGTGTAGTGTTTTTTGTGTTAGTGTTTGTGTGTTTGTGCGTCGCCGGAGAGCGTCTTTTCCAAGTTTATATATATATATATATATATATACATACATACATATACATACACGCATGCATACAAATATATACATACATACATAGTTCCATAATAAGTACAGGTGATAAAAAGACTAAACCTCTTCCCGACTATTATGAACAAGATGTGTGCAGATACCACAACCCGCCTGGCAAGTGACCTACATTAAAGTACTCTTGAAATCAGTTCTGGAAGGGTGTAGTCTTATGATACCTATGGACACTTTTACGTTTTCTTTTTTTTTAAACACCTGATGCATTACAACAGCATAAGACCATCACTCTTTATTTAAATTCTTGTGCCTATGACCTGATTATTCATTTTCTGGAATAATTAAATGTTTTGGTAAACACCTCCAAAATAATATGTTTTATCTGCACGGATTGTAAAAAATGAATGTGGCGTCGTGGCAAATTTGTGTAAGATGAAGAAATTTTAACCCATCTTACAAGTTTTAAAAAGAGATTTTTAAGAATATGATAATTCTCTGAACTAAGCTACAGCTTGATTTCAAGGGTCCAACACAGTAATATTTTCACAAGGAAGCATTGAGATCTGGAGGATAAATCCATAAAAAGCCACAAAAACCTGAAATGATTTTCCCAGGAAAACATATACCTAGATAGAGCCTAACATCACGAGAAATGGCTCATTTTGTGCAATGTGGAATGAATATGTAAATTCTACTCATGCTTTGTGCTGGTCATGTATCAAATGCTCCAAATTTTCCTTGATGAAAGAAGGCACTTTGCTTTTCCATATAGAATTTTTTTATTATGACCTAGGTTTTGTAATAGCGTACCATTTTCAGGTACCTGGAGATGTTTTACTAACGTTGCGTAACAAAATCAGTCGTAATAAAAAAATAAAAAGGAAAAGCAAAGCATCTTCTTTCATCATGAAAGAATTCCATAATATTATGCCTGAAACTGTGACAAAACTTCCCTTCGCGAGTGTAGGTGGAAAGTTATTTCGAGATGATGACATCTCGAAAGCTAAATATCTCAATTGTTGACCTCTTAAGGAATTATGCAAAGATTAATTGTCACAGTCACTTAAGTAAACCTGTTTCTCTGAAAAAACAATGTGTACTTAGTATGCCAGCAAAGAAAAAAAGGAAACCAGGAAGGAGAATTTGAAGAATAAGAAATTATAAAAAAGACTTGATGAATACCACAAAACAAGAGACTTAAAGTGAAAAAAGTGACTCACCACGAGGTCTGGGTAAGTTGAAAAAAATGCTTTTATCAAGATTAACAAAATTTATTCAATTATTAATAAATGCAACTCAAAATCAAAGGAACACTGTTGAATGTAGGGAAGTGGTGGCTCTCTTGAAATATGCATTCAACCCATGCTATCAATAGCATATTGTTCATTAGGCGTGGGTGATTTTCTTCCTAGTCCCGATTCAAACAAACTTTTCGGACTGCTTTCCACGGTTACTTAACTGCAGACAGACATTGCTGAATTCTTCATTGTGAAGATGAGAACTGGAAGCATTCAACATTCAGATATCATGGGACAAAATAACTAAAATATAACTACAACAACTGCTTATTTACAGCAGGATTCACCTTCCAAAATTTGCTGAAAAAACTGCACTGAAGAAACCTATCCTGAAGACTGATCCTGTGACTTGGTGAGCAGGAAAAAATATCATCTGAAATGAAAGAGGAATATTTCAGGAAATACCAAACAATGAGAATGTTTTTTATTCAAAATCTGTTTCAAACACATGAAAAAAGAACCCCAAAGGCAACCTGAATTATCATGTTAGGAAATTGTCCGTGGGCAGATCAAGCTGGTGTGTAAAGTATGTATGTAGCTGCAAACCCAAAGGTAAAGGATCCTAGTCCGTCCTTAGGTATGGACATTTGTGGAAGTTCAAAATCTGGGAGAAGTTGTGACTAGCAGAGCTTCATTTTGATCACATAACCACATGGACAGCTATAAGGGTCTGCCAGGCAAAACATGTAATGTGAATATAATACTAGGAATACTAAATAATAGGAATATGCATATGCTATTAGTTCATAAATATCACATGGTTGATATCATTACCACCTTCTCCATATTTCCTCTTAAACATGTACAATTCTAGTCACTACTACCACTAGTCTAAAATTTTAATTTGTGAAAATAAAGCTCATAGCTGATTTAAGTTTTATAGAGATAAGGTTAGAAGCCAAGGATTACAAATCATATGATTAGGACGATGGATGAAAGAAGAAAACAGAAGAATGCAAACACAGCATTGGGGATGAAATAGCACAAAGAGCTAAAAAATAAACTTAAGTGAAAAAGTAATAGGGCAAAGGAAACATTATAAAAACAGTGGTGCCAAGATATGGAGAGTTTGCATAAACAAGGCAATATGGGTAAGCCAAACAGAAAGGTAAGTCTGTTTTGGATGGATTGCATTGTGTTAACCAAGTTCACAACAGCCACTTTGTCACTTTCCCTCACACTTGGCCGAGGTAAAAGTTAAAAAATAATATTTTTCTGCACTTCTCTATTTTTGTGTTATTATATGTGCAGTTAATACAGATCAGTACAGGGTGAATTAAATTTCACATCTCTGGTGAAAATATTCCCATGAAACAATTTGTGGGAAGGTTTAAAGATTAATATCGAAACGCAAAGACAGAATGACCACTTCCTCTCTCTCTTGTCTTAACCGGCAGATTTTTAAGTCTCCTTTAATTAAATATTAATTAAAATTCATTCCAATATCTTCCTCACTGAAATCAGGTGTTAAATGTAAGTGCGGACTAAGAAGTCTCAACATCACCCCAATACTATTTTCTTTTAGTATTTCTGGTCTTAAGTAGTAGATAGATAGTTATTTTGGGGCGAGATAGAGACTATAGAGGCTCTTCTACCACCCAACTCCTATCAGGGACAGTAGTAGTAGTAGGGAATTACATTTGGCAAAGAAGCTTTTACAAGGAGGAGGTAATCGATGATGGGCACATTGAGTGAGAATATTAAGAAAATGCTTTGATATGGCACATAGTTATGTTCAACATGGAAATATGGTCATTGAAGCAGGATGATAGGATTGAAGGGTTTTTGAAATAGAGGTGTGGAGAAAGTTAAGTGGACAGAAAGAAAAATAAATGAGGAAGTGCTGGTATGGTGAGGAAGGAGAGAGGATACGGAGAATCATAAGGAGACAGGAAAAATGGATGCAAAGCATTCTGATTGGCAACAGGATGTTGAATAATCATCAGGTCATCAGACCTGATGATAATGTAATACATCGAAACCTGGCCGTAAAATAAATTCTATCAAGGGGAAAAGTGCTATGATCTATTATTCATTATGTCCGACTTCCACCACATCATGCCTGAAGCTACTCAATTAGGATAGCGATGCTGGATGGAATGAAGGCACATTCAGACAAGCAAGTAAAGATATTTACAGAAAATACTAAGAAATGGAACACAGTTTTGTAAGGCTTGGAAACTTGGGCATTGAGGCAAGAAGATAAGCATAGATAAAGGAGGTTTTCGAGATGTGGGTAAGAAGAAGAATGGAGAAAATAAACTGTATGGAAAATAAAACAGACAAGAAGTTCTAGGAAAGGTTAGAGGGGAAGAGAGGCAGAAGTTGAAAGAAATTTGAAGAACTATGTCCTAGACTAAAGTAGAGTACATCAAAAAACCCATCAGACTACTGCTCATATTATTATTAAGTATTATAAATACCTCCAAAGGATGAAGTTCTTAAATTCACCCTTCCTTCAAGATTTCTTTCAGTATCTTCCCGGCTGAAGCCATGTCAGCCTTTTGCTGACTCACTTTAAAAATCTCCCCCATTAAGGCTGCAAAAACTTTGGTCTTCCCACTCCTGTACTGCTTCACCTAATGAGAAAAATAGTATCACAACTTATTTAAACTATTTTTGAATGCCCATATCAACACTCTTATGTGAAACTAATTAACACAAAAATATGAGGGATGTGATAAAAAAAGAATGAATCTTCTTTAGTTTTTTCATCCCACACACACAAAATAATTTATCACAGTCAAAAAATGCTTACAGCTAGAAGCTTGAGATACTGCATTTTTTGCCTTAACCTTTTGCACTTGCATGTCGAGTGTGACTCGACACGGTAAGCAGCAGCAGCAGCTCGTATGTCAAGCCACACTCAACACGGAGTTTCACTGTGAGGGGAATTGAGATTTTTGTCCATATTTTCCAATAACTTTACTTGTAATCATTTGCATGAAAGGACAAGTAAAGTAAGGCTTAATTAATAGCATGGCTTGTTTTATAAATGAATAGCATCGACCCATAATGTAGTGGTCGACATAAATGCCGTCTCCAAAGAATGCCACCACCTACGCAGATGTTTGTTGTTATCTCTTTTCTGTGTTGTAAGTTCTTTTTCATTTGCATCTTTTGCCCTTCATTACTTGGAAGTCAGCTAAATGTAAAGCAATGCCTTTGAGAGATGATCTGTTTCTGAAAAAAAGATCGCTGGAATGTAAAGTTACCTCAGCCAGGTGTTCCGTATTTCATTGCGCTCTAGTTTGGATATTTTAATTTCCTTTTCTTCCTAGTGTCAGCTGTCTCATCAAACGTTCTTTTTCTATCTATTGCATAATCAGGAATCTTGAGTAGGAGGGTGTAAATTCATATATATTGTACAAAGAATGCCAACAAAGAAACAATGAAAAACCGATATCGCATGTGAAATTTATTACAAAACTAGTACACGATCTTGTTGGAGAATTCCGAGATGTGTCACAAACTTCCAGGGTTGGATTACCATCCACAAACATGGAGCAACGTTTAGATGGGAAACTCCATATAATCATACCTTACCCTAACAAAAATCATAAAGATTTTGCGGTTTGCTCTAATGGAAAAATCAAAGGTGGAAGAAGAGAGACAATATATATCTGTGAGACATGTGAAGGTAACCCAGGTCTTCATGATGCTGAATCCTTCCAAAAATATCATACCATGAAAAATTTTAGAGTTTAAATTATGGTTTATCAATAAATTTATCAATAATTATGTAAAAAGATCCAATTAAATTAGTTTGTATAAAAAAAATTCCAGTTTTTCATTCTAGTAACACGCTTAGTAAATATGGGGTATTTAAAAAATTTAACCCCGAGTAGACTAAGGAAATCGAGGAAAAAGGTACCAGAGTGCAAAGGGTTAATATCAACAAAACATAAGTTGGGAGACACTCATTGACTCTCTCTCTTCCACTGCAGCCTATGGCTGCTACCTAACTACAAGAATAATAAAATTAGCAAATGTGGAAACCATCAGCTCTATATATTAAGATTCATATACTGTCGGTTAAAATACAGCATAGTAGCATGGGGGAGTTCTACTCAAACAGTATTAAAATGCTGTTTAACCTGAATATAGTAATGGCATTTGTATGTGTTCCAATCACAGGTCATTAGGATCATCAGCAATGCAGGAGGACATGACAGCTGCCAATTTTTTTTTTTATAAAATTGAAAATTCTTCCATTGCTTTAGAATATGTGTGTGTGTAAACTAATGGAAGAATATGCAGAAATGTATATGTATGTATATATGTATATTTATATAAATATATTTTTATAAATTTTTTTATTTCTACATAAAGATATTTACATATAAATCAAGAAAAAAGATTGAGAAACGCTGAGAAGTGTATCAAGCTACAAGGACATTATGTTGAAAAAATATTTTTTCCTAAAAACTTATTGGAAGACACACATAAGTATGTATCTATTGGATCAAAAGCTGTTATTATTATTGACATAGCTCAAGACTATAATTTGTCAAATCAAAGTTCTGTTTTCTTTACTGCTAGTGAGCTTTCATTTAATAGGTGAGTAAACTTGTGCTTAATATTTATGACATTAGACTAGACTTATGAATTTACGGATATGTATTTCAAATCTCTCCAAGAAAAAATGGAAAATGCTACTAATTTTGACAACTAATTATAAAATTCATTCCCATCCAATTACTAGATTGGGTTGTAGGATATAAAGGGAACAGTAATTATGAGAATGAATTTTGACGGAATTACCTCACCTCCAAACTGTAATGACACTTCCATCGAATATGTATAAATAAAAATAAGTACATGAGGAAGAAAATATGGAAACTTACCAAATCAGGTCTACCTTCTATGACACTACGACATATTTTTTGGATCTCTCCCGGATCAGTGATCTGTCTCCAATTGTTTTCATTCACAATCTTCATTAATAGTTACAAACAGTTTCACCACAGCCAAAAGAACAAAGTAGTTATATGAAAAAGAATTTCATGTATTCAATTACAGTGCTAGATTTTTAAAAAAATACCACTAAAAATTCTGATTAACTTGAAGAATATTACCTGACTTGGTGTACGATGGTCACCTTCCAAAACATACTGCATAAGTTTTCTAACAATTTGATTATTCACTTGATTGCTCTCCAAAAGATCTACAACTTCCCCAATGGATGAGGTAGAAATATCACTGTATTACCAGGAAAGTTGAAACAAAGAAAACATATGTTAGCTTATATGCATTCCTATGCACACACACATAAGAATCCATTTTAAATCTGATCAATAAAGAATTCAATACATGATTAATTTGATATAGATACACTCTCAACATATACCTCACTCTATATATTTATTTATTTGATGATATTCATTGCAATTAGGCATTTGTCCTGGTGGCAATGGTCACATAACATACAAACAATATTTTAACAGTTACAATATTATACAAATCACTGATTAAGGGTTTATCACCCAGTGGCTGCTATACGCTCTATATACACCAAATTATCCACCTGAAAAGTTGTTATTTACTAAAATGAAGGTGATGAAAACAAAGTAGGCAATTAAAGACCAATTTCACTTTTATTTCAACTCCCTAAATGACTATTTCTACAAATTATCTACCCACTCAGATAAATTTTATTTACAACCTCCTAAAAGAGGATCTGTGAAAGCAGATCTACAGAAACTGCACTACTCAATGCTAGAAATTTTATTTCTGGGTCTTTGGACAGCAACCGTAAGTTCTTACTTCATTTATATATCACACCAAAGCATTTGTCATGGTTAATCATATTCTGTTTCTACAAGTGTAAAAAAATAAGTACTAGATGGGTGTCCCTTAATCTTCTGACCTCTTACATATCCAACAGATCTCAGAGAGTTAAAATATTTCTAAGAAATGAGAAATACATGTTAGATCCCCACTCAATATCAACTGACATACCTCAAGGATCAATCTTGGAGCCAATTATCTTCTTGACCCAAGTTGATGACTCACCCACACTTAAAACCAACATTCAATGTAAAATCCATATTATTTGCTGACGAGAACACCTTTATTGTTTCAGAGAAATCCATGGATTCCCTTTATTAAACTCAAAAATGACTGGACAACATTTGGAATGGCTGTGTTGATATCAATTTGACAATAAATTTTGAAAAAGCCAAAAAACTACTATTCAATCAATGCAGCATGTAGAACAATTGCAAATTATTTCTTAAAAATATTCTATTAGCTTCTACACCTACTGTCTCATTTCTAGAGGAGTATTTTCACCGCAGTGACAGCTGATATACCCATGTGACTGAATTATGAAAAGAGTAAAACACAGTCGTGTTTCAAGCAAGATTTCTTTTTAATAGAGCATCATTGAAAATTTTAAAATCAGTTTACCATTCTAACTGGATGGATAAAATGGAATTTTCCTGTCATAATAAAAATATTTACTAGTCAGATGAGTAGAGAAACTGCTTTGGTACACGTCAAAGTTGAAAGTAATCATACAATTCCTCTATTAATGAAATTCATGTGAGTAATCCAAATATTCATTTGAGGAATAGAGAGCATTGCACTGCAAAATATTCCAACACCTCTTTTCAATGAAGCAACACTACTTTAGCTGACTTGAGCTGTCAATCTAGCTTCTGAATTACAAAGTGATAGCATAAAATATTACAAATATCAGCTTTCCTGGAACACATTTTGTTTGAAAACATTACTCATCACAATGCAAACATTGAAACTCATTCAATTGCATTCACTGATTAATGAATATACCAGTTGTTCACTTTTACCGGCACAACATCATTATGCACATACCATTTGTCTAAATTGAGGTCAGCCTTATGCACTGATGTAAGCAATTCATTGATAAGAATATTTGCTATCAGCTTTGGATCCCTCCCTTTCTTGCCTTCCAAGACCTTGAAGAAATATGAGAGCAGCACTTCTTCATTCTGCCCAATGAGAAAAGAATACTAAAAATCAATTTAATGAAAAAGCATGATGAAGACTTCCAAATGTCCAAGAAGAAATGGATTTTCTCGGACAAGGAAACCAAACTTTTCCCACAATATGAAGCTCCCAAGCTCCTACACAATTGTACAACAATACATTCACTTGCCTCTCCTAGCAAAACACAACCCAACATACTACTTAACAAAAAAACCCCCTTCATGTCCGTATAATTCTTTCCTCCCTTCAATTTGTAGCAGTAGTAGTATTTAGGGGAGGCGACCGACAGCTAAAATCATTTGTGCCATTAGAGATGGAGAGGAAAGGATGAAGGGTGGAGAGAAACCTGGCGTTGGCATTAGCCTACTCTTAACGAAAGGTGCCAAGGGCTCCGTAGTTTAACGTCCCATCCGATAGAGGGCATACTCACTCAAAGTGCCCTACACAAAGCACCTCAAGTAGGGACCACTGGAAAATATCCTAAACCACCGGGATTCAAACCTGGGCTCTCTGAGTAGGAAGCCAGTATGATAGCCACCATCTTGATCCCCCCATCATTTCGTCCAACAACCCTATCCTATTCCTGCACCTTCCTCATTTCCCTAACATTCTCCCATCTATCGTAGTCTTCAACATCCCACTGCCAATCAATCTGCTCAGAATTCATCTTTCCTGTCTTATTGGATTTCTCCCAGCAATCCCCTCTCTTCCCCTACCATACCCAGCACATCATCATTTCTTTTCTATCCACTTCACTTTCTTCACATCCACATTTCAAAAGCCTCCAATCTGCGTCTGTCATCCTGCTTCATGACCACTGCTTATAGCTAAGCTCTTATCAAAGTTTTTAACATGCCTTTTCTTAACATTCTTACTCAACGTCCATGTCATCAATTCTCTCTTCTTTGTGAAAGCTTCCTGGTCTAATGTATTTCTTCTCCTTAGTTCCCTACCACTTTGACGTCTATTTTGATCCAAAACATTGTTCCACCACATGTACTCTTTGCCCTCCTATTTTATTGGACATACCACTAATTACATGATTGTTAAGGAAAAGCTCGGATATCACAAATCGTGTGCATGGGTACTGAAAATGCCTACTGTCTTACTGATAACATAAAGAACAAAAAATGTTGAGTGAATGAGCATATTTTGACCAATATCGACAAGACAGAAATGACTTAGTGGTTATTTCCTCTTCTTCCCTTGAAACAGTGGCTTGGTGGATGGTGGTTTTAAGATGACAAGGAACTCAAGACCACCATTGCCAACTCCAGGCAGTGAATTGTTCAGTTCCCAGGCAGTGAACTTTTATGTTGAGGGATTAAACAATCTGGTGCAGCATTATGAAGAGTGCTTGAAAGTGAATGGCGATTATGCAAAGAAGCGAAATAGATTTAAAAGAAACTAAAACTGTTAAACAAATCTCCCTAAAAATATATTTTTTTAGATTAAATGGAACTAACTCAAAAAATAACCCTCATAGCAGGTTATATGAATTGTCCACTGACTTTCATTCTGCATAGACAACTTTTCGTCTGGCCTCTACCCTTCATCCTACCTGACATGGGTAACACTATCAAGAACAAATATTGTTGCTCCTCCCAGCACCACCCTAGGGGTCATCGGCATGCACAAGCCCTTTCACCATATCCAGGTTTTAGTCCACAGGGAGGCAACAGCACATACATATAAAATATAGATGTAGGTATGTTTATAAAATTTAGGAAAATATGCTTTTTGTACAAAGGATTCTGAATTTTTTTTGGTATATAAACTAGATAAATACACAGGCGGTGCATTTAAACTGTGAAAATGACCAGGAATCCCTATTTACGTGCTATATACATAAATCTTACAACTCATCGAAGGTGGCATTAAAGTAGCCATTTATAAAAAAAACATGCGTATACAACTAGTATAATTAGTAGAGAAAAAAAAGCATTCTCAGTAAATCAAAGAGCACTAATGAGCACTTACCACTAATATGTATGATGCCTCAATGGACAGGCCTAAGGTTTCTCTCAGTTTTTCTCTAGTTTTATCAGGGAGTTCTGGAATCCGAGCTTTCAGGACTTTGGCGTCAACTGGAGGTGGCCAATTGGGGGAATCATTGGTGCAAAGTTGTTCAGAGCTAGTCCCACTACCATCTGTTTCGACTGCATTCAAGAGGTGCAAGGATGGCAAATTTGGATCAGGCATGAACCTGTAGTCCTGCATAAAAAATATGTAATTACATTTTGGTGAGAAATAGTACAAAAAACTGCAAAAAATGGATAACTTATACTCAACCTCAATTGAACTTCATTAGAATTTTACAACTAGCACATGAGTACATGAACGAAAGTCGCATGTCCAGTTAAAGATACAAATATTCAATTCAAGAGTTGAGTCATAGATTTCTGACAATAAGTTAAATGTAGTACTGTAAAGTAACTAGTCAAGCTTTAGTTAGTCAAGGATTGAAATCATTACAGTGCATTAGGAAAATCAGTGTAATAGGCTTGGACTGAGATTAATGTAAACAAAACAAAGGTTATGAGGTTTTCAGGAAAGAAGAATGCTAAGCGAGATTTTAAAATGAGAGGGCAGATTGGGTGGAACATTTTACCTATCTCAGAAGTGTTTTGAATTATATTGTTCGAAGTAGTAGGGGTATAAGAAGAAGAATTGCATTTGACAAGGAAGCTTTCACAAGGAGAAAGGAATCAAGGACCAAGATGCAGAGTAAGGGTGTTGAGAAAAGGCTGGTCAAAACTTCCATATGGAGCAGGGTTTTGATCAATTTCACCTTTACATAAAAGAAAACCCTAAATTTTTCTTTTATGACTTTTGATATCCTTATTTGATACATTCCTGATTTCCTTTATAGCATTCAATTCCTTTTACTTACCCTTAATTTTCTCTACATTCTGTAGATAATCCTTTCTAGCTCTTCTGGTTAATCCTTCTACATTCCATTTTCTAAAAGATCATCCCTTTTCTATCTTTTTAAATCGACTGCTACACTTCATCATTACTAAATTATAATCTGAATCTGCATCCACTCCCATGAAACTGTGCAAATTGATCACACTGTTCCTAAATTTGAGTGTAACCATGATATAGTCTAATTGATATCTTCCTTAATCCCAGGGACTTTCAATGCATACCTATGACTTTTGTGATGTCTAAACCAAGAGTTTGTCATGATTAACTGCTATCCCATTTGTTCAACTACTTGATTCACCACACTCAAGTCATTCACTCATCTAGTAAATTTCTTCTCAGACATAGTTCTTCATCATGCTCTCTCCCCCTGCATATGGAGTCATGTGATAGAATTTTATAATCCTGTCAATCTTTCACACCTCACACTACACTGACTGACATGCCCTCAAATTTCTCCACCTCCCATTGAAAGTAGGTCTTTCTACTTAGAAGATCTTCTCTCTTTCTTCTCACCCTTCAAGCCTCCAATTCAAGCATGTACCACCCACAGAATGAGTCAGCTAAAAAACCCCCAAATCCCATTTATTAATTTTCCAACACTCAATAGTTCAACAAATCTCCCCTAGTCAAGACCCTTACAATGAATACTCCTCTCCTCCCCATGAAGCAACACCTTCATCTCCCTCCTTAAACACCACCTTTACAAGTAATGTTTTGTGGGCTATGCCTCATTATCCTTGTTCCTTTTGTTATTCCATTACAGTACCCAATAAAAGGTAATGCTGTCTATACTTGTTACCTTCATAATTCACACTTCTTACGACTATAACCCAAGGACAAAAAGTTTAAATGGTAATTTCAAATATCTCTCTCTTAGTAACCAACACAAACCGAAAATCATTCACTGTAACCAAAATTACTCTTTGGATACCATTCCCAGCAAACTAATGCAAGTATTTGATGTATATCGATTTCAATCTGTATTTGTCAAGAATATGTGAATATTTTAACGAAGTACTTTGTTCATGACTTCCATATGTGTCACAAGTATTTTGTATCTGTATTTTTCTAATTTAATATGTTTAACTACCTATATTGTTGTACGTTTATTGTATTTTGTATAAATAAAATTGGCAAATTGATATTTACTGGCCAAAATCAACAAATAATTTGTTGGTGCATAAGCATCACCCATATATTTTAAAATACATACATTTTTCTTAGATAAAACATGTTTTATTCATTGTACATTATGATTTTGCTCTGAGGCAGCTCTGCCATGGAACAATGATAAATGCTATTTAATGACCTTTGAGACTCTGACAAGCATCAAACTTCATTGCCATCTTAAAGGTCGGCCACATCTACCAACTACCATTGGTCAGACTGTTGTACATTATTAGTATTATTGTCATTTCTCTTGTCCTGTTGTAATACATTACCTTGCCCCTCATAAAAGGCCAATGTTGCTGTTTTCAGGGTGCTATAAATAAATAGAAAATAAATCATTCATCCCCAGAGAATGGAAGAATTCCACAGTCTTAGGTGCTATGCTAATTCCTTGCGAGTGACCAGAACTTACCTGCTGGACCTCCTTGTCCCTCATGGGGACGGTCATCTTGAGGTCGGCATCCCATGACCTTGTGTCCCCCCCCACTTTCCTCCCACGCTCCAGCTCCTCCACCTGCCGCCTCATTTCATAATCCACGGCCAGTGCCACAGCACGGATGCTGCCCAAGTTCTTGAGTTCACTCCTTGCCCCCAAGTGGGGAGAACTGCTTGGCCGTACCGAGACATTGGCATCCACTCGCAGTGCCCCCTCTGGAGAGAACAGAGGGCAACGAGAGGTGTGACCATGAAAGAAACAAAAAGATGACACACCTGGCTCACATTTTGCCTAGCAATGCAGAATGATGCCCACCAACATCAGGAAAGTTTCAATTTACTCGGGGACACCGGTAGGTTAATTGTTCTCAGTGTAGTTGTTCTACCCATTACTTCGTCTTTCATTGAAATACTTACACATACATGAACATTATCATATGTCACTCTGTGTAATTACTTCATGTTTAACCATCACAATGCTCACTTGGGGGAAGAGGTAGTTCAATTGGTAGAGTGCTGGACTATTGACCGGACACCCTTCACCAGAGCAGTGTCATTTTTTAGGTTGTACCACATCTTCCTGGGAAATCAAAGGTGACACAGGAAAAGGAACTGTCCCCACATACTGCCCTGCTATAATGTGTGAATTTCACAGGCTGCTTTGGTTAGAGATATGTACGTACACAGTTTATTTTAAGATAATAAATACCGCAATACTTTCCTGATTGGTAACATTGTCAGAGCAACAATTATATAGCCTTGAGTTTGAGGGTGCACTTCAAGAAAATGTGAGTTGATTACAGAATAAATCAAAGTTTCAAATATGCTGGGAGAAGAAAGAGAATTTGCAGGAGGAAATCCAAAGAAGGCAGTAAAAAGTAGATGGAGGCTATATTGAGAGGTACTTGCTGTATGTCAATGGCAGCAATAGAAGGGGAATGTTAGAGGTAAGGAAGAAGAAGGTAAAAACTGGGCTATTTGGATGACATCTATTTCTATCTTGTAAGCACAGGCTACTGCTAGGGGTGTGTGGCAGGAACACACCAGACCTTTAACATCAAAAAATTAAGTTTTTCTTAACTTTTAGTTACAGTATAAATTTATAGAATAATTTAAATAATCCAGATAATACAGGTACACTATCTAAGTTAAACCTTAGACCTCTAAGGGGTCATCAGAACGCATAAGCCCTTCCATCACGACAAGAGTGTCATCGATTTGGTATGTCATTCAACTTAGTAATGTATGTTTCTGTCACCTATTCTTCAATACACATTTGTTTTATTCTTAACAACCTTAAAATACCTTCTAGCAAAAATAGAACCTTTTCAGTTTAACTTTAGGCACGATTAATCCACACCAAAATAAGATACATATAAAAAGGTTAAAAGTTGTGGAAATGTTTTCAATAATTTCCAAAGCTTCAACATACAATTACACACCATTGGTGTAAAATTCTTCTCATTTGAAATTTTTTTTGCCAATTTTTGAGGTTTAAAGACTGATAAGATTCTGTCGTTTAGTTCAGGATTGTTTTTAATTTTTAAATTATTTATTTACATCATCAATCCATTGAGTTCAACTTTTTATTGTGGGTATCTATACTTCCATTTCCTGATGAGAAAATTTCTGGATAAAACTTTAAGTGTTGTTAATACTCACATGTATTAATTACTTTTGACATAATTTCTAGCTTCGGGGGGATTTATTGCTGTGGATAGACCTCTGAGCTAATGACCAGAGAGCCTAGGTTTGGTTTCGAGTGACACCTCTAGGCACCCTCAGCTTCAATCTATCCACATTGTAACTGGCCACCACCACTAGGGTGTTTGCCAATTCCAAATATTGTTCGGTGCCCCCGTATTTTGCTCATTTTGAGAAAATAACGGACCCTTTTTACTTGCCTTCCATCCGACATGTACAAGTTCCCAAACGTGTGAGGATTAGAGACAATTCCTTGACCAAAGAGGCTGCTTCTTCGCCGCTACAAAGATCCGGGGCAAACACAATCTCCATTAGGCCAACACCAGCTCGGTTCAAATCCACTAGGCTCCTGTCAGTATTTAACCATTACAAATTTCTCATCAGAAACATTTAATTCAACTAAAGTTAGACTTGTCAACGTGAAACTTCTACCATTAGCATGCAAGATTCCATTTCATCAACTGTAGACACATTTATATACTTATTCACTTATTATTGCACTCATACAAAATCTGTATATTTACAAAATATTAACCTTTTCAAGTCTAATCAGCCAATGTAGTTATCTCCATTTTAAATTTCATGAAACATAGGTGGTTTGTGAAAAAGAATGATTAAGCATGTACATACTGGATGATCAAATTTCAAAACAATATTCTCTTTAATAAAAAACTTCCAAGAAAAAACACTTCAGAGGTCTCTACAAAATTTCAACTCTTGGGCTACATTACAATTTGACGCTCACTTTTAAATTTTGCAAGGACAAAAAAAAACAGCTGATGCAGTAATATGGGCACTGGAATATTTTACTTGATGATTTAATTGATTCAAAACAAAATATTATGGAGTCATGGACGTAAATACACTAGAATAAATTGAAAGAATGAATAAATGTTATATAACTTGGATTGTAAGAAGGCCAAATAATCAGGAAAACTTTCCATCAATAAACATTTGACCATATAGATATGATATTTGTTTTTCAGGTTTATAAATGATTTCCCCTAGCTCCAGCTGGAATTTTAGAAATTGAAAGGGTATCAGTCAGGAAAAAATCATAATTTAAATTATTGTGGTGTAAAATGAGATGCAAGGAATGAAAAATGTCAATTGGCAAAATTTTACTTAGCTCTTTGTTCTTCAGTAAATGTTCACAGACATGAGAAAAATCATGAGTCAACAAAATAATATCTCATGTGGAATCATTCAAGATTAATAGCACTTATATATATATTAATTATTACATACAAACTTAAAGCCCACTTTCAATAAAATACACACATAAATGAAAAAAAAAGATAAATTTAGGATAAACTAACTTGGTGCAGGTGAATTCTAAGGCATAGATTGTTTAGAAAAGATTCACAAATGACAAGATTCATAAGGACAGTATTAACATAAAAGAAATTGTATAACTTTGGATATTTTGTTTATAATCACCCAGGCATAACTGTAAAAAGAATATATGATTTAATATTTATATAATGGACTTGCAATTTGATGCCAAGCCAGCAGTCAACCAAGAAACCATGGAATGTGTTACTTTCCAATCATGCTTGTGGTATGATCAATTATGAGTTTGATTTCATTAATGATGCAGATATCAAAACTTAATTCATTTTTTTAATAACCAACCTCATATTCTTCTCATCATGTAGGCTCTTCCCACTGTCCTGCTCAAGCTGCAACTGAATCACACGGGACTTCTTCCTGTATAGCTTCTCTTTCCTCTGCCAAACGTAAACTTCAAAAGGGAGGACGCCGTCATGAGCTAATGGCTTCCTATGTTGTGTGATCTGATATCCAGCCTATAATATCAAAATACTAATGATATTATGTCAGGCATTGATATGAAAAAGGTTTAATGAAGGATGAATTCAAATCAGTTTAGTGAAATATCAATATCAAATAGGTACCACTAGGTCAAACAAATAATAACCAGTTGGGGAAGTGACCCCTGAATTAAGGCAAGGTAATTCAGGAAGGAGAATGAATCAACAAAGTTCTAAATAGCTCATTTTTGATAATAAAAAACCTATAGTCCATAGTTCCATCTGGCCAGTAGTCCAACACTCTACCCCTGGACTACTGTGTCTCATCCTTTGATAATAAGTGAATACAATGACTAAAAAAATACACTTATGAATAACTGGATGTTGATGACAGACTCTACAGCCAAAGTTGTTGATTTACAATATCTAAAGCCATAATGGGAAAGGTAAAATAGATAGTTGGTATTCAAATTTTTTTATAGTTGTCATTTAATAATGGTTTCATAGAGCTTAGAAAGAAGAGGTATAATAGATATGGGGGTGATAGTTGGCTGGCTTGTCTCTCTTTCTTAAAGACTGCACTTTAAATAGTCAGGGAAAACTCCCACTATGAGACACTCATTTATGATTGAAGCTACTAGTTTAGCAATAAATACAATCAACTCTTTGAGAAGGTAATTTGGTAGTCACACAGATTTGCTATCCTTGATTGAAATTAAAGTTTCATTTTTATATTCCCAGTCTATGAATATTTATGAAATTCCTTATACACACAACAATTTTTGTATTATTTACCCATATTCCAGATTATTAGAAATTAAATATTTACTTTCCAACATTGACACCTATCATATCCCCATCAACATAGTTACATTTTTCTGATAGTGGAAGGTCATGTGTGTTGTGCGTAGCCATGGAATGGCTTAATGAGAGTAATAATTGATACTCCTTGCAGAATGAAAACAAGACAAGTCTAAGAGGCAGCAGAAGATAGTCTAACTTCAGGAGTACCTCAGCCAGGTCAAAGCAAAATGTCATCTGCTTCCAGTGGAGTGGTCAATCAAGTGGTTGCGGCATATTAAAAAATCAACTGTGGGAGGCAACTGGAAACCAACACAAAAACATTCACATGGAAGTACAAAGGATACAGTGATACAAATAAAGAATCCAGGTAACCATGGGATTCAAGGTCATTGGAGTGGGTACTACACCCAGCAGCGAGGGGTCAAGACTTCTGCAGTCACTATTACACAGAATTCCACCACAGCTCAGTCAAAAGCCATGGAAAAGGAAAAACAGAATAATTCACAAATCTTAGATTAGGGGATTGAAATGTAATGGTGATTCAGAACAGAAAAACTAGGAAACAGCAAAAGAGAAATGAGGGAAGAAGACAAATATGCCCTATTTGCAAGAAGCACTAAGTAAAATACAGAGATATGACAAGGTTGCTTTAATAGAGATGACAAAATGGAAATTTTGAAATAGAAGGTGGGTGAAATTAATAGAAAATGAGTTCTAAATAGTTATGACTAGGAGTACATCATTAGCAACCAAGGAGGAAAATTGGTGTAAATATTTGACTAGGTGAAAAAAATGGAGTTGTTCTGGAAGAAAGTACCTGATAATAAAGGGGCAATATAATAATATTGTGGGAGTAGGACAATAAGGGCGGTTAGGCGATTATTGTGAAGAACAAGAAATTACGCCAGTACTACACAATCAAGCCAAGAAGATTTAATAGAACCAACATATTATTTAAAACAGTCAAATGTTTAGTAACACATAAAAAATACGCCATAAGAATTGGATTTTCACTAGTTAAGAGATATATTCAGAAACAGTTTTCAATGCATACGGCTTACAGAGGGAAAACATAAATTATGCTGACATTCAGAAACTTAGTTTATGATGACCTGTAACTGGATATTCAAGAAGAAGAAAAGGTAGACTATTTGAGGCTTTTTCTTAAGCAAGTTAGAAGGACCCTGACGAATCTCTGACGAAATACTCTGAGTAAATTTAGGACGATGAAAGCAAGGATACGCCTTAAAAGAGTAGTACCCTAATTTAAAGGAAACGACAGCAATGGAAAATGAAGCAGACCATAATAATACCTACTGAAATATAATTCCAGTGATACTCACCGGAAGATCTGCATAAAAGTAATGCTTTCGATCAAAATGAGAAACAGGATTCAGTTTACATGATAATGCCAAAGCTGTCATTATTCCAGCTTCTACACATCGTCGATTTAGCACCTAAAAACAAAAAAACTGTAATTAGTCGTTGGACATTCCTGGAATATGGAGGAGGTTGAGTCCAATTTAAAAATGTAAATTATTTTTGTCTGTAATGAAAATTCCAAAACTCACAGGAAGAGTACCAGGAATTGCAGCGTCAAAGAGAGAAACATTGGTGTTGACAGGACAACCAAAAGTTGTACCGGCACTAGAAAAAAGTTTGGACGCCGACGAAATTTGGGCATGGACTTCTAAACCGACAACACCTTCCCATCCGCTTCTAAAGAGGAAAGGTTAAAATTATGGTCATGTAAAATGACGAGCCTTACAAACACCTAATATATTCAATAGCGTATCACACCAAAATTACTTTAAATTGACAAGCTTCGACTTCCATTCTACATTGTCCGAGGTACTGTGGCTTCGGCATAATTCTTTGGCTTTTATTATATAATTTCTGGCTATTAGGCCTTCTAAATAGACAGCTTTTGAAAGCATTGGGCACGTTTATGTGTTTATATTCTATCTCAGGGCTTATAAATCAACTACTCTCCGACAACTCTCTAAAATCCCACATTCTCTCTGGAACATAAATACGACATGTACCTTTGAAAACAGAAACGATAGGTTCAGAGGACATACAAAAATATTATCAAAAATGAAATGCTTCATTTTCAGTTTGTCACTATCAATAATACCGATTGACAGAAAAAAACATGCTTCAAAAAATGTTTTTCTATGAAGGAATATAGGTTTTATGTAATTAACGTATTTTTTACTTCAGCCAAAAATTAAAAACCTTAGCTTATGAAGTATTGGCACAAGTCCGCCAAACGGATTGCGACAGATAGCTTCTCCTCTGGGCCTTTCGCCAAAAGTATTTTCTCAAAAGATTAAAATGATATATTTAATGTTCACTAAAACCATTCTTTAGCATATTTCAATAATTTGTTTAATTAACATTTCTCATCAGTGGTCTTCCTAGAACACGTTCCAACCGTGAACTCAATGCAGTAGATAAGCGCAACCCATTGGTTTCTTGAAGGAGTTTTACAATGAAACCACGTCGTAATTACATATTTGGTTGATAGATGGCGCTGGTGTCATATTACTGCCGTAGATTTAACTTTGTCTTTTACGTATATATTTATTATATATTTCAATATGCATTTTTTCAATTGTTAATTAAACTGTATTATTAACACGGTGCCCCGGCATTAGGAAATGACTCAGGTGATGCTCGCAAGAAAGAAAAACATATGCATTGGCCATTTTATATTTATTGAACGGAGAAACTCATACCATACGATTCATTTAAAAAAGCACAAATTATTAATTAAAAAATGGACCTCACAATTGAATGTATATTTTTACGAAAAATCTTTACAAAAGAAATGCCAACGTTTGATAGGCAGGACTAAAATCTTCCAAGGATAATTTATTATTTTATAGTAACTGGCTCTGCAATAAAGACAAAGGATGATATTAGAATTGTGGGATTGTGCAAATATGAGAAATATATATGAAATCTGGTCAGTCAACAGTTAAAGGGTAACCTTTTTTTACATTAATTTATAAAACGAATGACAATGACTGCTGCAATTACCAAGAAAGTAATTTAAAATGAAGGTATCACAAAAAAGTTGTAAAAAAGTATTATGACTGAATACTCCACTACCACCCAAGGGAATTTCTCTTGTCCCACAGGAAAAACCCACGAGGAAAAGAGATCCCAAGGATGAATATGAAAAACCATCAATTAGTACCCGCGCATTGTGAAAGTAATGTGAAAGACAGCGCAAGATAAAAAATATATAATCTGCAAAATACATAAGCCAATGTTAGTCATGAATATTTGAAAGTAAATATCTGAAGAAAATGTGTAGAATTAGAATAGTGAATTAATCTTCAGGATTATTGAAGATAGGAAATGTAAAAATTAATTAATTAGTTAATTTTATTCATCTCTACACAAAACTGCTTAATGGATAACAGACAAGCAAAAATTCTCAAAAACATGTCTATGAGAGTGACTCCTGAAAGATTGAAAATCAACTGCTTCAGATATTATTGGAATTATTAAATTGGACAAATCTTTCCTGTGATCTAATTGTGTTAATTCACGCCTAGCTGTAGTCATGCCTTGGTGAAAGAAGTTCTTTAGAGGGACAGATAGTGGTTTTTGGTCATCATCTAAAAGAAAATATAAAAAGGTATCCTGTAATAAATTAGGTTTTGTTACATGGGTTGCCCTAAATTAGTCACAAGGATGAACCTTGAGAAATTCTCCACCACATGAACACCCACATATGCAACTGAACCTATTTTTTTGTTACTTAAAATCAACTCCTTTTCTTTACCATCCACTGGTTCTCCTGTACTGTATTGATTATGTTCATGAAAAGGAGATGATAAGTTAGTCAAAAGATCAAAGCCATTAAATATGGTATTTCCTTGGAACTGGTTGGAAAGCAAATTACTAATTAATGCAGTTTTCAATGCTGTCCGGCATTGGTGTGTATTGCAATTGTGATTACCCTTACAGTTTTGCCTAATAATATCGAAAAAAATTTCTATGGGATCTTTATTAAGGTTTCTTGTGTTGAGGTATCAGATCTGCTTACTTTTCAGTCCAGTCCACAACAACATTACCACTCTTATGGTTGTTAACCACCCATCCTGCAAAGGAAGGTGGATTACCTTTTTCTTTCCCAGGAACTCCCATGACCTGATTTTGACAAGGGCCAATTGCCAGGGATCCATATGAGGACTTCTATTCCTGATGGAAAACTTCAAAAGTCTCTTATATAACCACACCCCACTTCCACCAGGCATTGCGCTCTAGCCAGCTCATCAATGTCCAAAACACCTGCAAAAAAAAGATGTACATGAAGTTAAAAAACAAATTCCATAAAAAAGGAAAAAATATCACTTCTCACATCTTCCAACTAATGCATGTACTATTGAGGCAACATTATTAATAAAAACTTGGACCGCTGAATTTACATGCATTTTCTGGAATGATGTCAGGACAAATGAGCCTACATAAATGGAATTGGATAAGGTGATAAACACATCACAGACAAAAAGTATTATTGCCAATCAAATTATAATATTAATGGAAACAGGTAATATAAATAATCAACTTTGAACCATGATATTGTATAAAAGGTTCCAGTGTGACTTGATAAACTTTTTCAAAGCTAATTTAAATCTCATGGTCAAGTCATCAAAAACAAAACTCCAAAACTATTATTATTTGGACTCTGAAAATTGTCAATCATGCGCCAACAAACCATTATTCCATATTAACCGCTCGTTATATTTTGGTGGTAATATGTCAGTTCATCTACACAGAAATTGACATGTTCACATTAAAGAACTTGATTGAAAAACGGACAACACGGGAGAATAAATAAATAAATAAATATACATATATACATCCATAAAAGTTATTATAACTAAGGTTTAGTTATAAATATTACAAATTACATATGAATGCATTGGATTCTAAGTTTGAATGTCTGGCAATTCCGAGACATTAACAACGCCGTAACGGCAATTGGCCTTCTGATTCATCCTCGTGTAAAACGACTAAAATTTTGGGAACTGTAAATATTTCGTACAGTAGATCAATCAATATCACTAACTGAGCCAAGACGCGGTACAAAAAATACACATTACAATGGAATTTTTGGGTATTGTAACAATTTCTGAACATACTGCATGTAAAACCAGTATTTCACTAACTGAGGCAAGTAGAACCAATTATTCATTAATCGACTTCCCCATGGGTATAATAGTTATTCTACACATTGAATAACTTTTGATGATTATTAAAGCTAACAGGGATATTATTATTGACTGGCAACATGTACACGCGAGTTCGTTAGGTACGAAATCTAATTACGGAACTTTCCTCTCAATTACCCTAGGAAAGTTGAATTGTATTCGTCCTCTTAAATCATAGCCGTACAATCAACTTCTTCTAGATTCCATAGCCGATTAATGGAATATTTACCAGTGAAATATCACAGAAAAATCCACTTATTTTGAACCTAGCGAGATTCAGTTGGAAGCGAAATTGAATCCTTCCCCGGGAAAACGCTACCCCCATCTAGGGAGAGGTCTCTCGGCTTAGTTGGAAAATCCCCTCGCAGATGGCTTGGAATAAGGCCGAAAGGAGTCCATTTCCACAGGCCTCGTATAAAGGTTTTTAAAATTTTTAGAATTGAATCGGCGATAATCTTCACGAAGTCCAATATTCGTTATTTGTAAAAGGCATTCATAAATTATGAAAACTTGACTTATGAACTTCTTAAATCCTATGCACTTCCTATTCAGGAATTATTTGGACAAATGAATAACGAATATTAGACCCGAAAATAAATATGATGGGTGATAAGTAGTGAATGTGTGTGTGGGTGTGAGTTTCGTTCACCATAAGAAGTTTGTTTTGGGGAAATGTTGTGCGTGTAATTACTGATTTAATGCATAAGTTACGGTTTGAAAAAAATAAATAAAACAACCAATCTGTGTTTGTGCTCCGATCTGATCAACAAGCCTCATCGTTTAGTCTTTGGGATAAAAGAAGTTTGGCACTTCAATTGGTGTGTGAAACTGGATCAAGTAATTATTTAAACTGTGCCTGAAAGCGAGTAAAGTCGACCATGGAGGATATATTTCAATGGTGCAGAGAAGGGAGTGCCATGCAGGTCCGGATGTGGTTGGACGACCCAGAACATGATTTGAATCAAGGGTGTGTCATTTCCTGATTTATGAATTTGTTCGGTTTTTATTACTAAATTGAATAAAAATAGCTGTAAAATATAGTAATTTGTAACAAGTACCGTATAAGACATTATTAAGAAGTTCTTTCATTCCTATTGGTGTCTATGTCTATTTGGCATGGAAAGAAAAGTCTTGTCGTGCTTTTTACTTATGATTGAACAGATCTTTGTGTGTGTATTTGGACAATGTTGTTAACATTTTCTTGTCGTAGCTCTTAATAACGGATAAGCGAATTCTTTTTTTATTTCGTATATTTTTCATGAAGTTAAGCTACTCATTATTTTGCTAGGATACTCCATTTATCATGTATCCAACGTTATGCAGTTGTGTTTGTGGCTTTGAAGAAATTACCAGAAATAGTGTATGTTAACACCATCGAAGTATGGTAGATAGTTCGCAGAAAGTTTAAAAAATGTCAGCAAAGAATAAGCGTGAAGTAGCTAATCCCAATTACTAGTGTTCATGGACAATATGGGCTCACGGCACACTTAATAATGCGACTATTCTTGTCTTCTTTTGTGATGGTATCTTGCTTTTTTTATGCTAACACCATGTATTCTTTTCTTTGGATTATTTTACACATAGTTTTATGATGACTTGTTCAGATCATTTGAATGATATCGGAAATTACGTTCTTCTGAATGGTGTACATCGGGAAAGTTTAAGTGAAGGCATCAATTAAGCACTGAAGAACTTAGGGTCAGTTACGCCCATTCCGAGTGATGGATAGCTGTATCATGTTATGGTCTTTTTTTACTCCCTGCGTCATTGCTGCTAAATGGTATTCGTCGGATGACATCTCGACTGACCGCAATGGTCTTCCGTTAGTGGGAGTGGTCTAACCCTTCCGAGGAAGGCGAAGTAAAGGCATATGTGAAGGATGTAACATTTTTTTCTCGACCAAATGCATGTGGGAGAACGGGGGCATGACGTAACACTTTGGTTAGTGGGGAAGGAGGAGCGCCTTCTCGCAGATCGTCGATTCCTTATATGGCAAAGGCCAAATGGAAGATTTTTCGGTATATTTCATATTTATTAAGCTTACGTTCTATAGACGTATGGGTTATTTTAGCTGTCAATTCATGTATATCTAATCGATAGTAAGAATTTCTTGCTTCCAAGTGCCATTTCGGGAGTTAATTACGAATTTCACTTTCTTCACATGATCATCGAGTGACTTTAGTGGTTCCTTTTTGCAGATTTAAATTAATTAAAATCTTCGGTTGCTCAAAAACCTTGTAGGATGCCAGGGATTCGTTGAAAAGGGCCCGAAATACACCAGCTGTTCACAGCTTCAAGGATAATGTCGCTGCTATCGTATAAGGACGCGATTTTAAATCGCATTTGCGTGGGCGTTTGTTGATTTCACAATTTAGTCATAAAATTGCCTATTCCGTATGTATCAAAATGTGAAATGGCAAAAAAAGACGTAACCATGGCTGCGTTGTAGAAATGTTTAATGTGCTTTAAAGAGTAGAAATAAACTTATTTACAATTACTTAATGCTCCGCAAGCCGTCGCAAGGGCGTATGGGTGTTAGGGCACCACCCGTAATTAAGCGAAAACCGCATGGAACAGCCACAAATTTACACAATCCATAAACAAACATCGTATACATTCATGCAAAAACCCTTACACATGCAAACACTCAAACTAACATACACATGCACCTACAAATATACCTGATGTCTTTGCAATATTTAATTTTGTTCCGACTTGTACATGAAATGTTTTTAATATTTCTAAAATGTCTTCGGTGTCTTGCTATTATGATTCCTGATTCTTCGGGGAAAGAATGAGTATTTTTATCTATCTGTATTGGAATCTATCTCCCTTATCTAATCTTTGTGGTTTGATCTATGTAAGTAGTGTGGGGCCATAATAATTTCTTTAGTGTCATTGTTAAACTCGTTTGTTCTGAATCTTTCTAAAAGTCTAAAGTCTCGCTTGTTCTCTTCGTATCTCAAGTGGCACCCAGCCTGATTCCTCTAAAATACCTGTCACGCTCGTCTTCTTATCGTAATCATTTTTGAAGAATCTGTCGGATTTTCGCAGTACATTATCTCTTTTAGCCGAACTTTCTCCCAAGGATCCCAGCGGCCTATTCCAATTGTGGCCTAACTAGATCAAAATAACACCCCTCTTTAACTTTCTCATTACATTTCCCCACCTACCGTTTAATGAAGCCGTGTGTTTTTTTAAAGCGGATCCATATAAGAGCGATCATAACTTTTAGCCGATTCGGTTACTCATTTTTCGTTACTTGCCCTGAACAAGGATTAAGTTTTTTCCACCGGAAAAACTGTAAAAAGGGCAGGATTAAAAAAAAATCTTGCGAAATAATAATGATAATGTCAAAAAGTTGGACAGATGAAAATTTGGGTTATTCTCACCCGATGAGGGAAGACAGAACCATTATAATGCAATAATGAAAAGGAACAAAACTAAAAATGAAAATTCCACGCATAAAATATTGATAGCGAAATGCAATATGTTAGGAAACTCCGATTTACTCCATGCATATAATGTACAAAGTTGTCAGTTTAACTTTTTTAAATCTAAGTTTCGTAAAATAGCGGATATGGAGCCGTTTGCGACTTACAGTTAGTTGTATGCATGTGATTTTGGAACGCGAAAATTACACCCATTGTACATTAAAAGTTAATTATCGTCTCCGTGACCATGGTTAAGGCTGTACACTCCTCATTTACTAGTTTGAGCGGAATTGTGGTCATGTTTTAACATCAGTGGTAGAAATCCTATTACATTGGAGTCACCACACGTATTGAACGCGCCTGAAAAGTATTTGGATGGAAGCCCGCGATAATGAGTGCATTTACATTGACTGTTTACACAACCCATTGATTTTCTCATTATCGGATACTTTCAAAAAATGTTTGGCGTGTAATTAAACCGAAAATATCTGCATTTAAAGGGAAATAATCTCCAGGCTTTCGTCAAGACAACGTAACCATTTCAGAGTGTAAAAATAATTCGCCTTGACCGGGATTCGGGATTCGAACCCGAATCTCCGGAGGTCCAGGCGAGTGCCTTAGTCAGTTAAGAAAACGAGGTATTATTCTCTTATACATGTCATTGCTGAGGAGCACATGGCAGTACTGATGATGGTATCAATAATTAGTTATCTATCAAACCTAATGTGATAAATTATGCCACATACTCGTATTTAATGTTTTATTGCTTATTAATGCAATAATTAATTGCGGAAAAAGAATGCTTGAGCACTAAGCATTGCAAAGATCTCAACTCTGTAGGCCAATAAATGGAAATTTTTAAGGATTCAATTTCAGCGAAAAATTTACCGTACTTCTTCAAACTCCATTGTGTTACTTTTCCCCATCTTTTTTGCCATAAAAGTTAATTCTTTCCCAAATATGTTTTCTTATACCCATCCCTCTCCAATATCAAAAATTGAACGCAGTGGATTAGGGTTAGGGAGAACCCTTGAATGTCTGTTGTGGTCCATTTACTACTGTACCTTTTTAGAATTTTAGAACATATTTCTTATGAGCCCTTTGAGTAAGAATAATTGAAGACATCATCAATAATTGTTCTCAGATCGAGCCCCACTCTACAAATTGTTTCAGTCTTTTGGTATGAACTGATATGGAATCTAGCTTATTGATATGAAATGAAATTATTGACTTTGATATAAAAACACGACCCAGGTTTTGACATTGAACGTCATCATCAGGTGGTCCCCATACTTGGTATATATACCTTCTGATCGAGGGAGGGGGGTGGAGGGATAAAAAGTTTAAAATGTAGCTGGGAAGAAAATAGAATAACATCTTTCTGTGTCAATCGTTGACTTGGAAGAGTGGTAGGTCTAGGAGTGGGGAGTGGGAGGGATTCAAAGTTTCATTGGCAAGTTCATTCTTGCAACGGATGCATTTCAAAATTTCCATCTGCTCCAAAGCATCGAGCAGCTGACCTTTATTTTCAAAATGAAGAACTTTAGTCACAAAGTCACTTTTGTGATCACTTTCGATGAGGCACTTCACAATTGGGGATGTTATGTTTTTATTTTTTACTCAAATTAGGTGTTCTTTTATCCTTTCTTTGAATTTTCGTCAAAAAAAATGTAATCTAGCTTTTTGGATGCATGACTAATTCAATGTAGAGGACAATTTTGTGGGATCAACCGCTCTAATTTTTCTGGGTAGTTTGTTTGTTCTCTGGGACATTGTCTTGCTGTGTTTAGTAAGAGTTATGAGAGTAGAGCATTCATTTTTTTAGGATTGAGAAGAATTAATGGGGAAGGTGGGGGGAAGTTTTGGGGTGATACCGTGTTTAAAATATGGGCTTCCCAATTCTAAGAGGGCTAGTGTTTGAATCCCAGTGGTGGCAGGATTGTCCAGTGGTACCTCCATCCCTACTTGGGATTATGTGCAGACCATTTGAGTCCACCAATCGTCCGATGGGACATTAAATTGTGGTCCCCCTTGGTGCCTTTTGTTAAGAGTAGCTATACCCCAATACTGTGTTTCTGTCTTCCTCCATTCCTTAAATATCCTACCCCTACCAAATTACCCTCCTATTCTTATGGGAAGAAGTGGTAGTCCAGCGGTAAAGCATTGGAATACTGACTAGAGGGCCTAGGTTCAATTCCCGGGCAAGCCTCTCTGGGAATCTTCAACTGCACCCAAATTGTGTGATTTTTTGGGTTCCAGATCTTCTTGGGAAACCATAGCCAGGACGGGGAATATGGAACTGGCCCCCCTATCCTGACCTGTGAATTGTACATGCTGTCAGGCTTAGTAGTGGTTAAACTTTACCATCACCTACCAAACTGACCTTTGGGTTGCTAACTGTGTTTATGAAAGTTTTTATCTCTAATGACAAAAATTACGTTAGCTGCCAGTTGCCTCTCCTAATAGCTAACAGATAGGAAAAACAAGTAAATTGAGCAAAACAGAAGTAAATTCTTTTAAGCCAATATCTGATGCTCCGCTGGGGCAATGCTTTTGTCTGTGAAGAGGATTGTGAGTGAAAATTTAATTCTTTTCTCTGATATTGCAAGAGTGAAGCAAAATTTTTATTCTCTAATTTCAATTTGCAACTAGGTATTGCAGATACTTTTTGTATGATAAATTTACCTTCTAGTTATGGCATTACCTTCTCAGTCATTCTGATAGACATATATGATGTTAATATCATAATACTTGAGAGGCTTGAAAGAATTACAGAAGTAAACTTGAGATTCTAATAGCAAGTTTTGTGGCATTCTTTCATGGACTCTTTCAGAGATGACCACGGTTTCAGTCCCCTACACTGGGCTGCCAAAAGGGGGCACTTGAAGATAGTTGAGTTGCTGGTGCAGCGTGGTGCAAGGGTTGGGGCCACCAACATGGGAGATGACACTCCACTTCACCTGGCATCTGCGCATGGCCACAGCGAGATAGTTAACCTGGTCAGTTTAACCACCCCAAAGCGCATCTTAATGTATCATTAATCACTCTGTCAAGGTTTGTTAATGGATGACATTTCATCCATTGCATGAAAGGGATGTTGTACAAATAGTTAACTTTTGTCAAAAATCATGTGGTGGGAAAAATAGGTATCCAGGTAAGCTTAGTTTATGTCTCGTGGGATAAAAATAATTATTGAATTATATTCCTAAATACTCTATTCAATCTCACCTGTTAAATCATCTATGATTAGTCAATTATGACCAGTTATCTACTGGTTAATATTGGTTTTGGATGTTCACACGGATAAGCTACTGCCACACTTCTAAGCTCACCTAATGCAGCACAATGTGAAACCTTGAACTTCAACAAGCCCCTCTTCATCTACATACGTACATGTACTTGAGTCCTCCTTCCATTTCATCCAACATCCCATCACCATTCATAACACTCTGCAACCACTTTTCCTTCCTCCTTTGGATTTCTTCCAACAATCATCTCTCCTCCCCTGTCACCATGCCTAGTACTTCCTCATTTGTTTTTTTAGCCATCAATTTTATTTTTTCCATTCTCCTCCATGCCTCCATCTTGATATGTTTCTGTCTACACATAGCATTTTCCTTTAATGACTATGTTACCATGCCATGAGAAACTTTGATCCCATATCAAAGTTTTATAGTATTTTATTTAAATATACCATTTTTACCAATGCACAGAAGATATAACTTTTTGGTATTTTGGGAAATTATTTGCAATGATATATTTTAGTATTTTTATTGTTAACTAGAAATAGTTATTTAAAGGTTTTCTATTTTTGAAAAGTGAATGTTGTCAACACACTATTTAATTTGATTCTGCTGCTAATCCTAACTTGGTGTTATTTGAGATAGCCTCTTAAATCAAGTGTACTTGCCAATACACTATTGCACTAATTTAATATTCTGAATTTTCCAAGAAACTGCTGGGGATGCCATGGCAGTAAATTTTAGTGGAACCATCTGCTAAATGTGCATTACAATGCAAAAATTTCAGAGTGTAAAAATCATTCGCCTTGACTGGGATTTGGGAACCCAGATCTCTTGATGTCCGGTTGATTTCTTTAGCCAGTTAAACTATTGAGGCATCCTCTTACACTCTGAGATTTTGAAAGCTTTAAAGGACAAGTTGTTGTGACGAAATGCCATACATAATGTTCAATTTTACAGGCATCATAGTTATGAGCGATGCACCACAGTCTACGAGGTTAAAGCCAATGTTAAACACAAAGGTGCATTTGTTCATTATATAAAAGCCCTGCCCGAAAAACCTTACAAGTAGCAGTATGTTATCTGAATGACTTATATGTGTAATTCTTATATGAATAAACAATATGTACCTATTCCCAGGTTTTCTCCAATTGATTATTTGCTCTTCTTTCCCCTTTTCTCCATACTAAATTCACTTCCTGACCACATCCTTAAATTATCCCTGGTTGCCAAAAGTGAGTGGTTGAGACTTCCATGTTGGCCTGAAAAATTAATCATAGTAAAATAAATCTCACGAAGAAACACTCCTGGAGGAGAGATTTGTGTCTAATTATTATAGTACTGTAGACACTTAACCGTTGTGAACTTGTTCAACTTTTCAAGTTAAAGCTCTTTCCTTGTGTTTATGCACACTACTATCTGACTTGAATAAATCTGGGTTTGCATAATTTTGATTGTTGTGAGTTTATCTGAGATTAGTTCCTACACTTGTGTGCATTTGCACATGTCGATTGAAGCAGAAGTGTAATGGTGAATAATGATTAGTAAATTAAGTGAGTAAGATGAATTCATGTTCATAGTGTGTACATTGTTTTTCTTGCAGCTCCTCCGTCACAAGGCAGACCCAAACTTCACCAATGAGCACGGGAACACACCCCTGCACTACGCCTGCTTCTGGGGTTATATGGGGCTGGCGGAGGCACTGGTGAATGCCGGCGCACTCATTTCCCTGGCCAACAAAGATGGGGATACTCCCATCGACAAGACCAAAGGCTCAATAGCCAAGAGGGTTCATGGTGAGCTTTTGAGCATAAGTTGGCTGCGCACAAATACTACCAAATGCCAATACAATATGCTCCTTTCTTTCCTGATGACTACAAAACTGACCATTTTCTTGGGTATACAAAAAACAATTAAAGAAACTATCAAAAAAATCCAAAATAGGTATTATGGGAAGAATCAACCCCAGCTATACTCTTACAAATGGGCAAAGGATATGGTGAGGGAAATTAGAGAGGGAAATGAAATAAATAAATAATTCAAATTAAATAAGAATAAAATAAAATGATAAAGGGGGGGGGGGTAGAACAGAAAACGATGAAACCAAAATACGATAACAAAAAATCGCTCTGGCTAAGGCTTTGTAAGAGTATGGCTGGGGTTGGTTCTTACCATAATATTTATACGGCCGTAGTAACCGTTCGCTTCATACATCCAAAATATGTATACAGCATCAAGGGTATTTTTAATAAAAGTGTTTGTGGTTTGGTGTATTTTTATCATGGAAGAGGGAATATTTATGAAAAAATGCTCATTGTTTTTTTTAATAAGGTGTGGTAGAAAACATGGTCCTTTCAAATTCTGGGATAAATCTGTCACTGCTGCAAATATTGCCATATCATAGAAGAAGTTTAATTTGGGAGTTAATACGATGGCCTTCGAAAAACATGCATTTCTCTTTATGCAGTCTGACTTTAGTTTTAGGAATAAGATAGGAAATAGGTTTCTTCCTTTTCCTTCAATAAGTTATCTTCCAGTATTCTATTTCCTTTAAGGGGGCGCAACTCAGGAAGAATGCCCCAGTATTTAGTATTCTATGCTATATAATTTGCATAATTGGTTCTCTGAAACTATGAGCTATCTTAGACAAAATGGGATATTTTTGCGACCAGGGAGTTGAGGTGCATATGTCCTGTCTGCACTGTCCAGGCTGTCAGTTTGCATGGTCCCTTGTCTCTCCATGTGAATGTCACTGTAAGTGCCATTTATAAGTCGCGCTGCTACCAATTTGCATAAATGTATTTTAATTATGCAACAAAATATACCTTGGATATTACTTGTCAATGACGAGAGTCTCATAAAATGATGATTTTACTAGGTTTAACTGACAAAAGGCTTAATGGTATGGTGAAACATCAGTTTTCTACCCATAATTAGTACTAATCCTAAGAATGTTCTCCCTATGTTACTTCAGAACTCTTTTGCAGACAATTGAAATTAAATTAGACACTCTGGTGTGATTTTTTTTTGATTTTGTGCTTAGTGAATTAGTTTGTCTAGAAAATTGCAATTTACTTTGAATGGCTCTTAAAATCATTACTTTACATAAATCATATGGAAATGTGAGTTTATTTTATCATTGAATAAATATTATTTGCTTGATTACAGAGCTTGCTGTAGAAACTGGCCAGGACTTAAAGAAGATCACATTCAAGGACCAGAGTTGGTTGGGACTGAAAACACGAAGCAGTGAGTATAATTACCTTCCTTTGCCCCACCTAACAGAACACACCATTTGACAGTGCAATAAGCCTCTCTTCAATTTTGCAAACTTCCTAAATTCCATCCAACATGCCTATCCTATTCCCTAACCTTTCTCGATCACCAAACATTCTTTCCTCTATTAGTCTTCCAGTGCCAATCAAAATGATCTGAATCCATCATTCCACCTCCTTTGGATATCTCCCAACAATCCCCTTGTGAAAGCTTCTTTGCTTAATGATATTTTTCTCCTTTTGTCTCTGCTACTTTGAAGGTTTTGGTCAAAAACACTTCCGAGATACGTAAACTATTACACCTGCCCTAGTTTTTGCCCTCCTATTTTAACATTCAACTTAGCCTTTTATTTCTCAAAATTCGAATAACTTTTGTCTTATTTACATTCATTCTTAACCTGCACATATCACACTGACTTTCCAATACACTCAGCAGTGTTTGCAACACCTTGGCTGACTGGCAAACTAAAGCTTGGTCACCCACAAACATAACTGATTATATGAATTGTCCAATGACTTCCATTCCTATCTCCTGCTCTTCCCATATCTCTTTAACTATTCCCTCCACACATAAATTGAACAGCACAGGTGATAATGGACAACCCTGCTTTACACCTCTTCCTAACACTGCTCTCTCTCACACTCACACCCGAGCAATCTGGGAGGTGTACAGGTTGCAGATTAGCCTCCTATCGCTTCTGTCCACTCTTATTTTCTTCAATGCATTCATTAATTTCATCCAATTCACCATATAAAATGCATTTTTGAAATCTCCCATGTTGTGGAAAAGTCACCTATTCCACCAATTGACTGCTATTTACTGCAATATACCAATTAGATTTTCCCACTTCACTCAATCAAATGCCTTTTCAAAATCTATGAAACTGGCAAATACATCCTGATTGTATTATATTTTCCTCTCTATTAGTGATCTCATTACTGCAATGGCATCACGCATGCCTCTCCCCTTCCTAAACCTGAATTGATCATCATCCCCCTAAAAGTAACAATTTGCCTTGCTCTCCATCATCTTTTTGATGATTTTCAGTGTCACCTTACCGGAATGCAAAATCAAACTTATTTTTCTGTAGTCTTCACATATGACAACTTTTTCTTGTTTTATATATAGAAATTAACACTGATCTGATGAAATCTTCCAGCCAAATTTCTCTCTCATAAATGCCACAAATTAGTCCATAAAAACTCTTCCCTCCATGTTTTCCTAAACTATTCAAGTAATTTTGTTGGGATTGTTACCTTCCACCATCTTATTTGATGTCAATTCCCTCAATGCACTTCCTATCTCCCCCACCAGTATGCCTGGTCCTGAGCTATCCTCGTCTACATCATACTCTCTTCCTATGCATAATCTTGCTGAAATATTGTCATTACCATATAGCTCTTCAGTATATTCTTTCCATAATTTTAAAATTGTTCCTGTGTCAATTAATACTGTTCCTGATATATCTTTGATATTGAGCATGGATTTTCTTTTATTACTTCCTGAAAATGGTTTCACTTTCCTGTACATTACATAATTTCTACAAAAAAGTTCTCTGCTACCTTTGAGTCAGCTGCTTCACTATGCCTTACAATGCCGTGAATGTTGAATCTTCTTGTAAACTTCTGGAACCACACACGGCTCCCCTTAAATACTTTTTCAGCCATTGATGATCCTGAGTTCTTATTAACGAGATCAGCAAAAATCACTTTCCCCTTCTCTTAAATGATATTCTTGTTAATAGTGTCGCATTGCAATGGATTTTCCTTTTCCCATACGGGAAGTAACCTTTCAACATCGTTGAGAATACGTGGTCGTTGTGTAGTTATTCTTATGACTCCCTTTGAAGTATTTATTTCCTTAAGTTTGTCCTTGTTTTGGAAGAAAATACAAAGCATTTATTTCGACAGGTTGTTGATGTTGTACATTAGATGAGCTATGCTCAGACCTTGATCCCGATGTTCAATGACTTCAATTTTCATTTTTACTGATATATTGTTCTTTTGTCGCTTTCCTTAAATGGATTTTTCTCATGGGTAATTTTTTAAACTATGCACAAATTACTATTAAACTTTGCACCAAATATTATTAAACTTTTCACCAAAGAATCGCTAATAAAAAGTTTGAACACAACTTAGGAAAGATGTGTGGTCACTAGTGACTCTAAGATGCTAGCGGAATGAGTGGTAAACAGAAAATGAAGTACATAATCATTGTGGGAATTCCACTCTCCCAACCACTTGTTATGCTAAAGTCACTCATTAAGTAAATCATTTTCGAGACCAACAATTTTGCTCTTAACCCGAAGTACTCGCTATGCAAGGTGCTTGTGTACCGAAGTCTCACTGTAATTCTATTCTATCCTTCTCCTTTTCCTTTCTCATTCCTAGGATTGACATCTTAAAATATTGTGTTCTGTTTTGTCTTGCTGAATATAGACAGCTTCTCACAATGTATCATAATCATTTTATTGGAATATGAGTTGATGATTCATATGTTTTAATGTAGTCAGGCCATTGATTTGTTTTTTCCCTCTTCTTTCCCAGGGGATGCTACACTATCTCGCCATCGTGGTATAAATATCAACGATCTCTCTCTGCATACACGTTTGGCCAACACTCCATCAGGGGAGACGTGGCGTGGACGTTGGCAAAAGAATGACATTGTTGCCAAAATACTTGCCGTCAGGGATTGTACCTCCAGAATTTCAAGGGATTTCAATGAAGAATTTCCCAAACTCAGGTACAATGGTCGACAGTTGCTTTCGGAAAAGTTGTACAGGCATATATATCAATGCTGAGTTTTGAGGTATTGTTTCAATGAAGTCTTTATTTAAAGAGAGAGAGTGATATTCTTTACCTTTGCTATCATTTCAAAGGTATGTGAAGTTTTTGTGTTTCATGGTTAACTACTGACAGTGGTAATATTATACCTGGTATTCATTTGTTGAGCTCTGCAGTCATGAATTGTTAGTAAATTTTTTAATCCTTCCAGACAAAAGTTATTTAACATTGGTCAGCCCTTTAAAATTCTCATGTATTCTTCTTCTGTAATTCATTTTGGTGATCATTTTGATTTTTCATGACTCACAAAGTGGGTATGTGAGTAGATTTGTGGTAATGTAACTCCTTCTGGATGTTTCAATTGAAATTAGAAACTTAGATTTCCGGACAAAATTGAAGAAAATGTACCTAGTTTTTAGTCAAAAAATTAACAGCAAACTGTTTGCTTAGGGAACTGAAGAAATCTATTGTGCTATGTTCAAACTTTGTCCTGTTGTATTCTTAATTTCCTCATTTGCATTTCACAGGATTTTCTCTCATCCCAATGTCTTGCCAGTTGTTGGTTGCTGCAACAGCCCTCCTCGGTTAGTGGTAATCAGTCAGTATTTGCCACATGGATCCCTGTACTCATTGCTCCATGATGCTGCAACCATAAACACAGGGGACCCCAGCATGCCTCCCAGGCCGCCTGTGGTTGACACTGCAACCGCTCTGCGCTTTGCCATGGACGTTGCACGAGGAATGGCCTTCCTCCACACACTCGAGAGAATAGTGCCTCAGTACCATCTCAACTCGAAACATGTCATGGTGGGTTTTCATCCATCTGAATGATCAGTTTCATTCAGATTTATGTGTTTGATGACTGGGTGTGCCACATGCCAGGAAAAAATGAACATTTTCTTAGATCTTTAGACTGAAAACCCTTGAATTGTTCTGGAAAATGGCAAAGTCATCCTGGACATTATGTACAAGTACAGTAATTACTTTTTTTATTCATGTACTAATAAATGAGCAATGATTGCAATGCTATTGCAGACCATGCTTTAGTCCTGAACTACTATGTAACCTGAAATTTGATTGCCTAGAGCACTCGAACAATTATTTAGATTTGCTCCTAGAAAAATGAGTCATAAACAAAAGCTGTTCTTGCTGTAGTTTATTGTGTAAATATAAATCTGTGCATTTGTTCTTTCAGATGATTTTGCCATCTTAAAACTTAATTTGTTGATCAGGGGGATATAGAGTGCACAAAATCCTTTGGTCGGTCTTAATTGTTAAACTAAGTGTATTTCCCAATACTTTTTAGCTGTTAGATTTGATATGGATATGTTTTGTATTGATAATTTTTAATGCAAGCAGTTTCTTATTTCTGCATTCAAATTGTTAAAGAAAATACTTTGTTCTTCCATGTATATTTTATTATGCACGACCTAGGTTTCAACTTGCTGAGTCATCATCATGTATTCATCTATGTAAGTCGAAACCTAGGTCATGTATAATAAAATATATGTAGAAGAACAAAGTATTTTCTTTTATGAAATGAATCGCTACCACAAAGTGACGCCTCAAACCATTCTATTCTGCATTCAAATTTTGAATTATTTTCAATTTCAGTTTTGGAATCATGCAGAACTCAAAAATAAAAGTTTTTTACTAGAAAGTAAAAAAGCATTTTCTCTCAAGAGTGAATTGAGTTTTTGTTTTTTTTTTATTTTTCATTTCCTTTTTTTTTTAATCTTATGATTATTTTCATTGCATAAACGATTCTCATAATTGGCGAAAATGTTCTCAAAATGAAATGATTATTGTGCTTCTTTTTTTGAAGAAATAATTTCTTGGTTGAATCTAGACTATAATTTCTTAAAAGAAAAATTTTTATTGTCAATGCATGGGCTTATATTTTTATATATTCAACAAATGGTGGAAATATAACCTGGAAAAGTTGAATAGTTTTCTATGGGATACATGGATATGATGTGGAGTTTTATCCTTAGATTTTTGCAGCCACACTGGGCAATGAACTTTATGTAGTAATTTAATCAAAATATTTTGTTGCTTGCAAGTAAATTTTGAGTTAGACTATTGCATCTCTAATGCTGAATTACAATTGGTGCAAGGTGAAGGATTAATCAATGAACAACTATAAGTAGAATTTAACCACTGAATGGGCAGGAAAAACACACATTCATAATATTGAGAAATGTTTAAGAAATGCCGAGTCCAATGCTTTGTTTCTTGGGGAAACAAACTCCACTCTTTAATGGCATACAAGACCTTTCACCACTCATTTCACTGAGAAATGCAAAGAAAAATAATATTTGTTTAAATATGGGAAAGCATTCAATGTATTCTAAATGTTTAGAAAAGTACTGTCGAAAATATCCTGGGCAAATCATCCAGCCAGGGGTGCTGGTAATTATTTTTCATGATTATAATTGACTTGCTTTTTTGGAGAAAAACAGCTGCCCTTTCGAGCAGAATGTATTTTGTAAGTACAGGTTACTGTACTTACAAAGGTGAAAAAAGATTTAAGGTGAAAAAGTTGGTAAAGCAAAATATTTTTAGTTCATGGCATCTTGGTAAACATTAGCCAAATATCTCACTTTGCCATTTAAGATTAATTCTTTATGGTGTCAATTTTTAAGCCGTTTGTTTGTGAAATACGTGGGTCTTATATGTTGGCCACATTCTAACTTGAGTACATTGCACATTGACACATTTTTCATACTGTGCATGTGTGTATGTGTATAGCAACAATGTAGCTACTGATTCTTTTCCATTTATTTCATTAGATTGATGAAGATTTTACTGCCAGGATTAACATGGCTGATGCTAAGTTTTCCTTTCAAGAAAAGGGAAGGATATATTATCCAGCATGGATGGCTCCTGAAGGTAATGGTTGAAATGTTCCCACGTTCTTCCTCTGATAGTTGCACCAAATCATCTTTAACTGTTTGGAAATAACCAGCTCAGATTTAGTGTTTTCCCGGCGTACGATTCTGGTGAAGTCTTTGCGGGTTTTCCACTGGGTCAGGGTGTCAGTGGCCGACATTTCAATGGCTAACTCCGCCATCGTCCTCAGGCCAATGCCCTGAGAACGATGGCGGAGTTAGCCATTGAAACGTCGGCCGCTGACACCCTGACCCGGTGGAAAACCCGCGAAGACTTCACCATAACCAGCTCAGTTTAGAATTGATTATTGTAAAGGTCTACCTTGGGAATAGAGTTAACCAAAGTCAAATTATTATTTATAGCCTTGCAGAAGAAATCCTCGGATCGTAATTGGGAAGCTTCTGACATGTGGAGTTTTGCCATCTTGATGTGGGAGTTGGCCACTCGGGAGGTACCCTTTGCTGACCTTACTCCAATGGAAGTGGGCATGAAGGTGAGTCTCTGCCTGTGAGGTGTGCCATAGATTTTGTGAGATGATATTAATCAAGAAGTTACACCAATGCATAGAAACATGATATTTTGTTGAAGCATAATAATGATAAGAGTGAAGTAAGATGAAGTATTTTCCACCGTGGAAATAGGGAATTCCAGTTATTCCAGACATTTTCTGGTGAATCAATTTTCATTCTGTGGATTGCTACAATAAAGCATAATGGTAAAGTTTTAAGCCCCTCTGGGATGAGACTTAAATGTTTCATATTAACACTGAAGGAGGTGATTCTGTGAGTTGGATAACATCTCTGTAGGCAACCCTGAAGTCACATCCCATATTTGTGCCTCGAGCACTTTCATGTTTTTTATTGCGAGTTCTCTTAATTGCGCATTACCAGACATTTGTCTGTTGACCAGCAAGGAGTAATGTACAGATGGAATCCCAGAGTATAGTTCTCCTTTCATTTTTCTCAACCCTGAAACTTCAAAAACAGTGAATTTTGTAAACCAGGATAAACCATGACTTTGCCAAGTTTAGACCTGATATTTGGTCTAACTGTGGCCCCTTGGTTGTTGTATACAAATTTGAGTTGCCCTTAAAGTACATTAAGTATTCATTACATTCAAGTACATTAAAGTACATTACATATTCTGTGATGAACGCAGTGCAAAGTAGTACTTAAAACCATAAAATGTGGTCTTTCAAGTATTAATTTTGCTGATTTTTAGTTTTCATTTTTTTATGAAGTAGAAATAGACTATCAATACAGGACATGAATGCCATCAGAAATCAAAAATGTTCTAGTGTTTATTTTGCCATTTATATTTTTGAAACATATTGTGGCAAACATAGCACTTGCATTGAACATAGTGCATATTGAGTATCTTGGTTGAATAGATATTCATTGACAATAGTTTATAATTTTTATTTGAAGAGATACGTACATAAATTATTGCTATTATTGGTAATGTACCATTTAAGTTAGGCTTTTAATGGGCACTAATTGTACATGTCTTCATTTGTTAGATATGTCTTACAGGACACCAGACATAGTCGTACTCTACACCAAGTCCTTCTTCATCTCTTTGTACTTCCTTCCTTCCTTCATTCCATCCAACATTCCTATCCTATTTCTGCCCTTTCCTAATTTGCATTTCCTCATTGAGTCTTTTATTTTATTTATATTGTCTAACCTGCCAGTACTCAGGCTTCTAATGGTTCCCTCAGTGCCAGAAATACACTTTAGGATCCTGAGCCTTAGTGAAATTATCACATAATTCTCTGCCGATCCCTTCATATTGTCACAATAGGAAAATTGATCACATTTTCAATGAAAAACATAAAAAATCATAAATAAGTGGAGTTCATGGTGTCTGGGATTATGTTCTACTCTTCCTAAGCACGGTTTTCGTATTGGATGTTTGTGTTACTTTTGCTCCTAAACCTGCCTGTATTTTTGCTCACTGCTCAAATCATATTAATGCCATTTTGACAGATTGCACTGGAAGGACTACGCGTGAACATTCCTCCTGGAGTGTCACCACACCTTGCAAAATTCATAAAGATATGCATGAATGAGGACCCGGGCAAGAGACCAACCTTTGACATGGTGCTTCCAATCCTTGAGAAGATGAGAAGATAAGGGTGTCGTTCGTCATTTTCTCCAAACTGTTACAGTTTGAGGAGCTGAAGAGTTAGGTCAGAATTCACGTTCATCTTTCTCTTTAATGGCTTCATCTAGTTGTAGTTCTCCCATCAGGATGAGTGGAAATCAAGCGATCTGGAAAAAAAATGATGTCGCAAACAAAAATTTTAATGATATATTCAGTCCTGTTACAGAGTGCTATTGAAGCATTTTTCACTTTCATATTTGATACTGACAGTCAAAACCAACAATAATGCTTATTTTTGTGCATTTTTCAAACTATTACAGTTTGAGGCTGAAGAGTTAGATCTGAATTCACATTCATCTTTCTTTTTTATGCCTTAATATAGTAGTAATGTAGTTCTCCCATCAGGTTGAGTGTAAAACAGGCGATCTGAACAAAAGAAGAATTTGCAAACCATATTATGAAGTGGTTTATAATCCTGTTGTGGGATCGTTGCTTTTAGCAGTGACCTAGTTCTGTTTGTTGTCATGCTTAAAAAAATATTTAATGATAGGGTCAGTCCTTTTACAATATGTTGAAGATTTTTTCCCCCTGAATGTTATTGTAATTCTCTGGAATTATAAGGTGAGTAATGTGGATAGTTGATGAGAAAATGTGAAAAGTTGGTTCATTTTTAGGGACATTCAGTAATGCAATCATGCATTAGAAAGTTGTTCCTTTGAATTGACCTGGAGAAAGTATGACTCAATCTTGTGAAACAATTGCTGTTTATGATGAAAATGAGTCTTGTTGTCAAAACCAATGAAAATGTTGATTATTGGGAGTAATTTGTTTTATAAAAATGGGGCAGAGTAACCAGTTGTCAAATGCATAACTGCTATATTTCAGAGATATATATACAGAGGTGAATGTGATTAATTAATACGCTGGTTAAAGGGTTAAATTATTAAAATGACAAGGCACTTCCTGTGAGTTCTTGCCAATGGAGTTGAATGGTTTTTCTTTTGCAATCAGGATTTTTCTAAAGAAGTTTCTGTTCTCTTGAATTGTATTTTATCAGCCATTTTACAATGGAAGATTGATTTGAATGTTGTAGTAGGAGATCCCAGTCTAATATGCTAATTATTATTTTAACATATGTTGATACTGCCAAAATATCAAGGCTTTATTTAGCCATGTGTGCCTTTTAATAACATATAGATGCATAAATATATATATATATATATACATACAAACATAAAAAATATATTTGTTAAAGAGTTTAAATTTGTTACGAGGACTTTAATTACTATCTCATTGTCATGGTTGGTGTCCTTAATAATTATATTTAAGATTCATATTTCAAGGTCCATTATTTTATTCTATAAGTATTCCTCTTTTTTCTCACGCACTTCGTGACTGTGTTGTTTCAAGGAGGAAGTATATAACAGCAGAACCTCTTTTCAAGACCATATTTTCTGATGTAATGTATATCATGGTCAATTTTTCATGGCTGAAAATATGGTTAAACATCTGATGACGAAGGTTTCAAGCCACTAGTTCTATTCAATGACGCTCTTTCTTGAATGTGTAAGTGGTTCTCTTTCCTTTATTTATCAAACAGTGCTTTTTAATCATTTACAGTCTGGAACTCAGCACAAAACTGCAATAATAAGTTGTTTTTGCCAGGGTTAACTTGCATGTTGTACCTATTTACAGCTGTCTGCACTAATGTATTGATAGTATCTGTTTTGGTACTGAAATGCTTCTGGTTGTATATATCACAAAAATATTTTTTTATTATCTTCATCTGTATAAATAGCTGATTTCAATTAATGCCTCAGGCTGAAATATGTAAGGTGAGATGTGAGGTTTTGACTTTTAAAGCAGTCAGAACACTAACCACAGTGTGCTTAAATAAACACATGAATTGTCTTAAGCTCGCTCCGGCACCACTGTGGATGGTGGGAATAATATCCAAGTTTTAATGTTGTTTGAAAGAAAGTAGCAGCAATATTTTTAAATTCATAATTTGTGAGTGAGAAACTTATCAACAACGAGGTTTCTCATCATTGAAATTAGTCAATTGCTGTGGCGTGTGACGTTGTCCATTCTCATGGCAGTAGGGAAATTTTAGCAAATTCATGGGTGATGAAATCATTTATATATGGTTCACCATTTATTTTCCTGGAGTGCTGCTTACAATCCTAAATACGAAGTTTGACCCAATGCTAAGGAGGGAAAGGGTTTGAATTAGCTTTGTTGGCATGATTTGCTGCATTCTGACTGCCTGCCATATTTCCCACAAAAAATTCCAACTTCATGTGTGGAAAATTGACTTACACTTGAAATTTCTGTGTTCACTGAAGTTCAGCTGAAAGTTGATCCTCATTATTCTTGCAATCAAAATTGTACCTGGTGCCATAAATGTTAAATTCGGTTTCTTCAATGATGAGGACAATCGGAAACCATTATTATTTTCGTTTCTGACAAACATGTGGGTATAACAAATTTGTTTCTTGACCTATGATTCTAGCAGGAAGTATCTTTCAGTGGTGCTTTTGCCATATTTGTGAGTGTGTTTGTATTAATAACTAAAAGTATTCTTTTTTTAAAATTACTTTATGAGTCATGATGAAATGTGACTTGTATTTTTATAGTTTTTACTCCATTCATTGCTGCCCTCAATGAAATTGTGCCTGTTCACACCTGAGTGTGTGATTTTCTACATGTAGTGGTAGTGTGTTTTTATACTTGTTTATGCTTTGTACAAGACTTGACGTTGGATGGATTGTATTTCAAAAGAAGAGTATTCATTATCATTTGTATTTTATCACAATCACACCCACTTTTATGTTTTAATAATTAATTTTATGTTGAGTTTCATCATGGTTTTTGTAATAAACTCATTTTACAATAAATCACTCACTATTTAATTATATTAGTTTTATTATTTTTGTTTAGTTATAGACGTTTAATGTTCTCAAATATTAATTCGTGAGCATCTTCTTATGGTTACATTTTTTCAGGGACCTACAATCCCTTGGAAATATGGAACTATGGTTAATCATGTGGCTTAATTTATGTTTTTGGCTTGACTCTGTTGAAATGTGTCATGTTTAGGCATCATGGCCTGTGTACATTTCAGTTGAACTGCGAATTTACTTTGGAACAACATTGTTTCAACTGCAAATACACAGTATTTTCAAAACTACTTGTGAAACTATCTGGGTTGAGATACTAAGAGATAAACATTTCATTTTGATAAATTGATGCATCAAGATATAACTGGCTAAGTCCTTGCATTAAAGCCTTGGATATCATGATATCAATAACCTTGCCATTTCTGACCATGAAATTTTTATCATTAAATCATGATGTTACACAAAGTTATATAGTCGCCTTGAAATCTCCAAATAAATAAATTGCCTGTGGAAACTTCAAAACAAATTTTGAAACCACAAAACAAATTCCTATGAAAACGATTCTGAAAATAGTCTGGTGAGATGCCATGTCCTGAGGAGAATGAAGAACCACTTGAGGGATGTAAAATTTTTATGATTGTTGTTTATCTACCAGTGGAGGCAGGTTTTGAATGGCCATGATTTACCCAACTGCAAATCGACAATTCCTTTGTTTCTCAGAACGAAACACAAACTGACATACAACACTACAAAAAGCCTCTCTTCAATTCTGGATATTTCCTTTCTCTCTTTAGTCCGTCTAACATCTCTATCCTATTCTTGCCCCTTCCTTGCTTGCCTAATATTCTCCCCTCTATCACAGTCCCACTGGAGATCAAAATAATCTGCACCCATCTTTCAGGCCACCTCTGGATTTCACTTAATAATCCCTTCTCTTTCCTCTCAATACTTTACACTTACCTCATTTGTTATCCTTTCTGTCCACTTCATCTTCTCCATACTTGTCACCCACATTTCAAAAGCCCCCAATTCTACACCTATCATCCTGCTTTAATGACCATGTTTTAATGCCGTACATAACTATATTTCATGTCAAGGTATTGATGAGCCTTTCCTAAGCATTCTTACTCAATGTCCCTGTCATCAATTCCCTCCTTATTGTGAAAGCTTCCTTGCTAATGCAATCCTTTTCTTTATCTGCCTACTCTTTTGGCCATATTGGTCCAAAACACTTCCGAGGTAAGAAAATTGATTCACCTGCTCTAGTTGATGAATTCCTATTTTAATATTTAACTTAGTCTCTCTCTCTCTGGCAAATGACATAACCTTTCTTTTTTTGTGCATTTATTCTCATCCCATTCTTATTCCATTGACTTACGAATGCACTCAGTACTGTTTGCAATCCCTTGACTGACAAAATAAATCTTGATAAGCAAACCTGATTTTATGAATTCCTTACTGAATTCCATTCCAATCTCCAGGTCTCAATTCCCATGCCTATTTAATCATTTTCTCCACATGTACATTGAACAGCATAGGTGATAATAAACATCCATGTTTTATTCTTCCTCCAAACACTGACAATCCCAACTCTTCATTTGCCACTCAATGAGGAGTCTGAGATATATAAAGGTTACAGATCCCTTCTCTGCCTAAGCCATATTCCTTTTCTATGCCTAACATTCCTATTTTGATCGGCCCTGATGACGATAAAAAAGGATTTCATCAAAACGTCGGCAGCCATGGAGATGGAGGAGGTTACCCGGATGAAATCCCGAGAAGAATTCACTGCCAGTTCTTTTATATATTCCTTTTCACTCTCTTGAATATTCTCTAGTTCAACTAATATTTTTCCTCACTTACTTTGATTTTTATCCCAAAGCTTTCCTTCATACTTCCAGATAGTGTTTTAACTTCCTTGAATAGCACACCAATTTTACCCTTCCTTGGTAAATGTTCCATATCCTAGCACTGAATCTTCCACCACCCTTCTTTGGCTCCATTTTTTTCCTGCCTCAATTAGTTATTTAACTCTTTGTATTTCCTTCTACCTAAGTCTGTATTTACATTCTTCCATTTCCTTCTCTTGTATATCTTTCTAATCATCTCATCAGTAATCAATGGTTTTTCCTTGTCCTTCTGCTATTATCTGTTCACATAGTCTTGTTTGTGGCTTTTAATATCCTTTTTTTGATATACAGGGTTCGTCCGGAAAATAAGTGTACTGAGCTCAGGAAAAAAATGTATTACACTTTTACATATCTTAAGCTAATATTCCTCAAAATAGGACTCTTGTGAGTCGATACACTTGTTCCAGCGGCGTTCCCATTCCTGGAACGCTCCCGCGAAGGCATCATCGGGAACCTCTCGAAGACACGTCGTCACGGCCTCTGACGGCGTCCAAAGTCCCGTATCGCGTTCCTTTCAAACTCCTCTTTATCTTCGGGAACAGAAACGTTCTCTAAAAAATGTGGATCATTTTTGCAGTGATCCGCAAGTTATGTCGCCATTTCCAAACGATTGAGTCTTTGATCATCACTGAGCACTTTCAGCACCAACTTTGCACAAACTTTTCGCATCTGTAATTGGTCCCTAATAATCTCGTGCACTATTGTTTTTGGCACATTACACTGCTCTGCTATCATCCGAACACTAAGACGACGATCAGAGTTCAGTACATCGCGAACTTTTCGCACATTTTCGTCGGTGAGCGTCGTTGATGGGCGTCCAGGCCGTGGTTCGTCGTCGACCTCTTCTCTGCCCTCCACGAACATCTTGTGCCACCGAAAGATCATGTTTCTGGACATGGCTGACTCCCCGTAAGCCTGGTTAATCATACCGACAGTTTCGGTAGACGATTTCCCAAGCTTTACCGCAAATTTGATGGAATAACGCTGTTCCAAAAACTTCGGCATCGCGTTCCGTGACTTGGGTCGAGCGTGGAGGTTCGCGTTAACAGAGCTCCTCACTACACCACAGCTCAGAGCCGACTGTCTTTTTCAGCGTCGCTTGCCAACATACCCCCCTCCAATCGCAGTCCGTCAGAGCGGTGCTGGGCGCGCCTGGAGCGGCGGGAAAAAATCAGTACACTTATTTTCCGGACGAACCCTGTATTAACATTTTTCCTTTAGAGTAACCAGCTCCCTGTCCTCACTCTTAATTTAGTGTAAAGCCTGCTGATACTCCTTTCTGATTGTTCCTGTTAATGCCTCTATGTTCCATTTCCTAAGCTGTCTTCTCTGTTTTAACGTTTTGGATCGGATGCTACAATTTATTATTACTAAAATGTGATCCGAGTCCACATTCATTTCTGTGAAAATGTGTGTATTTATCACACTGTTCCTAAATCTGTGCCGAACCATAGTCTGACGGAAACAAATAGATTTCAGATTACAAATGAGTTACAAAAGAAATTTGCATCCTTAAATTTAAAAAAGTCTTAGTTTTGCTCTAGGAACAGAGTCATCTGCTCACACACTTTCACAAGAAATTATAGATATGGTACAAAGGTTATTGTTTAGGAAATGTATTTTAGAGAGTAATATTCCAGTGGATGCTGTTTCATTATATTTAAAAAAGCTTTTGACTAATTTCCTTATAATGAACTACTAACAAAGCCAGAAGCCTATGACATAGATGAAAATGATCTGGTCTGTTTTCAAGACATTTTTCAATGGTCAAGATTGGTAAGGTATGTTTATTGGCTGATGATGCTGTGGTTTAGAGAGATATCGCTAGTCCTGACAATAAAGTTGCTCAAGCAGATGACCTTAATGCTATAAAATGTTAGTGAAAGGATTGGCAATTAGAATTACATTTAAGAAAGTGATAAATTTTTGGAATATAGTAAGAGCAACTCTCTCTCAAACGCCTATTTTGTCAAGAATGCCATAATAGACTCGATTAATTACTTAGGCATTACCCTCACTCATGATCTCTCCGTAGGGTGAAACATGAATGGAGAATATGTGAACAAGCTAACAAAAAAGCAGGATTTATAAGAAGAGTACGGGGTAAATGTGATAAAAAGGTCAAAGAGAAAAGTTATCTTACGCTGGTTAGGCCTCATTTACAATATGCTGCTAGCATATAGGATCCTCACGAAGATGGATTAATTGCCAAATTGGATCATGTGCAGCGTAGAGAAGCTAGATTTATAAAAGGTTGTCATAATAAACTTAGTAGTGTATCCAAAATATTAGAGAAGCTAGACAGGGAATCACAGAGTGAAGGTCAAATTAGAGATTAAATCTCTTGCATAAATTGGAAGGACATCTCCTTAACAGTGGTGTTGAAAATATATTATTACCCCCACTGTACTACGTTAGCAGAGAGTAATGGCAATAAAAGTAGAGAGATCAAGTGAAGAATAGATGGATTTGAGATGTAATTTTTTCCACGAACGGTAAGGGATCCGAATAGTATTGTCCGACCGCAGTGCCATTTTTTCGTCAATACTAGCATTCAGGTTTACGCAATTCTTGCTCCTAGGCGGAAAAGTATCCGCCGACGGTCTTCGAGATGGCTGGGCGCGTCTTATGTACAAAATCACGACTTTCATGATAAACCAAGTATTTCCTCCACCGTAGAATGAATTTATACCTCCTTCATAAATTAAAAGGTAATAGAACCTGTAGGTAAGTAGTCCAGGGGGTAGAGCGTTGGACTACTGACCGGAGGGTCCCGGGTTCGATTCCCGGATTCTCTGGGCACCTACAGATCCACCCAAGCTATGTGATTTTTTTTGGCGCCAGATCTTCCTGGGAAACCGGAACAGGGAAAGGAACTGGCCCCCCTACCCTGATATGTGAATTTCACACGCCGTCGGGCGAATACCATCACCTACCCAACCGACCTTGGGGTTGAATACTGTGTTTATGGTTTTTTTTAAGCCTGTAGGGATATTCTAGAGGTGGTAACCTTTACACTATAAAACAGATTAAATGAAATCAAATTTTTTTAAGTAAAATATTAAATTAATAAATGAAGGTAATTACCAAATGTCATCAATCATCCCTAGTTAAGCAAACAGTACAGCGTCATCGAAGAAGTAAAGATTTTATATTTAGATATACTTAGATATTTGTATTAAATATACCGGTATAACTAAACATGTTAATAAGCCTGCAATGCCTCATTGAATCTCTCACCGGAAGGGAATGGCTTCAATGGCTAAATTCCTGGAGAATTCCGATGGAAATGGTTCCATAAATATGCGGTTCTCTCCAAGTTCTTCGGGGCAACATAGATATTGATCCCAGATGCACTGTGTTATGGCGCCGAGACATACTCCTCGCCTAGTAAGTAGTAGTTTTGTTGGGGAGGCGACTGACAGCTGAGGTCATTTGCGCCATTAGGGACGGATGGGAAAGGAAGGGTGGAGAGAAACCCGGCGTCGGTATTAGCTTACTCTTGTCGAAAGGCGCCAAGGGGTCCGCAGTTTAACGTCCCATCCGACGGACGTCGTACTCACTCAAAGTGCTCTCCACAAAGCACCCCAAGTAGGGATCGGGATACCACTGAAAAATATTTATTGTCTCCAGCATTTGAACCTGGGCCTTGGCGGTGGGAAGCCTGTACGTTAGCCTCCGCACCATCACGATCCCCTCACCCAGTTTTAAGTACATAATTTCACCGAAAATGACTAGCAATATTCTCACCTCAACTATCCCGCTTTTGATATGACAAGAAGTGTCACGCTGAAATACCGTCGATCCGAATTTTGATTAACAAGCCATAATGAAGTCCATTAATTGCTTCCATATTTTCTAGTCGGTGGACTAAGGGCATGTGAGAGCATAATGGTCTCTATGCTCTCACATGTACTTATACTTGTATAATACACTGTGAATTCTGATTTTGATTGCTTTTTAATGGGCAAAGCATGATTTTTTTCATTCCGTTCTTCATATCATTCAGGGGAATGTTCGGAAACGTTTGGTCGGTTTTTGAAGCGATGACTTTGGAGGACCAAGTGAAAGAATTTCGGAAAAAAGAGGCCCCACTTCTAATCTTCTTTTAAAATATATTAACGTGGCGAAAGCCAATTGACAAGGAGTGGATAGGTCCCGGACACCCGTTTTCACGAAATCCAGAGCCGAAGAGGAATATTACTCCCTGGTCCAAACCGGAGTTCCAAAACCAGGTTGGGAACCAGAGCGCTCACCCTCCGGGATCCCTTTCTCTTACGCTGACAGTAAATCCATTAACCTGTGTGGAAGTATCCCGTTCTTACTAGGGATTAGTAAAAGGCTAGTTAGTAGGCTATGTCTCCCCGCCTTTTTAGTCGCCTTTTACGACAAGCAGGGTTACTGCGGGAGAATTCTCAATCCCCCTACCCGCATGAGGGTAGGGGGATTGAGAATGCCAACCAAAGAGATGATAGAGTGACCGCGAAAGAAGAATTGAATGCTATCCAAGGATATCCACTGCACCGTCCGTCGGATAGGACGCAGTTGACTCATCGCTTCCGAGGTTGGATTGCCAATGCTGCTTCACCTGTGACCTAACCTTCCCTCCCCTAAGAACAGACTCTGACCCTCCATCCCACCCACCCTCCTGTTATGTACAAGGTGCCATGCCCTTACGTAATAAACTCAGAGAAAACTAAGGAAATATTCATGTTCATATTACCTACTGAGGAATAGTAGTTGCCAACACATTTATTTTACTGAGTTCCTGATGAAATTTTCCTTGCAGCAATTTCTCGCCAATTTAATTAGAACTTGCAAATTATTTTCCGGGTCGCAAGGCATTACCATCATCATTGGTTCATTTACTAACATGTGTGTTAAGGTATGTATTTGTATAGTCATGGACTAACAATGAGACCCAAGTCTGGATTCACCGAATGGTCACACGTTGGCTCGTTTAATGACGCGCGCGCATTTCTGGAGGGGCACCAATTGCATTGTTGGCTGGTGGTCTTGGAGGCAGCTGTACGTACACTCGGCACTCAAGCCTTCGGCGAGGAAGGGAGCGGTTAACTGCAGGACTCCAGTTCGCTCCAGTGCAAAGCCCTGCGAAGATACGCGAACTGCGCACTTTCGGAATTGAAGTGGGCCAACAATTCCCTCCGCCTCCTTTTCCATCGTCCCAATACGATTTCACTCTCGCTTGGGCGAAGTCTCCCCCTAGCGAATAAACCTCCCCCGCCTTCCCCCCAAAGTCCCCTCCCCCCTTACTTGCCGACGAGCATTTGGTCTCGCCAGTTCGCTTTGAGAGCCGGGATGAGCCAGGCGATCGAAGCGGGTGGACTCATCGATATGCCGGAGTTTGTATAACCCGCGAAGGCATTTCGTCGAGATACTCTGGAGAAGACTAAGCGGTGGAAATCACGGGCAGCCCTAGATCATTGGTGAGTGGCGATTTAATACAGGCCCAGGTGTAAACATGCAGTGGTAGTCTAGGTTTCTTCATAAACTTTTTCAGTGTATCAAGTTTCTTAGTAACACTTAATGATAGACGCTCCACAATAATAGTTCGATTACCTTCTGGTCTATCTCTTGCTCGGCATGTTAGTCGAAATGGGGAGGGACCGTAGATTCGATCGCGTGTTAAGTCTATAGATTAAGATTTAACCTGAAGTTTTTAGTTCATTCCTTCGTACGCGACTGTGGCACCCTAATTAGTATCTCGCTCGCCGTCCTAAGTACAGAGGCTGTGCGCTCAAATATAGCGTCGCGTTTGCCAGCGACTAGAATGTACTTCTCAGGAATCCTTATGTATAAGGAAAACAAACCAAATGTCCCGGCGGTTGAGAAGTGAAGTACCAATGTTAAACTTTTATTTACTCATGAACTACTATGTTATTTCAGGTTATGCAAGATAGTTTTATTATTTAGTAATATGAGTTAAAAGTATGTCTTGCCTTTTATTGTGAAATATTTTACCTAATTAAAAAGTCATTCCACAATGAAAACTTACTTTTAAAATATGGCACCAATATCTGATGTTGACAAAAGATTTTGAGAGACCACTTATTAAATATGTAGCTTTTAGAATTGAGTAGCCCATGTTGTAGCCCATCAATTTTTTGGAAAAATAATCCAAAAATAAACAAAGAAGCCCAATTTGTGATAATTCCAATGATGCAGGATTCTTGATATCTTATGATTTATTGAAATGTCATTTTTCAAATTTCACCATTAAATTAACATAATCTCATGATGGAAATTTAGTATACAATCATTGCTTCTGGGAGGTGTGGTAGCCAAGGGATTAGATAATTCCGTTTGACTCTGAAGGGCCAAGCCTGATTCCTGTTGACTGCGGAAAATTCCTAGCTTCACTATAATTCTATTATTTTTAGGGTGCTCAACATGCAAACCACAGGCAGCCCAAGGAAATGGAACTGCCTCATCTCAGTTCCTTCGTTTTGGCATGATGCCCTAATTTGCGCAACACCTTTGCAACAGGGGGTGAGTATTCTGCCAAACTTTTTAATCCCACATGCCTTAGGCCTTTGTGAGTTGAGCTGCACTCTCATATTTATAAAAATCCATCTTTGTGCTGATCACTTTGGTAACTCTTGTTTAATCATTTGGTTAGTTTGTTTTTCAAATTTTACCTCAAGTATCATGGATTTGGGTGAAACATAGTACATATTAAGCTTATGCTGACTGGGATGTTATTTTATTTTTATCCAACAACATTAGTAAACTCGTAGGTTGGCTTTGATATATATACCCCACCTAGTAATAAACTGAATTTTATATGACGTTCACTAACCAACAGGGTATTAATGGGGGCCAGTTCCTTTTCTTGTGCCACTGTGGGGTTTCCCAGGAAGATCTGGTATACAAAAAATCCCACAGCATGAATGAAGGGCAGAGGATCTCAAGAGGTATCTCTCTGAATCAAATCCAGGCCCCCTGGACCATAAACCACCATGCTACCCATTGGACTAACACACCCCTTGCTTAGTTTGTGTGTCATGTATTTTTTAATGAGTTAAACCAAATTAAAATAATTTCGGTAAAATCAGAATTAGCTTTAATTCCTCACCTTAAATTAACACAAGTATTTTTGCCCACAGTAAATGTTACGTCAAGTACTCGATGAATATCTTTAGGAGATAAATAAATCATTATGAAATCTCACGAAAGTTTAAATTACTCTAAATACAGTGAAAGTGTCATGTTAAAGTTGCTCTTGTCATTATTTCATCTTTTCTTAGTATTGAAAAATTATTTCAATAAGACTCACCTTTTGTGAGATTAATTATTAATATGTCAATCGTTGCCTAGTTCCTCCTCGTAAAATTCATTTTGAAAAAATGTAAATAGAAAAATAAATTAATCACTAAAGTTTATGCAACTAAGTAAATTTTTAACACTTTAAGTTTGGGTGAAATTATCAGTCTCAGCATACTTATGTACTAGTTTAAAAAAAGACACAGGTCCTTGCCTTTAATTGTGCAGTATTGCAAGAGGATATTGATTTCAATCTCAACAAGAAATAATTATTTATACTTTAGATAATAAGGTTTTTGGTCTACATGTTTAATAAATTGGTGCATAGAATATTGATGTTAATAATCTGCGTTCTGAACTGTACACTTTGATGTACACAATTTGGTTCCTGCATAAGTCTCTAGAGGTATTAAAACTCTCATGTACATTCTACTTTGTCTCCAGAGGATTCATATGTATGCATGTTGTACGAAGTTTTCTACCATATAGGCCCTTATTTAAAAAATTCAAATTTTCTTAACATACCTTCTAGATAATATATATTTGTAATGGGTATGATAATTTATAACACATTACCAAACTTGTTGAAAATGAGTGTTCAATTGTGGTTTCAAACTGAAACTCAGGAAATTCTTTCTAATGAAGTTATTTTTCATTGAATAAATTTAAAAATAACAAATAATTGTAATGCTTGTCTTTGCACTTCTGGGTTCCCCATTTGCGTTGGTTGTCTTTTGGTGATGACAGTTTCACTGGCCATCCTGCCTGCATCTTCAGGTCGAAGGTATTTTTCGAAGCTTTCATGTCCAAGATGAAGAAATATCAGCATGGACGATGGAAAACCATAAAACAGTATGTGGAAAAGGACTATCCAATCAGTGCAGCACATGACTACCAGCCCTATATAAAAACTGTCGTTACCAAAAGACAACCAACGTGGATGGAGAACCCGGAATTGCAAAGACAAGCAATTGAACACCTTGAATATTGAAATCTTGAAACCTTCGCACGAAGAAATTGTAATGCATAGTTTTTATTACACTTTTCAATATGTACACTTTTCTAAGCATGTTCATTATTTTGTAAATTTCTTTGTTTGGAGAATCCTATATGTACATGAAATGTATGGTTTGTGGAGAGTATAAATATTTGGCACTCATTCCTTCAGTTACTGTATGTGCCATTTCTTTGCTTCATTCTTTTCTCTTTTTGAGGTAATTTGTGGTTTCACTTCTGGGTTAAAAAATTTCTCCCATATGAATCTTCAGTGATGGAGGCATTTTGGTCTTGACGTTTAGAAGTGGTTTTCCTCCTGCGATGCCCATTAGAACTGTGAAAATTTAAAATACAGTGAATGGGAGTATTCAGAGCATATCTGTCCTATGACATCTTTTTCCTCAATTTATGAATACCACATAATATTCCCATTTTAATTTCAGATTCCTCCAAATCTATCAACCAGGATTTCATTCCGGGGATCACTTAACAGTATGTAAAATGTTGATTTTTTAGACTACCACGTCACAACATTCTATTAGGAATATTAATTTAAATACGCGTAACAAATTTTTGGAGCAGTTACTTGACAAGGAAAGATCCAAGCAGATAACTTGCTCATTCTTATCTTTTATCATAGAATTAAGTTAAAATTCATTCTCAGTGAATATAATTACTCATGGTAGAATTATATATATTATTTAACGTCACATAATATCAATTTTTTTAGAATGATTTTGAATTCTTAGTTACTAGCCAAATAACATGACTTCAATGAAGGATATCAGGTTGGTGCATTAGCTAGTGTATTGGCTTCCCATGCTGAAGGCCTGGGTTTGAGTCACAGTGGTGAAATAACTTTTCTAAGATATTCTGATCCCTATTTGGATGCCATATGCTACAATTGAGTAGTTCATCCATCAAATAGAGCATTAAATTGTGTGACCCCTTCCCTTATAGTAAACTAATGCTGACAATGGTGCCCTCTCCCCACCCCCATTCCCAGATTGATATTCTAGGGCATTTTTTGAAGCACAATTGAAAAAATTCATGAACTTCTACCTCCAATATTAGTCATGGAGATGAGTCTACTCGATGATCCTTATGTTTACTTTTCTTCTAATGGTCAATGATGCTTACAATGAAATAATTCAGATATTTCTATTAGATCTGAGATTTATCGCATCCAGTGTGCCTGTCTGTGCAAGTTATGCAGCTTCTTTTTCACAGGAACTCTGTCAGCCCAAATGTATGTACTGAGTGATAGCTTGAGCCATGGTTTGTAACATTCCAGCATCCTTTTATTATATACAAATTATGTTCACATTATTATGCCATCTTCAGTTACATGTGAGCAGATGTGAACAAATGTGCATACTACTCCAGGAATACAAATGTAGATTCACACACAAAATATAACTGGGAGAAGTGCAGTACTTCATTGTGCTCAAGTATTTGGTAGTCATCTTGGGAAAGATTTTCTGGAAATGATTTTGATGAGCAAGCTGTAGACTGTGAGTAAATCAAAAATTTATGAATTTTCGTAATGTTGCATTTCATAGTAATTGAAAGTAGTGTTATTGCCAAACAATGTAATCAGCATGTAATTGTTTTTAAAATTAAAAAGTTATAATGGCAAATTACTTTCGTGTAGGTATTCAACAATTTAGAGAAAAAAATTTGAAACACTCCAATCATACTATTATATCAATCTGCATTAAAAAATCTTACTTTTCTTACTTAATTTAGTTTTATTTTTATCTTGATCAAGTTCATCTAACCATCCAGTTCTGATGCCATGTACAGAAAAAGTGAAAGTAATAATAGATCAGCCACACAGATCCACAAATAGGGAGATTTTTTAACTAAATTTTCCTAATTCTGTAACTCACTGTTGATTTTTTTCTTAGTTGCCTTGAGCACCAAACTGTTCATGTGGTTGAATGATACTTTTTTATCACAATCTTCCCCATACTGCCACCCCTCCCATTGTTGTACTTTTCTAAATTTGTACTTCCTATCTAGTAATAAGATGGATGGACCCCAAGCCTAGAATGGACTCAATTTTGGAAGTAATTGTTTTTTTGATGTTTGCAACATCTCCTATTCATCATCAGCATAACTTTGGTATCGCCATTTGTGTGCTCTCAACTGAAAGAAGCCATGCTCTGACGTGTGCTCGACCACATTAGGTCTGCTGAGGCAGAAGAGGGGACAGGGAAGAGAGAAAGATTCACACTGCAGGCAGTGACAGAAGCTATTTTAAATATTTTTATATATTATCCTTTCTGTGAAAATTTGGAGAAATTGATTTCAAGATCATTGCAGTGCTTCTACAAGAAGTAGTGGGTGTTACATGTAGTTAGTGGCATTTCTCAAGCCAAAGATGACTATTTGTTCTTCAATAAATTAAAGACATTTCATTTTATCATTCAAATTTCGTTTGAGTTTTCTTTTTTTCTTTCTCAAATGAGTATTTCAAAGAAAAACTTTTCCAAATTAATCTCTTATTTCCCTTCAACTGGTTGAATATGCATTATTTGATGTGCTCAGTGAAATGTTTTCTTTGAACCTTGGCATAAATTTAAGTTAGAACAGGTGTGACACTGCCTTTGTTTAATTTATTTTAAAAAGCACAATGAATCTTACTTTGAGGAATTGTGGTTAGGGTGTTTTCCCTCCAATGAGTTCAAGGAAGGTTGGGGGTACTTCTTTTAAGGAATAAAGGAGCTGGTTAGGGTCAGTTATTTTTAGAAAAAGGTTAAAATAATGAGTATATATTAAATTTGATGGCCTTCACTCACCCATAGTGAAGGTGTAAAAGTGGGGTATCTGGTTTTCCTTAGTTTTGGCTGTTTGAATTTTCCCTTCCATCAATTGGTGGGCATCCTCTGTTGAAACTCACTGTTAATTTGTATGATTTCTGTGGCTGCTATGATGTGTTCAAGTTAGAATCAGCTCTTGATGGTTATGACTTGTCCTACAGCTGCTTCTGAATCATGGTTGTTGCAGTATAACAGTGGTGAAAGTAGGCAATTGTAGTGGTCACATGTGGGCAGTATTTGTGGCAATGGTGATAAATATTTGAAGGAAGTGGGTCTCACTATTGATTAAATAAATTCAAATATATAATGATTGTTTATAACTTGATACCCACTGTTGAAAATGCTCAATTAAATTTATTTTCATCCTTGTTGAGAACATGCATTTCATGAAAGTTCATAAGTTATAATTAAAAGTACTTCATTGGAATGAACTCTTAAACATTCAATACATACAAAACGCTACTTACACAAGAGTTACGTAAAGTGGACATTTTGAGTACAGTTCAGGGGTGGACTAGAACATGAGATTAACCAAGATTCAGGCATATATGGTGAGACCCTCCCTGTTGTTCTGAGACAAGAACTTCAGCCGAGAGATATCACAGATTATTTAATGTGAACCTCATGTGATACCTCCAGAAGGATATAAATGGTAACTGTAGTAATGCTAAGTTTCATCTGTTTATCTTAGTGTCATGTCCAACCCAATTGGTCCCAAGTACGAACAAGGAGAGAGTCACAAATGTATGTTCGAAAATGATAATAGACAATAATGATTTGAAATGAAGTTGGGTGGACCTGTAGGGGGTTGAAAACTGTTTCTTTCCTGTCACTCTATAATTTCTACTTTGTGTGAGAAACTGCATCATTGATCCGAAATCAAAACAATGCAATTCCACTGGAAGGCTGGTTTTATAAGAGATCTCCTTGAATTAATAAATATTATTTGTACCATGTGTGAAATTCACACAACAGGATAATAGGGCTAGTTCCATTCCCTGAGCCAGCTCTGGTTTCCCAGGGTGAGCTGCTTAACTGACAAATCACACATGTAATCAATCAGTCTGTAATAGTCTATGAAGAATTTTGAATGTAATAAGTGTTTGGAAATATGTAAATTTGTAATGCTAAATTGTGTTTTTAATCATCATAGAAGGTATTGTTTACAGAAACTGAGTAGGTGTCAGCTTATGAACTAACTGCTTCCAACATTTGTGATAAGTGTCAAAAATTCGCCTTCAATGATGGTCAAAGAAGAAATAAAAAGAACATACCTTTGAGAGACGTGGTAGTCCAGGAGTAGTGCTGGACTGCTGACTGGAGGGCCCGGGTTTGATTCAAAGTCATGCCTCTTAAGGCACCCTCAGCTCCACCCAAGCTGTTTATTTCGGGAATGGGAAACCATAATCAGCACAGGGAAAGGAACTGACCTCGGTACCCTGATGTGTGATTTTAACAACCTATCAGGCTTAGTATTGTGTGAACTCTACTATCTTTAACCCAACAGACATTTGGGTTGATTACTGATTTTTTTGTGGTTTATATCACAGTGGAGCCTAGCATCAATGTATTTAGTGGTTTTTCATCATGTAGCTTGAATATTCTTTTGTTTTTATAATTAATAGATTTATTCTTAAAGAGATGTAATCCAATCTTTAACATGATAAATGTAAATAAAGACTTTTCCTATCTATCTGTGGAGTATTGAAATGTTTTAAAAAATATTTAACAGGCAGCCATTCATTATTTAACTGCCAGAAAGCAGCTGTGACAGATAGACCAAATGAAAAGAAAGTTAGGTAAGTGCCTCTGGTTGAAAATTTGAATTTCGGCTAAATAAATTGAAGTTGGATTTATTGTGTTCAATTATTCAAGCTGTAAAAACACTAAACAAATACCAATGAGTTTATTGCAATATAGTAACGATAGTGAAGAATCTGTTATTGAGTGGCACTCTGGAATGGCCCTTAGAGACCCATAGACCGAAAGAGCCTTAATCACTCGCCCATATGTAGATGACTTACTTTCATTTGATCTTTATTTCAAATTTTTCTTCCAATTACCAGTTGCCAGGTTTAAAGATGAAATGTTTTCCAATCCTTGCAAAGGCTTTTCTCTTCTCTTTTTTTCCATGTTAGTTTTTCACGGTCAAAATTGTTAATCTTCATAATGGATAATTGAATCTGAATGGAGAGATGCAATGGAATATGAAGAGCACCAATTACATTTTGAAGTAATCTAGCATTATCCACTCCTACTACTTTGTTTATACAAGTTTCCAAAAAAATCATATTATGATCAAAATACTTCCATTGGTAGAAGGTACTATCTAGTGTTGTTATAGCCAGGTAAATCTATCTTAGCCTCATTAGATTGCCACATTTTCCTGTTCTTTAACATAGGTCTGATAATTACATTAATCTACCAGTAAAGGTAAGTTAATAATGAAAACCAGCTACCAAAAAATACAGGGACAACTTCCTTGCTTCACTTAACGAAACAACCCAACATCCAACACCACAATAGACTACTCTTCAATTTATGTTTGCCTCCTTGTTCCATTGTATGTAATATTCCCCTACTTTTACTACCCCTTCCTCTTCTATTATTCTCCCTCTCTCCTGTCATTCTTAGCACTTCCCAGTTAGTTGGCTAATAATATGCATTTGGGAAATTCATTACAGAATAAATACCTTATGCCCGTGCTACTAAGCAGATGAATTTTTATTAGGCTTATAATATGAATCCTATTGATAGGTAAACGTGAATAATTAAATAATGCGACTTACAAAGTGACGTATAGGTAGTAGTATGTAAAGTTAATTTTCTGGTACAATTGAAAGCATATGTAATAGTTTTTCCACATCATTATGCAGGAGAGTAAATTATTCCTTCAACATTTCATTTAAACTATATATCGAGAACGTGGGTCGCGGTGGTCTAGTGGGTAGACTACTAACCAGAAGGTCCCGGGTTCGATTCCCGGCCAAGGCACTCTGGGCACCTGCAGCTCCACCCAAGCTAGTTGATTTTTCGGGTACCAGGTCTTCCTGGGAAACCATAACCGGCACAGGGAAAGGAACTGGCCCCCTACCCTGATGTGTGAATATTCTCACGCCGTCGGGCTTGGTACATGGGTGAGTTCTACCATTACCTACTAAACCGACCTTCGGGTTGATAACTGTGTTTATGGTTTATATCGAGAACATTTTTAAATTTACCTTATTTGAATTTGGGTGAAAGCCAAAGAAACTTAATTGGAGATGTGGTAATATTATCCCCGAGGAAGCAGGGACATAGTTTTGTTTGCTGCATTGCCTAAGAAGAAATTACATTTATTTGGTTGACACTTTTGTATTATATAATTTTGAAATTAATAAAGGTTTTGATTATATTCTTTCATTAATGATTCTTATATATTTCTCAAAAATTAACTACTTGCAACATTGAAACTGTTTTGAGATCAAGTTCTGGAGGAATTTTTGGAAAATGCTAATAATGAATAACATAGAATATAATAGTGTTTTGATCAAACCTAACTGATCTATACTTCATGACTGGCCGATTTCATTGAAATAAAGAATTACGAAGTTACTGATTATGAACTAGGAGATATTGCAACCAATTAGGGTGGCAGTCCCGATTTTTAATTTCAGCAAATTTAAAATTTAACGCTCTAATATAGAAATACATTGAGGTTCCAGTGCATATTATAAGAGTGTGCTGGAAGTAGTCGGAAGGGTGCGTCATATTTTATATTAACCATGCACCAAGTTCGAACGAATCCCATAATAAAAATATATTATACACAATGCATTTTGTAATGACATGTAAAAATTGAAATTCGAAATTACACGTTGGTGTCTCTAGTGGGAAATGGATGTACTAGGATGTGCTGGTATTTGAGGTGGTTTCAATTAGTAAAGGCATACGCCATCTGTTGGCTGGATGCTCAACCAATCCGTTAATTAATTTTTTGTTCATTAATTTTCAGAAAAGTGTCACCAGAGATTTTGACGGCAGGTTCAGGATGCCGCGGGAGATCAGGAAAACGATTAAATATTGAATATTATTGTGTGGGGTGCTACCATTTTTCCGGCGGCCCGCCGCCCGGCCAGAAAAAATGGTAGCCCTCCTCAAAATAATATTCAATATTTAATTGTTTTCCTGATCTCCCGCGGCGTCCTGAACCTGCCGTCAAAATCTCTGGTGAACATTTTGTGCATATTAGCGAATCGAAAATATTTTGCAAAAAAAAAAAATTGGTTGCAAAAGCAAATCGATGTAACACACGCCATACGTTGTCTCACCTCCGCAATCCTGCTCTTATCCCCCGGGCTACCGGGTTACTTGTGAAATAGTGGTTCGGAACTTTTATTTGTCTTGCAAAACTACGGACTTTGCCGATTTTTGCTCAAAATCAACTCGATGAGCTCGGCAAGGCTCTCACCCAACGAATCCAAGGCATCTGCCTGCCTCGACGTCTCTCTCGTCTGTCGTGGGTCTCTGGACTTAGAATATTTTTCGCTCGGTGGACTCGGGACTTGAACATATATTCACGGGGAGGCTTAGCACCTCACTTTTGACCTCACGGTACTCCGAGACGGCTCGTGAGCGGTTGGCCGTCGATGGAGCTAATCTTTTTTGAAGCGTGAGCCGGTTCTCGGAAAACATTCGATACCATGCTTTTTCGCACGTCATCGACCAAGTAATTGACTCTAATTATGGACTTCGTTCAGATTGATTTATGACGTAATTTTTGACCCGGTGCGAGCAAATGTAGCTCATATGATTATTGTAATCACGAATTACTCCTTACATTACAAGTAATAAAGCTACCAATTAACTATTTCTTGTTGATAATTGACATAATTACTCTTTCACGGTTTTTTGGCTTTTAAACAATCAATTGGATAATGATTTGTTTGGAATAGATAAATTGCAACACATACCAACATTCCATTCATGTTTATGGACTTATAATTCTGTTTTAATTCATAACGAATTGAATAACCCGTATTGCCGAATGTGAGTATGGCAGAGGGTGTAAATATATTCAAACTGCCACGTTTTGGAGATTATTATTACATATTCATTTGCAGTTATCTGTAATTTAGGTAACAATTGAAATCAACATTTTTATGCAGTGCTAACCCCAGAAAAGTTCTTTATTTTTTAGATGAATTGTTTTATTACTCTAGTTCTTAAGCAGCATATTAAGACAAAATTAGTCGTTCAGAATTTAAACAAAGAGGGAGATTTAAAAAAGAATACAACATTCATTATTTTTTCTTTCATCTTTAATACTCATTTCTACATAATTTGACATAAATATGTATTATTAGAAATGGCATCAGTATTCCAAATATCCTTTTTAACCAAAACATTTTACTGAAATACCCTCATAGCCACTATCCACAAAATTAACGGTAAAAGAGTTGCAGTCTCTTCAGAGGTCTCATTTAAGGCTGACACCCACATGAAGTGGACTTCTTTAGATGCTGACGACACTGTCCAACTTGGCACCAGCAAGGAAATACTATATACACCTTGGTTCCTTATTCCCTTTGGTGAGAAAGCTTGCCGATCATCAACCTTGATTCCCATGGATTCTGCTCTCCTCATCTAGCATCGGCAACCAATGGAAGACCTGAGGCAAAACAATTGAAACATGAGTTAATGAGGTTTTCTAAGACTACTTCTATGATGTGTTAAGCAAAAATATAAATACTTGTGTGATCAAAAGGGCTAAAGAAATATTTACTGGTTTAAGGTTGAAAGATTGGTTCCCCATTAAATATTTAAAAAAAATGGAAACTTTCCCTTTAAATCTATACATATAACCATATTGAAATATCAGACATAGTTAGCTTTAATTAAAATGGAAATCCATTTCATACAAACAGTACTTTAGTGAAACGGATGCAATTCATCCATGACAATTTTTTGGAAATTATTTGATTAACAACTGCGGCCACTTCACTCGATGTCAACCTTTTATTCATTTGTCTAAAACATATGTAGAACACCTTTACATGAATGTATTATCCGTGATTGATTTATAATGGTTAAGAATGGCTTGCTGAAATGAATAACTTCAGATCATCACTCATAAATACGATGTAAGAAATTTGAATCTAAAATACATTAATATGTTTGTGCATGTTAATCAAATGAATTTTTTTAGAAGCATCCATATTTCAAAGGTTTCAAAATACTTTTAAATATTGTCATATAAATGTGGAAATTATAAGATTAAGGTAAAATAACAATGGAATCAGTTTTGTTGGGGAGGCGACCGACACCCAAGGTCATTTGCACCATTAGTGATGGTAGGAAAGGAAGAGTGGCGAGAACCCCGGCGTCGGCATTAGCCTACTCTTGTCGAAAGGCGCCATGGGGTCTGCAGTTAAACGTCCCATCCGACGGACGTCGTACTCACTCAAAGTACTCACCACAAAGCGCCTTTATCGTAGGGATAGACACCACTGAAAAATACCTGCCGCCTCTAGGATTCAAACTAGGACCTTCTGGATAGGAAGCCAGTACGTTACTCACCGCACCATCCCAATTCCCAGTGATGACAATTACGGTACCATAATTGATGCATCCCCAAGAGAATAACCCACGACAATTGAGCCAAGCTGAAGATAGGATTTACGGCGTACAGCAACCCTTTGCCAGTGTATGTACATACGGATGCCGGCAAGAGAAAGACCACTTCAAAATAATGATTGTAGGCCGACTACATGCGTACGAACATACAACCGTCAATTTTGGAAATTGGCCCTAAGATCTAGACAAACGAAACCTGACAATTAGAAACTTGATACACTGAACACGTTTATGAAGAATCTTAAACTACCACTGCATGTTTGCACCTGGGCTTGTTTGAAATCACCAATGGTATAGAGAAGCCCGTGATTTCCACCGCTTAGTCTTCTCCAGAATACCTCGATGATATGCCCTCGCGGGTTACACGAACTGCGAAATATCGACGAGTCCTTCCGCCTCGATCGTCTGGCTCAACCCGGCTCTCAAAGCCAACTGCCAAGCCCAAATACCCGTCGGCAAGTAAGGAGGCGGGGGAGGATAGGGGGGAAGACTTCGCGCTAGACGGGGAAGGAGGGTTGAGGCACATGTGAAGCAGCATTGCCAATCCGCCTTGGAAGTGAGATAAGTCAACTGCGTCCCATCCGACGGACTGCAGTGCACTGGGATGTCCTTAGGTAGAATTCAATTCCTCTTTCGCGGTGGCTCTAGCATCCCTTTGGTTGGAATTCTCCCGCAGTATGCCTGCCTGTCGTAAGGCGTGACTAAAAAGGCGGGGAGACATACCCGAAAACTAGCCCCTAGCGAGAAAGGGATACCTCCGGACAGTCTAATGGATATCTGTCTCCGTGCGGCCATACCATCCGGTCTACGATCTACATGAGTATTTACCGCGCCTGGAGACCCCTAAGTGAGAGAATGGGATTAGATGGGAGGGTGAGCGCTCTGGTTCCTAACCCGATTTTGGAAATTCGATATGGACCAGGGAGTAATATTGCCAGCATAGCTGCTCTAATATTTTGGATACGCTACACTCTTGGATATATCACTCTCGGAGCGTAGGTTAAATTACAGATTAAATCTCTTGTATAAATCGGAAGGATGTCTCTTTAGCAGTGATGTTAAAAATGTATTATTATCCCCATCGTACTACGGTAGGAGAGATCATGTCAATAAAATTAGAGAGATCAAGCACAGAACAGATGGATTGAAGATGCAATTGTCTCCATTATCGATAAGGGATCAGAATAGCATCATCCGACTGTGGTAGGGTCATATTCGGGTTAAACTTAGTCTGGTGTCTATTCACCCCTTGCCAGACACCCGAACGGCGGCTTGCAGGGTACTAAAATAAATAAATAGACACTGAGAGCAAACGCGGGACCCATCTTACCGAGATTTTTGCACACCTAATGTTTTGTGGAAAATTTAAAACACTATTTTCATACGTCTGTGGCCTCAACAGATTCATGAATTTTGATTCGTCCATCACTCAAAAACGTATCGTGGATTGAGTCTTTCATTTCTGAGGATATTACTTCCACTGGTCGTCCCAAAAAATGTTCATCATATGTGGATATACGGCCACGCTTTAACTCATTTGCCCTCTTATGAACAGTCGCAATTACAGGAGCATGCCATGAGTTTCATCCAACTCGGCTTTGATATTTTTCGGTGTTAAGCCTCTTGAATATAAGTGTTTAATCACCACACGATTTCTGTTTTTTCATTTTTCTAAATAAACAACATATTTTTGCTTCAATAGAATATGAAAATGAGATCGTTCGATGGAAGTAACTAAAAATTTAACAGCAGCCTAATGAGATATTAAAAGCATGCCTAAAAAATGAAAATGAACCTTGATAAAAGCATATCTTTTCCCATTCATAGATTTGGCACTGTATCCTGAGCCTTCTAAGGAGTTATTGTACGACCTACCCAGTACGTATTTGATATCACGTTGTGTATTGTTAGAAGAGACAAGGGAATTGTCGCTGTACCATTTTGTAGCTTGTGTCCGTTCATTAACTAGTCCGTTCCTGAACTAGTATATTACGAATAATATTCGAGGTGATCATGATTTTTTTGACTCATTAATATGGGGATAACACCCTGTGGTTATTCAGTGAGCGTTATTAATCCGCGCCTGCTGCCTTTTCACTTGCTTGGGACTAATTTCAACAAATCACAAAAATATGACTTTAAAAGGGTTTCGAAAGAATTGGGAGTGAGTTGACATATGAATTTATAGACTCAAAGAATTGTCTTGTTCGGTTTCCCTTAAACAGTGCTCCCCCAATCTTAATAACCACAGTTTTTAATCATGAGCAACAAATACGTTAAACACGACAGGAGATTTTTCTATGCATGTTAAATGCCCACGGATTGAGAGAAATAAGAATTAGATGAACAAAAAAATTAGGGTTTCTTGGAAGAGCAGTGGGTAAATGTGATGAAAAGGTCAGAGAGAAATGTTATCTGTCGTTGTTTAGGCCTCAATCAGAACATATTGCAAGTATAGGGCATCCTCACGAAGTTGGATTGATTGCCAAGTTGGATCACGTGCAGCATAGAGGAGTTATATTTGTAACACGTTGTTATGATAAACTTAGTAGCGTATCCAAAATATTAGAGGAGCTAAGCTGGGAATCACTCTCGGAGCGAAAGTTACATTACCGCTTAAATCTCTTGCATAAATTAGAAGGACATCTCTTCAGCAATGATATTGAAAATGTATTATTACCCCCATCGTACTAAGGTATGAGAGATCATGTAAATAAAGTTTAAGAGATTAATAAAACAGTTTCTGGCGTAACTTGGTGGAAAATATTCATACTGACTTTTAATAATCAAACCACTTTACTTTTCCACATAAACTTTTTAATTTTTACAACCCAGGTTTCGTTATAGCATAACATCATCAGATGATGATGTTATGCTATAACGAAACCTGGGTTGTAAAAATTAAAAAGTTTATGTGGAAAAGTAAAGTGGTTTGATTATTAAAAGTCATTAAGAGATTAAGTGTAGGACAGTTAGATTTAAGATGCCATTTTCCCCACGAACGATAATGGATCAGAATAAATTCATCCATCTGTGTTGGGGTAAAAAGTATTTTGTGTTAAAGGTAGTTGGGTGTGTAATCGCCCTCTGCCAAACACCTTAGCAGTAGCTTTCTGGGTGCCATGAATCTCAATCTTTCCCCATAAAAATATGTTAAACAAGTAAATAAATGTATAGCATAGTGTTTATAATCCAAGAGACTCACGAGGGTTAAGATGTGGGTTTGAACTAAGAGACAAGTTAGAGCTTCAGAGGAAAGAGCACAAATGGTACGCACAAAATTATTAGGGAACCTTGGATCTCAGTGTGAGTGTTCAGGAAAAGACAAGGGCAAATGGGAATAAAATACCAAGAACATGCAATCAGCATGCAGGGAAAACATGTGGATTTCAGTTACAAAAAATAATAGTAGGAGAGGGCTCAGAAAAAAGAATGAAAATGCGTTGCGAAATTCATAAATTTTAAAGTTGAGGAGAGTTTGAAGGAATTGGCATAATATAAAAAAAGACAGAACAATATCCAACGCATCCACAGAAATTAGAGGAGAGATTTATTTGTGGAACCATACATGAATATTAAGGATGTTGTAATTACAAGAAGCAATTGATTGGTTGAGGAAAATGGAAAAATATGTGTAAGAACTTTATTGTTAATGAGGTTAAGACGTTTTGGTCGGGTACATGTAAAAAGTGAATGCGATGTTCTTGAGGATAGCCAGAGTTCATTATTACTAGACAGCAACATGGAAAGGGCATTGCAGGAAAAGAAGGAAAGATAATAAGAAGATAATACATTCCAGCATAAAAAATTGGAGATTTACTCAAAACCTGCATATGCTTCAGAATGCACAGGGTAGAAGAAAGAGAAAATGGGTTAATGGAGCAATGAGATAAGCTTGTCCCTTACTTCACAAATTATATATGGAAGAAAGATGAGGGATGCCATGGAAAGGACCTAATTAGTAGCAGGAGGAGGGATGGAAGATTAAAGTGTTTATCTGGAATGAAGATGATCTAGCAGTAGCAGCCTAGTGGGCGAGAATTCGCAGTTAGTGATGAGGGATTACAGGATCATACATGGGATTTAGATAGATCACAAGAAAACCAAAGAAATGGTCTCAAGAAGTACGAAATAAATTTAAACATTGACCATGTAATTGAGCAGGTGAAACAGTCATTATATTGGAGCAAGGGGGGCAATTAGAACTTGGTGAGGGTAGGGGAGGCGTTGGAAAGGGGAAGTTGAACGGAGGGAGAGACGGGGTGGGCGATAGGGTGGGTTGGGGCCCACTCCCCCCCCCCTCTGGGCCTCAAATAGTGATTCCGCTGCCTTGTAGCGACTCCGCACCCGCGCGTTCGAATCTCCGTCCCCTTCCCGCAAGCCTCGGCGCGCTCTCTTTTCGACGCGGTTGATAATGATTCCAATGATATTTATTAGTTTTAGATCGTTCCTTGTTACGCCTAGGTTTGGATTTTGCATAACAGAAGAGGAATCGCAGGCTCTTAAGAACTACATAAAATTGCTGAAAATACGAGAAAATGTTTTGCGACCTGCAACTGGCCAAGTAAAGGGAAAAAAAAATTCATTTGATTATTTCCATATAGGTCGAAAGTAGGAAAAAAATTGCGGTCGAGTTGAAATTGGATATAATGTCCACGGCCTCACTCATAGCATAAACCTTCCCACATGTCGAGATATTTCATGATGAGATATAGCATACAGGTACCTGTACATTGATTTTTTATTTTCCATTGATTTGTAATGCATTAATCTACTCTTGCGACTTCATGGGTTCATAGCGGGAAAGGAACAGTCCACCACGGCGGATGGGGGAGGTAAGGCGTGGACAGAATCCCAGGTCAGACCCCAGAAAGGACGTGCCCTCAAGGAAGTTAGGCCTGCTTAGGGGTGACCATATGACATAGCCCACGGAGTCTCCCACCACACTACCATCTCTTCCTTCGCCTACCGTCGCATTCCAATGTTACTATCAAATGTTTCCTTCCATGAACATTAAAGATTATGTCCTCTAACTGGTCGTATACCCGATATATATATATATAGCCAGACGAAAGGTAGTCCACGCAGCGTCTGTTCCTCAGTGAGGCGGCTGCAATGGCGTCTGACCCCAGTGGGGCGGCCATTAAGTGATGGTGTCACGTTAAAAACACTATTGAGGAAGGCAACGGGAAACCACCTCAATTATCATTCCCAAGAAAATAATGATGGACGCAAAACAGAAATTGAGTCCTGGCAACTGCGGGACTCGGCCCAAGGGGCCGTGTGTCGTGCCCGGCAGCGGGGGAGGCAAGGCTTCCGCGGTCGTCATCCCACGAAACCCTTGCAGGGAAGAAATAACAGCAGCAGGACAGAAGACGCAGAAGAAGACGAAAGTAGTTAGAATAGGAACATGGAACGTCAGGACAATGTTGAGGACAGGAAAATTAGAAAATATTAAGCGAGAGATGGAAAGAGGTAATATAGATGTTTTAGGTCTCTGCGAGGTGAGATGGAAGGATAGCGGGGATTACTGGAGTGATAATTATAGAATGATATACAGCGGCGGGGACGAGAGCCAACGAGGGGTTGCCATAATATCAAATAAAGCGGTAGGAAGAAGCGTAGTCAACATAGAGCAAGCGACAGATAGAATTTTACTCGTAGAGATTAAAGCAGAGCCGACGAACTTGGTCATTGTTCAGGTATACATGCCACCGAGCAATCACAAGGAGGAAGAAGTCGATAGGATGTACGATGAGTTAGAGGATATAATCGCGCGTGTTCCTGCAGGGAAACATTTGATAGTGGTGGGGGATTGGAATGCGACGGTAGGCGAAGGAAGAGAGGGTGGTGAGGTGGGGGAGTATGGGTTAGGCACGAGGAATGAACGCGGGGAGAAAGCGATTGAATTCTGCAGGAGACAGGGGTTAGTCATCACCAACACATGGTTTAGACATCACAAAAGGCGAGGGTATACATGGAAAATGCCAGGTGACTCAGAAAGGTATCAGATTATATTATGGCTAGGCACAGGTTTAGGAAGTGTGATAAATTCGCACAGTTTCCCAGGAGCGGATGCGGACTTTGACCACAATTTAGTTGTAATGAAATGTAACGTCCGTTTCAAAAAGATAAGGCAAGGGCGGCGGGTTAGGAAATGGAATTTAGAAGCATTAAATGGATTAACGAGGAAGGAGTATCAGCAGGCTGTAAAGAAAATGATGGATGACGGTAAAGAACTGAGTACTATCGAAGAAAAATGGGAATGTATCAAGCAAGGGATATCGGAAGCAGCAAAAGACACTATAGAAACCGTTAAGGGGAAAAGAATAAGGAAACCATGGGTCACGGATGAGATGATTGCAACGATGGATGAGAGAAGAAGATGGAAGAATGTAAACACAGAGTTAGGCAAAATGAAGTACAAAGAGTTAAACAATAAATTGAGAAGGGCCACAAATAAAGCAAAAGAAGAATGGTGGAAAACGCAATGCGAGGATATGGAAAGTTTACAGAAGAAGGGTGAAATTGGTGCTCTATACAGCAAGGTTAAGTTATTATCGGGAAGTAAGAAGGCAAGATCTGTGCTAACAGTTAGCACAGTGGGGTAAGATAATAGTTGGCACAGGAAAGATCCAAGACAGATGGAAGGAATATATAAAAACACTGTATGGTAAAGAACTTAGGCCGACAAGGTTAGACATAGAAAAGGAACATGACGTAGAAGAAGATAGCTTAGGTCCAGGCATACTCGACGATGAAATAGAAAGAGCATTAAGGGGGATGAAACCAAACAAGGCCGTGGAGGTAGACAATATTCCCGTGGAACTATTGAAATGTTTAGGAAAATGTGGGAAGAAGACTCTATATGCACTGATTCGGAGTATCAATGAGGAAGGATTGTGACCAGAATATTGTGAGATCAGTGTTAGTTCCTATTCCGAAAAAGGTAAAGGCTACATCATGTGAGGATTACAGATCAATAAGTTTGATATCCCACGCAGTTAAAGTTATTCTCAGGATCATCAACAAAAGGATAGAGAGTAAGGCAAATGATTACTTAGGGGATGATCAGTTTGGGTTTAGGAAAGGAAGAGGTACGCGTGATGCCATTGCAGTAATGAGATCACTAATCGAGAGGAATATAGAATACAATCAGGACGTTTTTGCCTGTTTCGTAGATTTCGAAAAAGCGTTTGATAGAGTAAATTGGGAAAAATTAATACGTGTATTGCAGAAAATAGGAATGGATTCGAGGGACAGGAGACTGATCTGCAACCTGTACATGTCTCAGATTGCTCAGGTGCGAGTGGGGAACGGAGAATCCGATGGGCAGTTTTAGGAAGAGGGGTATGGCAAGGTTGCCCATTGTCACCTGTGCTGTTCAACGTATATGTGGAGGAAATGATTAAAGAGGCATGGGAAGAACTGGTGTTCACTAGGAATGACGATTTTGATTTTCGCAGGATATTTTTGTCGACAGATGGCGTGATCTTGGTGAAATGGACATTAATTCACCCACGAAAGAGTGCACTTTCGAATTCGGATATTTAATGAATTTATTTCATGGTTTAGTCTCAGGTTAACCAACTTACTCTTATATAACCGCACAATTTATTCAATTTTTCGGCAGAGAAATTGGTTTTCAAGCGTAGATTTTGCGCGATTTTTTTTAATATAAACCTCGTAAAGAAATATAGGTTGACTAACATTTCAATCAGTTGAACAGGAATGGCTTTTCGCGATTTTGAGAATAAATTTTCTGATGTTGTCTCCGACGAAACCCTTCCTTTTCCCCATGATTCGAAACGACGAACGAATTCGGGACGAACATTTGCGAAATTATGTAAAACACGGAAAAGGTCAAGTTCTTCCAAAAAATTGGATGAATGTTTGTGCACTCGACATGTTGAGTTTCGTGATTGTTCGCCTGATTTCGTATCCGAAGGATTGTAAATGAATTCTCGTTTCTGTGACGCCTTCTCTTCTTCTGTCAGTTACATAAATCCGTCGACCTCGACGAGTTTAGGAATTTTATATTACGTAATCGCGTTTCAACGCGTTTGCCCATTACACGCTATGCCACATTATTATTATGGACAAACAAGTGACGCAAGCTGACTTTACTCTCCTGGAGATTAACCTCCAAACAAGGTGGCCTATCGCCTTTTTAATGATATAGTATATTTCCCCGTAAGTGGATATTCATCCAAAAATATCCGGTAGGAATGTCGTATCTGATTTACTGCTTCGCAGTCCTGTTGAGCCGGGAGAATAATTATTATTAGGTAATCTACCGGTTAAGGTAGGTTTTCGGATGGACACAACTATCAGATAAATATTTTGTATAGCCAAACAAAACCCAATCCAGCAACCTACTCTACATCAGATCCCTCTTCATTTCTGTGTACTTCCTTCCTCCCTTCATCCCGTCCAACATCCCTATCCTGTTCCTGCCCTTTCCTCATTTGCCTAACATTCTACCCTCTATTACTCTCTTCAACATCCCACTGCCGCTTATTACGCCCTTCACCTGGAGGTTTGTTTGAGCCCTTTCCTTCCAATTTTAGGAGCATTAAGAGGAAGTGTAAAGCAGCCACTGGGTGATAAACCATTAATCAGTAATTTGTATAAATTTTAACTGTCTAATAATTGTAACTGTCAAATAATTGTAACTGTCTAATAATTTTAACTGTGTAATTGTACTATTGTACAGAATAACTGTTAAAATATTGTATGTATGTTATGTGACCGTTGCCACCAGGACAATTGCCTAATTGCAACGCATATCACCAAATAAATAAATAAAATTCCTCCCAACAAATCCTTCTCCTCACCCACCATCTCCAGTACTTCCTCATTTGTTTTCCTTTCGGTCCATTTCACCTTCTCCATTCTTCTCCACACCCACATTTCAAAAGCCTCCAACCTACGTATATCCTCCTGCTTCAGTGACCACGTTTACGCTCCATATCAGAGTTTTTACGAGTCTTGTCTTAACCTCCTTACTCAACGTCCCCGTCATCAGCTCCCTCCTCCTTGAGAAAGCCTCCTTGCCTTGTGCAATTCTTCTCCTCACGTCCCTACCACTTAGACCGTATTGGTCCAAAATACTTCTGAGATAAGTAAACTGTTCTACCTGCTCTATTCTTTCCCCGCCTATTTTAATGTTTAGCTTAGCCTTTTTATTTCTGGAAAATCGCATAACCTTTGTTTTATTAACATTGATTCTCATCCCATATCTGTCGCACTGAACCTCCAATTCACTCAGCAATGCTTGCAACCCCTTTGTTGACTGAGCAACTAATGCTTCGGGAGAATTATATATTACTGTTATTCCTAAAGAGTAATAATTGATGCGGTGGTGACGAAAACTTAAAAAAAATCAACGTAAATGCCACTCGAGGGCAGTCACGTGAGCAAGGGAGGCGGGTGGATACTTTGGGTGGGAATTCAAACCCGTTGTTTTCCCTTTGGAAACGAGAAACGAAATGTTTGTCCATAGTGTTTCCAGAAGTTTAAGGAATTTCTTTTTTACATTCTTCCATTCTTCATCGCTGCGCACGTATTTCTTTTTCTTCGTGTGGTCCAAAATGACCATTCCCTTTCTATCAAAAGAGAATCTATCATATCTATTCCTCCATCAAAATAATACCTCCTACATCAAAATCGTCAACATCTTGCTGCTGCCTATCGAAATTCTCTCAATTCACGATTTCTTTATACCTTCTTTGAATTTCTCGTTCCTGACTAACGTAATCTATTTATTCTCTCGTCTTAACTTCTTCCTCTCCCTCCATCTATATCCAGCTCATATCCGTTGTCCTTATCCATTGACAAGCCTCCGATTCTCCACTCATCCTTATTATTAATTAAAATTGGCAATTTTCCACGAAATAAAATTTTAAAACGACCGGCTTCGATGTAGCTACATCATCTTCTGGTGATGGTAACTACATCATCTTTTCCAGAAGATAATGTAGTTACATCGAAACCGATCGTTTTAAAATTTTATTTTGCGGAAAATTGCCAATTTTAATTAATCATGATATTCCACCATATCACGCCTGAGACGTCTCTTTTTTACCGTTCACCCTCTTACCTCAATAAAATTACTTCACCAGAAAAAACTTGCACTATTCAGCGAACCAATATTACCCGTGAAATCAGTAAAGTACTGGGGTGTAACGATAACTACGGATATGTCCTGAGGAAAACATTCGTGAAATTTGATGATTAGCTAATAAAAAGTTAGGATTCACAAAAAGAATACTTGGGATTGTAATGAGAGGGTCAAGGCGCTTTGTTATTTTACGCTACTTAGGCCTTACCTTGAGTATGCTGCAGGCATATGGGATCCTCAAGAAGTAGGCTTAATTTTGAAACTTGATCGAGTTCAACAAAGAGCAGCTAGGTTTGTGAAAAGTTGTTATAAACTAGGTAGCAGTATCATGTCACTATTGAAAAAATTAGCATAGGAGCCAGTAGTTGTTCGTAGGCTTAAAGGCAAGTTAAATTAACTGTGTAGATTTGAGGCAGGTTACTCATCTGAGGATATTTAAGACAGGCTCCGAATTACTATGGTAGATCAGATCACCAACGTAAAATCAGGGAGATTTATTTTAGAAAGGATAGATTTAAAATGTCGTTTTTTCCTCGAACCATTAGAGATAAAAATGCGAGATATGACAGAAATCGCGTAGGGGATAATTAGAATTGGTAGTGTACACATTTGTCGAAACCCTGGATATTTTTTCCTGCATGTTATTCTTTTTATTTAATAGACCCATCTTTTTAACAGTTCTACAGCATGATTTGAATGTACGTATCCTGTTATTGAATATTGTTCCATGTGAGTACTTTCTTTCCTGTGATTAAAATTTATCGTGTGCAATTATCAAACTAATATTTGTGTAGAAGTAATATGATTTGGTTTTGCTTGGGGTTTAATTCGATTTTACGGGTGGTAATCTACCAGTACCTGCCCCCGTGGTGGTTTGCGGGGCATTATGTATATGTAGAGATGTCACAAAAACGAACGCCAATATGTGCGTCGGAAAATGATTACTCAGATGTCGATCAAATCCGAACATGCGGACATTTTTCCTGAACACAAGGCCCGGCGATCAACTGAATCTGCACCCGATAACAGAACCAATTCTCGCCTGAGGAATGAGTGGTGTATCTTTTCTGGCGAAGTCCTAGCGGAGATTTATTGAGCCGACTTGAAAGCCATGGCACTGCGCCTCCGGATACCGCATATGTGCGCAGACGGGGGTCAGCGGAAGGAAGGGAAGGGGAGAATCTTTCTACGACTGGTAAGGGTATCGAACCCGACTAATGGAATGGGAGCAATGTGGCATTGGAGTGGACAGGAATTTCATATGCCTTGGTGGCGACCATTTACTTCATTTAAGGCTATTTTCTTATCTAAAAGCATTTCTTATTAAGTATTTTCACCACATGTAACATTTTCCTATGTTTCCAATTAAAAATTTATTACATCCTTTTCATTTTGATAACTTAATCGTGTTTTAATAATGTGTACGGGCAAATAAATATTTATTTAAAATACTCTTAGTGTGATACTTGTTTGATTACTCATTGAGAACGGAAAATGTTCAACTTATTCAGTGCAAATAATGCCTCATAATATTTGCAGCATACAAAAATGCTAAACACAAATAGCATGCATTGAAACTAATTGCAAATTCAATGTCTGCATTGAGCTAAATGTTCACAAAATCAATTTATTATTAAGATATGTACAATAAAATAAAATACAATGGTTATTATTATGACAGATTTATGATAAACGAGTTTTCAAATTAACGTTAATTTATTTAGATACCTGAGTGCAATTGAAGATTAATAATTGTTTTAGGTTTCGGAGTATCTATCAGTTCATTATTTTTTTTAATGTTTGGATGGCATATTTCACTTTGACGATCCTTCGCAGGTGTTCACGTTCCACTCGTATCAATTAAGGAGGCAAACCACTTCGAATTTCCATATACACGTCTTTATTTCAAAACCTAGGTTTCAAATTACAAAACCATCTTCAGGTAAATAATGCAGGAGAAATTTTGTCTTATACAGTGTGTGTATATAGTATATATATATATATATAGTATATGATCACTTTCTTGGAAAAGCCACGAACGTGCACAATAAAATTCACCAAATAGTCATAGCAAACACAGAAACTAAAACATATAAAAGAGGGACTCACTAGTTCTCGAATTTTCGGTGGTGCAACCACCTTTCTCAAGAGGAATTAGGAACAGAACTCGGAGTTCTGTTCCTAAATTGTATCGTAGAATAGTCTGCGCACATCCAAAACGTACTTAAATGTTAGAATGCCAAAAATGAAATGATACGATACATAAAGCGATGCTGTCATCCCCGAATATTCCATTGGATACATAAGACCAAACCATTCCGAGACATGTGCAAGTTATAGGGATATGTCGCTTACAAAATTCTCCTATATACTGCAATGCATTCATTAATTCTACGAAATTCACTCTATCCTACACCTTTTTACATTTATTAAACAAACAATAAAGCTTGTAATCTGTGTTTCTCTTCATTAGTGACCCCAATACTGCAATGGTTTCATGTGTGCCTCTCCTCTTCCAGAATTATCGTCTGAGTAAGCAATTTCCTTTCCCTATATTCTTTTATTGATTAACCTAAGCATTACTTCCTGGTTTTCACGTATCCCTTCCGTGATTTCCTAGCGTGGCCTTTACCCATCGGTTCGATCGGTAAGCAGACTTGATACCCAGACCTAATAAATTATGATTTTTTAGAACTATCCCGACTCCTCCTCTGTGTTAGCTTTCGATCCACTCCATTCCCTATAAATCCTACCAACATCACAATCATCTTCATCCAGCATATTAGTTTTGTTTTATTATTGATTGAGAAACTATTGTTGATGAGATGAGATCTTTTTATGATACATCTGCATAAATACCCCGCGATCCACCAAAAAGGTGCGTGACAGGGGGTGCAAGTGGTGGGCTGGGCAAGTGATAAAGGAAGGATTTGGGAGTGGTAGGGAAAAATATTCAGTAAAAACCTCAAATAACGTGCAACTTTATTCACATGTTGGAGTATTCAAAAACAAGGGGGTTAATTTCACCCAATGAATTAGTTCTTCGTTGCAGAAAAAAATGAGGGAATAAAAATGACCCGAAACGAACGCCATACCAGGACAGGTCACGCAGAACAGGAAAGTAAGAAGGTGGAAATTCTATTAAATAATGGACGTGAAACTCACGGTCCCCGTCCCTTAAGTCACAGGTAGGGAATGCGACACAGCACTGCAGGTAGCGGAGGCGTCCCCTCCCCCACAGAAAGAGACGAGGGATGGAAGGGGAAGCTTGAAAACAACAAAGCAGGGTAGTCAGTATTGTAACGAACCCTACTTTTATTAAATGGCAGTCCCATGCAGTCATGCGGGAAGGGTCTTGCCAACACACAAGGTTAGGGAAAGGGGTAATTTGAGTAAAATTAATTATTCCCTAGACGCCAAGTGGGATCTTTGCAATTTCTAGCACTACAGTTGCTATCCCGTATTGTCAGTGGGAAGGAGTCCTTGAGCCTTCCCTCGTATTTTTCCGTATTTTATATACATGATCCAAGCTATATGTTGGAGTACGAATAATTTGGAAGACCACGGCGCTGAAACATGCGGATCTGAATTTATTTAGTAAGTTCAAATTAGCATTGACTCGTCTCTCTTTAATGATTTTCAATCCAACTCCAGAGGCATTTCTGTGACGCTTTTTGTTTTTACGTGACAGTTTTAATTGAAACGGGCTGCCCTGCATTGCCTGTATGATAGAGATTGGAGTTTCGATGTTTCCAGTCGTTGCATTTCTTACTTTTGATTCCTCTGATTATCTTTTGTATTTAGCTGTTAATGGTTTGGATTTTTATAAATCAGAATTTTTCGCCAATGACTTCCTGTGATAGGAATTGCTGATCAGGTGTTTCAGGTTATTGTTTCAGAAAGGCAAGTTTTGAATGTGATGACAACCTTTTCCGGGCCGCTTGAAAATGTCGCGTGTATATTTTAATAAATATGTGCATGTGTCCCTAATGGCGCAAATGACCTCAGCCGTCGGGTCAGCTCCTATTCCCCATTCGACTAATAGTTTAAGAATGGTCCTTTCCCTTTGGCCATTGAGCCCAATGGCGATAGCGTGAACAGCGCGCGCGCTACGAACAGCCTCTCGAAAAGTATGTATTCGACAAACGAGAAAGCGACCAATCTCCCCGCAACCCTTTGCATGCTCCATCACAATACATCCATTCCGTTAGGTCACACTTGAAACTCACGGATAGGATCAGAGAAGCATCAATTGGAGAATTGAATTGAAAAATTAAGAACACAATGAGAAAAGACGTTAGATTTGTTAAAAAATTGCTACGATAAAAAAAGTGACGGGTATTAGGTGGGCAATCCATTTATTATCTAATAGAGCAGGAAAGTCTTCCAGGAATGTATTGGACACCTCTGAGTTTCGTTCCTAGATAGGTGCTAAATGACACCAAATGGTATTTAAAGATCATGTCACCGCGACGATATACTACGCTTGTCTACAGTAAGAGAGAGGGAGAGGTGGACACCGTCAGAGACGGATTCGAGCACTCGTCCTTCCCTCGTGCGACACAGCCAGTCATAACGAAATATGTAGAACCCAATCATCCGAAACAAATTAAATTAACTTGAGCACCAGAATTTGACGAAGCGCCACTATTATTGCATGCACGGATGCGAATGTGTTCGTGTATGAGACAACTTTTATCCGAGTGTGTGAATACGTGATTTGTATAAAAGTATCGGGAAAGGTTTCGAAGAAAAATAGATTTATTTCAGATGTTGCCACTACAGTGTCTCAAAATTAGTCTGGTGTGTATTCACCCCCTGCCACACACACCCTAGCGGTGGCTTGCAGGGTACTAAAATAAATTTAAAATAAGAAAAAATTCTTCAATCAGTACATCTCTTAAGCGTCAACACACTTTTGTCGACGGCTTTTTCACGACTCGAAGGGCGATTCCGGAAGGTCCTTGAGGGTACGCGAGCAAGCTTCTTTGACGACATTTAGGGTCTGACGGCCGAGTCGTTTGAGGGAATATTTCACTTTTGGGAATGGGATATAATCAGCTGGTGCCGATTCGGGACTGTAACGGGGTTGGGGAATCGTCGCGATGACGTTGCAGGAGGTCTTCGAAAGCAGACACACTCGACTCTGCTCTTGGTCGTCCGTTAGGATCGCCAAATTTTCAGTGTTAATGGTGGTGTGCGCACTGTTATCTTATCAATGCCAATTTTAGATTTGTGATCATGCAACTACTTAACCGACGGTCTGAATTCAGCACTTCCACGTCAGGGAAAAATTGTTATCGATGCTCTATATGCAAACCCTGTAGACTGATAAGTCTGCATGAATGGTTGGTATGGCACTAACACCTTCCTCCACACACCGTTGCGACGTATCGTGCAGGTCTACATGAATCCAAGGGACGAAATGTCCCTCGCACACCTCTCAAACCGAAGGGACGCACTAAGTGTAGGGGAGCGTCCAGGGGAGGCTGATGGGTCGTTCGGAGTACAAGGAACAGACGCAGCGGTGTCTGCGCATGCGCACTTCCGGAATGTCCCCCCCCTCCCCCCTTCAAAACCTCCCCTCCGACCCCCTTCCCCGTTCCTCCGAACCTTGGTGCCGTCCTTCGCGGGTTAGAGGGAGAGATTGTAATATAGCAAAAGCTGCGGGAAAATGGTGGGCCTTGGAGGGGGGAATGGAGGAGGGAGGGAGGAAGAGGGGAGGGAGGTTAGGAGTTTGGGGAGGGGGGGAAGTGTTGGCCAGGGTTCGGGGAATGGTGTGGGAGATGCGGAGGGGAGGGATCGCTTCAGAGAGACGACGCCAGGCAGTGGTGACCACAGACGGCAGTTCTCTCGCATCGAAGGGTTGTGACTCTGGTGCATTGCGGGACAAATCATCGTCCACTCCGCTCTTCTCAACTCACCCCGAGGAAGTTCACGAGGGATATCGGCGGCGGTGCGAGCAGGTGACGACCAAAGATGTTCGGTGGATTCGGTGGAGGTGAGTGTCTCCTAAGAACATCCCAACTGTCCGTATCAGAGTACGTTGGCGAATGCATAAGGTTGGAGCAGGAAACAAGTGCATCTCGACTTGAAGGACGTCGCCCCGCGTTGAATTATGAAAACATAGCCCGTGACTTTCACTCGACGTATATCATCCAAACATAGACGACTATCCGCGAACGTGTGTTGTGAGGGATGATGATCTTGGCACCAGAGATCACCCCTTATAAGCACCAACTCTTCCCTTCACGTCGAGAAGACGATACCCTCCAGAGACGCAGTTAGTGCTTGCAGTTCCGTATTGCGGAGGAACCAGTTATCTCTTGGGTCTATGCTGCTACCATGGCGTTCGTCCCCCTTTCTTGGTCTCCCTACCACCTCTTCCCAGCGTCTCCTTCGAGAAATAGAACAATCGTTCATTTATTTCTCCCCAAAAAATTTTTTTTGAATAATTTCTCCGCCTCTCCCGAAAAATTACGTTCACGCTCGGAGTGAATTTCCTATTGATGAAAAAATAAATATGCCACCACCTTTCCTTAATTTGCTTTCGCACCGATGTTTTGATATCGATTTCCCTTTTACTTCGCACACTCTTATCTAATCGAAAATTCGATACGGTGTTCGAATTCGAAAATTCGTTACTACCCCCCCCCCCCGCCCCCCTTCTTCGCTTCCTTTGCAACATACCCTCTTGGAGTCTTGTTGGTTACGGCGCAAAATGTAGGTGCTGTAGATGAGTGGGCTTTTCTACTACGTACTTCTATACAGGGCACTCCGCAAGACACTGTCTCAAGGGTGTTTGGCAGGGGGCTATTCAACACCAGACATTGACATCAAAAATAATTTTTTCTTAATTATTCGTTGCATCATATATGTAAAATAAATTAAATAACGGAGACGATAATAGATGTAGGTGCATTCAATAATGTATCTAAGTGAGATATACTTCCCTACGCATACGTGAGGACCTGTAGTTCACAAGAAGGATAATGATTAAAGTTAAATAAGGACAACAACACACTTAGACTACATAGATTGAAACAAGAAAAATGCTTTTCCACCCCTTTTACGGCGGTCGGGTTCAATTTTATGATCCCTTATCGTTCGTGGGATTAACGACATCCTAAATCTATCTGTTTCTGCACTTATTTCAATTGCATGATCTCTCCTTCCGTTGTACGATTGGGATAATAAAACATTTCCAACATAATATCTAAAGAGATATCCTTCAAATTTATGCAAGAGAGTATTACGATTTATATAATATAGCTGTATATTAACCTTCGTTCCGCGAGTGATTCCCGACATAGTTCCTCTCCATTATTTTGATACGGTATTCAAGTTTATCGTCAGATTTTCGGGGGACACCCTCACGTTTCCTTTATGTATTTTGCGTCGAAACTCTCTCTCTCGAGTGTGTTTTGTTTCATGGAGTTCTACAAGTTCTCAACACGTGCTCTCGTGGATGAAAGCATTGCCCCTGCAGTTACTTCGATTCGTCGCAATTGGGGGATATTCCTCTTGCGGGGAGATTCGCGCGGCCATCTTTTAACGCACCTTAACATTTCGCGACGTCGAAGTCTTCGGCAGTTTTTTTTTTGGATGAATGGAATTTCTTTTTAAGACGTCTTCATGAAACTCTTGGTGTGTGTAGCGAGAGGAAGAGGACCTCAGGATCAAGAGTTCCCTAAAGGGCGACGACGCCAGTGGTGGCGGAGAAGAAGGCGTGGCCCGCCGTCGTCGGTCGGGGGCCCTCTTCCCCTTGTACGTATTGCGTCGCGACTTTCGAGCCCGCTAGAGACGGCCCTTAAGGGGGGTGGGGGTCACGTGCTTTGGTTGCGGGGGTGGGGGGACGCCACCAAAGCGAAGGGGACGGGGGGGCAGAGGTGTATCTTGCAGGGGGGGGGCGAAGTGGGAAGGGTGGGTGGGGGTCTAGCGGAGGTGGAGGAGGGGGTCGACTGGCTGTTATAGTTGCTGGTGGCGTCGGCAGGTGATTTGGCGGCGCCCAAGGACCTTTTAGCTTGGCCGGAGGGGCGTGTCCCCCATTCGTCGGAGTCATTGTTGCGAGCCTGGCATTCTTCCTCTCTTCGTCTCGTCGTGTGGGAATCGCCGTCTCCGTGGTGATCCAATATTCTCGTTTAGATATCGCAGAAAAATCAATTTCAAAGAAAAAAAAGACAACAAGGCCCTTAGTTACAGGCGCATTCGATAACACCTGTGTGAGCGAAATGCAAGCGGGCAATATTCGTCGGATTGCATTGTTTCAGCCCTTGTTTTGATAGACGTACGATAAACTACTTGGATGGCGATTCCCGTGATATGGAGGACGCGGTAGTGTGAGAGCCTCCATCCATTCCCTGAACACCCAACTTCTACCAAATTACCCTCCTATCCTTAATAGGGGGACGAGGTAGTCTAGGGTTAGAGCGTTGTAAAGATAAACAAGATGTAAATTATAAAATAAATCCGTTGGAGTCAAGTATTTCGAAATTGGATCGACCCCGACATCAAACCTTTCACGGTGTAAACACGTTAGCATTTGCATGGCACTTGGAAGAAGTCGACCGGACACCAGAACAGTGGGTGGTGACCCAACACCCCCTGCCAAACGTCCTCGCAACTGCTTGCGCGGTAACGTAATCACGCAGATGAAGATTAGAAAAGTATTCGGGTCAGCCTTAAAGAGACGTCATTTCATCGGACGGGTTTTAGGAAAAACAAAATGGACAACAAAAGAGAGGGGTGTCACTTCGTTTTAGCTGGGCCGCAGTTGGAATGGGAGCAACTGGGATCTTGATTGGGAGAAGAAAACATTTTTAAGGAATGAGACTCGTAGAAAATGCCCTAGATTTTTAAAGCATTGCTGCGAGATGAGAGTAGGCGTGGCGAGTATATTGGGAGGAATATTACGAGACAGGACACCGCAGAGTTTTCTCCCGACACGGAGGGAATTATTGTAAAATAAAGTTATACTTATTATTTTTTAATTGATTTATTATTTTTAATGCCCACTGCTAGGGTTTGCGGCAGGGGATGAATAAACACCAGATTAATTTTGACCCGAATATTTTTAACCCTACCACGGTCGACATTTAGGGTCCCATGGTGGTGCCCTTTGAGGAAAGGAGGATTTCACTTCTGGGAATAAGATATAATCTTCTGGTGCCAATTTGGGGTTGTAAGAAGGTTGGGGAATCGTCGCGATGCCGTTGCAGAAGGTCTTAACAAATAGACACGCTCGACTCTACTCCTTGTCGTCCGTCCAAATACCTTCGGGACGAGTTTAGCCCAGATCTTTTGCATCGCCAAATTTTCAGTGACAATGGTGTGGGCACTGCCATCTTATCAATGTCAATACGATCTGTGATGATGCACACCCTTAATCGACAGTCTGCAATTCAGTGCTTCAAGCATTGCACGTCAGGAATATATTGTTACCGATAATTTTTATATATACATTGTATACCTGTCCTCGAGTGAAATCTCCTTCTTTTGTTTCCCCGTCGCTGCGGATGGTTGCGGAAAACTGCGCTTTTTCCCCGTTTCCATGACATCACTCGGTCGATAGTCGAGGCATGGAGGCGGGTCGTTGTTAAGTTTTTTCCAATGAAGAAAGGTAATTGCGAGGGGAAAATACCACGAATCTTCTCGAATGTTTTTTATTTTCCGTTTTCAATTCGATATTTGGATTCAGAATGTTGAAGGTATTTAATATATGACGTTTTCTTTTTTGGTTTACTGAAGTTTCACCGATATTAGCGTGTATATTTTTCTCTTTGAAATTCATGCGACCGCGTCACCCTTTCCATACGGTACACGAGAAAAATCGAAGCGATCGCTTGCTGTAAATTGCGTCTGCAAAATGAAAAAAAAACACCACAGAAATCTCTACAGTGGGAATCGTTTGGATGAATCAGCTCACTTTGCACTAAATCCTATTTTGGCGCAAGAAATCCAGACATTTGGGAGAGGATTATGATTCGATGGACCAAACCCCTTCCCTGTGTCACCATTCGGTTCCCCAGGAGGAATTGGTTCCCGAATTATCACCGTTTGGATGAAATCGTAATCATGAGTCCCTTAGAAACGGACCCTGACCCAACGGTCAACAAACGAACGCTTTTCGAGCGTCATATGTATTATGCAAGAGAAAAAATTGTCAAGCAACAGGTGACTTTGTTTTTCTTAGCAAAGAAATTAAGAAAAAGTTCTACGGCGCACTGTCTTGTGGTACTGAGTAGATATTATTATTATTGGTATTGTGATGGGTTTCCCAATGGACATATACTACATACAACGCATGTAGTCTATTTCTATGGAAATAATCGTACAACGGCACAGATACATTTCTTACTTGTCAAAACAAAACACAATCCAGCAACCTAATCTACATCAGGCCCCTCTTAATCTCTGTATACCTCCTTCCCCCCTACATCCCGTCCAACATCCCTATCCTGTTCCTGCCCTTTCCTCATTTGCCTAACATTCTCTCCTCTATTACCTTCTTCAACATTCCACTACCGCTCAATACGCCTTTCATCCATTTTTCCTGCCTCCATAGGATTTCTCTCAACAAACCCCTCTCTTCACCCACCATCTCCAGTACTTCCTCATTTGTTTTCCTTTCGGTCCATTTCACCTTCTCCATTCTTCTCCACTCCCACATTTCAAAAGTATCCAATCTACGTCTATCCTCCTGCTTCAGCGACCACGTTTCCGCGCCGTACAAAATCACGTTCCATATCAAAGTTTTGACGAGCCGTTTCTTAACAGCCTCAAAAGGGATCCGGGTTCGAATCCCGGTCTAGGCGAATGATTTTTACCCCCTGAAATTATTGTATTAAAATGATTTTCACCGGATGACTCCGTTAAAAAATACTGCTGAGGCATCTCCCGCAGTTTCTTGAAGAACTAATGAGTTGCGGTTTAACAGCGAGGCGGCGAATAGTCTTAACTAAGCATTTGGCAATAGATTTCATAAGAAACTTGACTCCCATTTTTGAGACCCCGTCGGTTTTTTTTGCACTAATCGCTGGGATCAATGAAATTGCAGTGCATTAATTATGACAATTAAATCTTAGTGAACATTCATTGAACATTACGACTGCCTATCATTTATGTAGACACGAAAAATTGACCATAAAGACGACAATCTATATGTCTCGGAAGATAATTGTAGTCTCACGGTTAAACTATGTTTTCGATGGGCACTGAGACTTAACTCCTACATTCCTGAACCTCGTTCGATTCTCCCTAAATACCTTTGCAGCATATCTCTACTACAGCAGATGCCACTTCACTACTGCTTCAACAAGTGCGCTTACTTTTTGCATCCCTTCATTCCGACCAAAAGTCCCGTTCCCTGTCCTTCTGCTACCTCGCTGACCGCACATTCTCCCCTCCACGATCACCACCAGCAGCCGCATCCATCTTCAACATTCCACCGTCACACCACATGCCCTGCGTCCACTTATCCCGCGCCTTTCATAAATTCACGCGACAAACCACCTCCACCATTCCCAGCCCGCCTTCGTTCATCTTCCTCTCCGTCCAGGGTAACGCTCAACCCTACACCAAGCCTACGTGCATGCTCGTGGAGTGTCAATGAATGGTCAAGGAGAGAAGAGTCCTCTTGTGGGGGGAGGGGCATCGTTCACGGAGACCATCTCATTGAGTGTAAGCATGCATGCCTTCGCTCCCTTCCGAGCACTTGTCGCGGGTGCGTATCTCGGGCCGGAGGCACTGGGGGCGTGGGGTGGAGGAGGGTCTTGCCCTGGAGGGAATGGTATGGGGCGATAGCGCCTATCGCGATCGATTACTGCGGAGAGAGAGTGGGGTGGGTGTGGGTGGGAGAGCGTTAGCGCCAGGGTGTCGGCGCCCCTACTCCAGACCCCGCTCCGAAGTAGGTCAAGGCATGTCGGCGGGTCGAAGGACACGCGCTCCGGAACGGTGACGTCGAAACAGGGTCTCATGGTGTCACCCTTCCTCCTCTCCGCCATGACAATCGACTCCTCGAACCCTTGCTGGTTGCATATTGTTGTCGTGGTGTTCCAAGTCGGAATTGAGCCTGACGAGCCGTTGTCGAGGTTATTGTCGCTCACCACCTGGCACTGGTTTGGACCATGTGGGTTTGGACCGGCATTTTGGGGTTAATGGGCGAGGACTATGTTGCCATTATATTTCGTCCAACCCTAATTATTGGCCTTAATTATTACCTACAACTCCTCTCGTGTGCGTGGAGAAGTGGTATTTCACGTAGAAAGAGTAGTTCATTTACCTGTAGGAATAATGGTTTACTTTACCTGAATTAGTGTGTGTGCATATATATTTATATATATATATACATATATATATATAATATATATGTATACCATACACCATGTATTAATATTTGTTTGTGTAATAGCATATATAAAAGAGAGGAGTTTTGATGGGGTGAGAGGGAATTATGTAAACGCTCTTAGATATCGTAGTGATTGTATTTGAGGTAACCATGACCTATATCATAATTTTCAATGTATACATGCATATATATATATATATAAACATGGAAAGTCTAGAAGGAATATATTTCTCTCCCTAGGGGAACGTGGTTTGGCCACCGAAAATTCGGAATACGTCTGAGTTTCATTTGTATGTGCTTCTCTCTGTTTTTGTTCGCTAGCGCTATCTCGCTTTCCCGTTTAAATTATATACACACATATATATATATATATATATATATATATATATATATATATATATATATGTGAAAAATATATATATATAAATGTATATATATGTGTGTGTATAGAAAAACTGTATATATTTGTATATATATATATATATATATATATATGTATATGTGTGTGTGTGTGTGAAACAGAGAAGTCGTCTCAGGAGGTGAGAGAGAGAGAGAGCGCCAAGCAGAGAAGAAGAATGGAGGTTAAAACAAATCTCAGGATTGAAATATTGATGATTGAACTCAGTTGAACATGCTGTCAATATTTATTTTTGTAGCCTCATTCAGCCCTTATACTCCCTCTTGGACTGCCTCGTCGTATCCAGTTTCCCGCCCTTTGGAGTCCCCCTCCGACTTCTCCCCCCTGTACCCTCCTCTCTCCCTTCGGCATCTCTCTGTCCTTGTGTGGGGTGTGTCCCTTTGTCGCGTCTCGGTCGGCGACCAGAGACGCCGCGACCCCGAAAGGGTTCAGCAAACTGTATCTTCCTCCCCGTTGCCTCCCGCCTGGACGCCTGCTAGGATTACTAACTAGTTTAGGAGCGTAAGGGTGCTGCTCTGGGGAGAAAAGCGGGAAGGAATTCCTCAACGCAAGTACTTAAAAGAAAATAATGATGTCGCGGTAGCCTAGTGAATCAGAGCGCTCGGCTGTTAAGGGAGTATGAGAGTCCTTGGTTTCTAACTATTCGTGGTGATACCCTTGGACTCAACCGGTTTCAATTAATTTCAAAGCTCGTCATTTTAAGGGCATAAACGACACCCTGGGTAACCGAACGTTGGGGCAAGCGATGTGACGATGCACCCCTTCATACCATACCAAGCTTTGGTCTAGGGGCGGGGGGGCGTTACCCTCGCATGGGGTATTTCTAGAATTGCGTGAGGACAATTACGATCTTTTACACCCCTGATTTGCATGCTTCGTAATGATCTCTAAGAAGCATATAAACCTCATCCCTACCTCTTACTATTATGTACCAGCGTTGTAATTTGTGCATCAAACAGGGACCTTTGTCTAACAATAAGAAAATTTCCATTTGCGTTTGATGAGAGCGTTTATTTACAACGATTACTGGATGCTTAAATACATGAATGTATCGAAAAGCGTACATTGCATAAACTTGTATTACCCTGGAAGATATGTCGTTTATTATTTTTCCGAGGAATTAGAACCTCTTGTGAAATGAATCGAAGGCCTCTAAACTCTTCTAACAAGTAATGAAATGCGTAAAATAATTCTGAAGCGACAGTCTCTTTTACGAGTGTTTGCAGGTGATCCAGGGTGATTTAAAGCTTTTATTCGTTAAGATAAGCCTGCAACAATGACATAATTAATCTTACGCGGGCTATAAAAAATCTTACATTAGTGAAATGCCTCCGTTAATCTGCGTTCGCAGGCTGAATCCCTTGGCTGGAGATAGTGGAGATCCCGGTTCGAATCCCGATAAAGGCAAATGATTTCCTTTTATACTGTGAAATATATTGAGTCGGTAACATGGGGTGACTGGAAAAGGTGAGGGGAGGAGAGGTAAGGGCCGAATAGAAAACGGTTAAAGGGTTGGGAGGGGATATGTAGCCGGTTATTGGATGGATTAGTGGGCCTGGTTCAGCCCGGGAGGTTTCTATGTTCTAAAAATCTGTATCAGTGTATGTGTATAAATATATATATATATATACACACACACAATAAAAAATAGATGGTTTCTTCGAAGTAACACGGAGGTGCTTGTTGCTTTCAAAGTTATTTACATACATACATTTTTATATATATATTTTTATTAGGTAATCTACCGGTTAAGGTAGGTTTTTAGATGGACAAAACTATCAAATAAACATTTTGTAACTCCCCACCTAGCAAACTAATCTATATCAGGTCCCTCTTCATCTCTGTGTACTTCTTTCCTCCCTTCATCCCGTCCAACATCCCTATCCTGTTCCTGCCCTTACCTCGCTTGCCCAACATTCTTCCCTCTATTACCCTCTTCGACATTCCACTACCGCTCAATACGCCTTTCATCCATTTTTCCTGCCTCAATAGGATTTCTCTCAACAAACCCCTCTCCTCACCCACCATCTCTAGTACTTCCTCCTTCTACTGTATACTTCTATATATATATATATATATATATATATATATATATATATATATATATATATATATATATATACACACACACATATATACTCATTCAAACATCGAAATAGGTATAAGGAAAGGGGATAGGATAACACATAAAAGGCAAACACAGGACATGTGGGGAAGGCGGATTTTGAGCAGATCGCAAATTTAAAAATATTTCCTTAACCCATATGTATATATACACACACTCACGCACGTTTATGCCCGTGCCTTGAAATAAACTTGCCTGCATTGCCGTCGCGTTGTCTGATAACTATCGAAGCCTTCGTGGATGCGGGATTATCCCTCCAAGGCAATTTCCCTCCCACTCTTCCCCGCTCCCCCCCCAGGCAGCAGAGGAGCATATGTCGGGCCGGATTTCGATTCAGAAAATGAGGGCAAATAGCTTAACGGTCATGCAATTCACGAAAATGATCGGCAGATTTAAATAATGACGATAATAAAAGAAGGGGAGGAATTTCAAAGCCTTGGGGGGTGTGAGAGGGGATGGAATGGGGGTGGAGGAGCCACCCATCTACCTGTGAGATTCTGACGCATAGACTCGTGAATATCCCGCGTGCATCTGCGAATGCACGACTGAAACATGTACGCATCCGAGCGCGCGAAACATGCTCTGCTGTACATTGATGCGAGAGGGCTTTTACTTAGGGCTGCGGACTGTTTCCATGTAAACAGCTTCACGCATTCTAATGTTGTTAAAAATTTACTTCTCCTTCTTGTTACCCCATTCGTATGCTCAGAGAATAATATCCAACTTAGATACCGTAGTGCTCCTGCACGTAGCATAAACTTTATCTTTTTAAATATTTTAATTAAAAATCAAGAACAACTTATTGCTGATCCTGCAAGCGTGGGGTTAAAACACGTATTTGTATTCTGTAATTTAAGAAATAGATAAAATTTAAAAAGACAAAATTTCAAAGAATGAAGGAGTCATGCTCATAGTAGGAAGAGATGAAGATTGAGATGATGGTATTGGAACTATAGTAAATAATTTTTTTTATGCATGATAGCAATGAGAATCGTAAGCTCAAGGGAAACTTCTTTATGAGGAGTCGAGGCTTCAAGCTAAATTAATTTATTAATATCAATCATTCCTTGAGACGAAAAAATGCATCCTTTTTCGCGGTCACACACTTTTTATCCTTAAAACACATGTATGGTATTTTTGATGGTGCAAAAGAAAGGTGACTTCAACTTGCTTTAAGTTAATGTTATTTGAATTTAATCAAACAAATCGCACATCAAAACTGTCATAATCCCACAGCTAGCGATGTAAAATGACATGCCGATTGAAACATGAAAAATAATATTCAATCGATCCTATTTTAACTTCCTCTTTCCCATTAATTTATGGGAAAATACGTTGTCGGCAAACAATTATCCATGTTAGCAAAGCACAAATTCGCGTTTAAATCATTATTTCAATTTTAAATTGGATTCATTCGAATTGAAAACTAGACAAAAGTAAATGTCGATACAGCATAATTAACGCCATTTTGGTTTAATGACGACAGGCCAACCGTTTAATATTTTAAAGAGCAAAAGAATTTCCATCTACACGGAAAGTTTATTTACACTGGAAAATATAACCACTTCCAGGCTTAAACCAGGGGTTACTTTCTTCATATTTTCGATGTTTTCTACATCTGTCCGATGAACAGTAAAGTACTCTGCGAATTTCAGATGCCTAGCACAGAAGTACCAATGAACGTTTCGTCAACGTCAGTCAGACAGTCAATTGGTCAGTTTGTGGCTTGTACACACACACACAAGTTTTCTCATATCTATTGCAATTTAAATGGATGTGTGCATGTGGGGGTATACTATATACGTGCATGTGTGTGTGTATATATAAATATATATCAGTACATGTGTACATTTATATTTATACGCAGACATACATCTTGAAAGAGAGTCTCACGGATGTGAAAATAACAAAAACGAAGAAGCGAGAAAGAGCTAGCGAACAAAAACACAGATAACTACAAACAAATGAAACTCAAGCGTATTCAGAATTTTCGGTGGCCAAACCACCTTCCTCTGGGGAGAGAAGAGTACATATATAAAACTTGGACAGCAACAAACAATATAAGAACACTTAAAAAGTACACTCACACGTTATTTCTTAATAATTTGGAGAGAATTTAGCTCCGTCTTCCTCAGAAGAAACAGAAGTGAGTTTATGTTTTCTTATATTGTTTGTTGGTGTCCAATATATAGATACGCATGTATGTCTGTGTGTATTTCTCTGTGTTTTTGTTCACTAACGCTATCTCGCACCTCATATACCATAGAATGAAATATAAAAGGACATACTGGCGCTGTGTGTGTTCGCGTGAGACACTCATCCGAAGGAGGCCAGCCTCAAATGTCATGCTTCGACATTGTCTTCGTGTGACATTCAAGGACGCTTGAATTGCACTCGAATTTCCCCTTCGATGCTATTTGACGTATTATCGCGTTGATAATTTAGGGCGACTGGAAATGATATCCTCAAATAATGTATTTATACTGTCCTACTTCGACAAAATATTAGACCACCAGGTCGGTAAATGAGAAGGGTGCGAACTCTGTTTGGAAGAAATGTTTTTCGTCATGGGAGATCGGTGGCTTCAAGTGGTGGTGGGAGGAGTTCTGATCTACTTACTGTATCGAAGGCCCTTGTAAGGACAAGGCTTATGTGTGGTATTGGATATGTATATATATATATATATATATATCCCGGGCAAGTCACTCTAGGCACCTGCAGCTCCACCCAAGCTGTGTGATTTTTCGGGTACCAGATCTTCCTGGGAAACCATAACCGGCACAGGGAAAGGAACTGGGCCCCCTGCCCTGATGTGTGAATTTCACACGCCGTCGGGCTTAGTACTAGATGGACTCTACCATCACCTACTAAACCGACCTTCGGGTTGATTACTGTCTATATATATATATATATATATATATCTTATTCTTTAGTTCTGTTCCTAATTCCTCTTGAGAAAGGTGGTTGGACCACCGAAAATTCGAGAACCAGTGAGTCCCTCTTTTGTGTGTTTTGGTTTCTGTGTTTGTTATGACTATCAGTGAATTTACATTACACGTTTGTGGGTTTTCCAAAAAAGTGTATATATATTCTTTCACATGGAAATATATATAAGGAAATGGGATAGGAAAACACATAAAATACGAACACAGGAGAGGTGGGGAAGGCAGATTTGAACAGATCACAAGCGTAAAAATATTTCCTATTTTATTTGTATACATATATATGTTTATGTGTATATATATGTGTGTGTGTATGTATGTATATATATATATATATGTGTGTGTGTGTGTGTGTGTGCCTACACATACACATACGATGCATATGAAGTTAGCACCAGTGGACAAAGACAAAAACACACACAGAAAAAGAAAAGACACTCACTAGGTTTAGAATTTTCGGTGATCCACGCCATTTTTCTCAAGGAAGAGAAGGATAGAACCAGAACAGAGTGCTGTCCTTCTCTTCCTTGAGAAAGGTGGCGTGGATCACCGCAAAATCGAAGCCTAGTGAGTTTATTTTCTTTTTTGTGTTTTTGTCTTTGTCCACTGATTCTAACATCATATACATTTTTATTCACGCCAGTGAGACTCATATATATATATATATATATATATAAATATTATATATATATAAATATTATATATATATATAAATATTATATATATATATATATATAATTTACGCGAAACCGTAGGGGCTTAGTTCAATCCCATCGGGCAGTTTATGAACGAGAATACCACACAATAATAAAGACGGTTGACTTTAAATTTAGAAATTTCATATTTTTTTGACAATGCTGTCAGAAAATTATCGATAATGAATGGCAAGTGTTTTCGAGTTGAAGAGGGAAGGCCACGTTGAGTAGACATTCCTACAATTCGCCTTTAGTTTGATCGGTGTTGTTACAATTAGTTAGACGGTTTTAAAAACATGAATCAATTAACGATAGGATAAACAGCGGTCTTGAATTTGGCCGGAGAATTGCTTTGCCACAAAGAAACGCTAGGAAAATTAGAATACTACGTCTGTGAATGTTAACATCACTTTGCGAGCTCACAGCGTGACCGTGATCGTCACGATCCTTGTTCGACTCAATGAGGTGCGAAGGTCGGTCAAGGGATCCTTTCTGAACATTCTCAAGTTCCTTAGGGATTACAATGTTCTCGTGTGATAATCTTCTCCTTCTTGCAATAAATTAGGGTGCAATAAATAAATGCAAAGAATAAGGGTTCCAAGTTCGTCAATTTGTTCAAGACTGGATTTTGATTACTCACAAGAACACCCTGCACAATGCATGTCTCTGTGCTTTCTGATATCAGGAAATTTAGAACCAGGGGTTGCTACCGGTATGCTCTTTAAGTATCGAGAAATACCCGTGATTCCAGGCCAGGTTCCATGATATAGGTACCTAGGATTGGTGACCTGAATATTGACGCCGGGGTACCGGTACCTAGGATTTTGTACCCAAGGTAGGCACTGCTGACGAAAAACCGATACCTATGTATCTTGCCAACTCCTGATTCCGAATACGGAAACATTTTACGTATAATGTCTATAAATTTGAAGGAGTTGTTCCCGGTACTTAGTTATCTTATCCTCGTTATCAATCCCTGACGCATGGTCATTTTAAATATGTGAACAGAGAGTACCCTCTACTTTTTGGACCACATTCCTCATTTTGTCATGAATTGCGATAACCTTTGCCCTGGATTAACCTCTTAAAGATCCGATGAACCTGATCATAATTTCTTCTTGCTGAACTTTGAATGAGAGTGATAGCATGCAATAGGAAGACAGTCGCGATCAAGGAGGCACAAGAAAGGGAGGAGTAGGGTGGGGACTGGAGGGGGGCTTCGGGGGCGAGGGGTGCGAGCGGGCGGATAAGTTCTTCCTAAGAAACGCCGAATCGATCGGGAGGGATTTTGGGTCACGGCCGCCGAAGGCTGTGACTCCGGCGACCTCCGCGCTGCGTACGAGTTCGCCCTGGTCATGAGACTCCGCGCAGTCATGCCCTGTCCATCTCCCCAAGGTCTGTCATGGCCGCCTCTCGAGAAGGCGCACCGCGGCTACGCAACCCGCCCTCCCCCGGCGCCAATTTACGATAACGCCCCGTTTCCACCCAGCGTGCCATTAAGGGAATGGGTGAGTGGAAATAGCGAGGAAACCCCTTTGTGAACACATGGGATTCGGAAATTGTGCGCCTGCGCCTAATACATCTACTCAATACCCCGCAAGCCGCCGCAAGGGCGTGTGGCGGGGGGTGTTAGGGCACCACCCGTACTTTAGAAAGAAAAAATACCGCATGCAGAAGCCACAAATTTATAGTCCACACACCAAGCATGGTATGCATTCATGCAATAACCCTTTCATCCCACACACATGCAAACAGGCAGTCATGCCTAAATCGAACCCAAGAACCCGGATATATTCATTAAATGATTTAATCAGTCATTGCATATTGTACGTAGGCGTATGTATATGTGTACGAGTACATGTTTTTATAAATGAGCTGCTATTCACTCGACTTCACGTATGAACTATCATCCTTAGTTCGGTAGAGAGCAATGTTCCAGTGAACGCGGTTTTTCTAGATTTAAAAAAAAAGCTTTCGACGAAGTACCTCATAGTAAACTACTCACAAAACCAGAAGCACATGGCATACATAGATAAAAATGTCCTGGGCTGGATTACAGACTTATTGAATGGTTCGCGTACAAAGAGTAGTCATAGACGGAAATAGCTCTAAAGCAGTAGAAGTCACTTGGAGTGTTGATATTGAAAATGTATTATTATCTCCATCGTACCACGGTAGGCGAGATCATGGCAATAAAATTAGGGGGATTAAGTGCAGAACAGACAGCTTTAAGATGCCATTTTTCCAGGAAATAATAATATGATAAGGGATCAGAACAAATTGACGTTTGCTCGACTGCGCTAGGGGGGAAATATTCGGGTCAACGTTAGTATGGTATGCATTCACCCCAACCACACCCCCTAGCAGTGACTTGCAGGGTACTAAAGAAAACTAATAGTTGTACATGCATGGCTGGTGCCCTTACACCCCCCGCCACCCGCCCTTGCGGCGACTTGTAGGGTTTTGAGTGGATGTAGTTAAAAACTGAACTCTATCTTCTATCTACCTTCTACTTTATTCGGGAATTCATCTATCATCTATGAGTGATTTCTTCGTCTGTGTATCCCAGTGTGACGTCGGTTTTGGAAGATGAGGTGGATGTAGACTCGCATCAAATAGGACGCGTCGACATCAAGAGTATTTAAAACTCCATCGTCTCCCAGTCCATATATGTTAGCTATTCAGAGGAATTTACTAAGTTCCAACAAGAAAACGGCAAAGTATACTGTTGAATATACGTAAAAGTCTCATCAGGCCATGAATGGTCGTATAAATGCCTATACTGGATTCGGCATCTCTTGGTCATTCTGAGGAAGGTAAAATTGTCAACAGTAACGTAGTCATGGGCAAACGTGATTGCGAAGACTTATTCTTCAAGGTCTCGAAATAGTCACTCGTCGATATCACCGAGATTGTGTCGTCACAGTGTCGATAATTTCAGATTATTACGCACGCAAACATTAAGAGTTCGTCGAGGTCGTGACGTCACAATATCCCCATTGTCGATGCCGGGGGATTTTGAACCCGCACTGATTAGTACTCTCCAGTGGCCTCTTGTTTTTGGGTGGCTTGAGATTTAGGAGTGGAAGGAACGACTTGTTTAGAGCGGCGAAGGCAAAGGGAGAGGGAATCTAAAACATGGTGTTGGAGAAGAGGAAATTACTGCGTAAAATTCGAAAAGGCTGAGTGGATGATGGGTGGGTGGAGGATGGAGGCGATGGGATGTCGATGACGCCGTTGGAGAGGATGCCCTGGAGGAAGATATGAAGGATATTAATGTACTGGGAATATATGCGTAAGTTTAAACTGGAGGTATTCCCACGAAAATTGTAATGTTTAGGAGGGACTGCATATGTACTCTATTTTCAATAGCTGGACCGACGAATTGTAAAAGGTCAAGCAAAGGAAATAGCCAGTGAGTGGGCAGCTTCTTCGTATAGCATAAAATTTCTCCAAGATTAGGAAACGACAATTGAGAAAGGCGCCATATGCTTCTTTGTTGAAATTCTCTATTTCCAAAGTATTGGAGCACAAAATTTGAACAGCACTTTAGAGAATTAAACAAAGAATGTCCAGAAATATTTGCTCTAATAAACCATTTCCAGTGTATTTTTTTATTGGCGCCACACGAATTCACACGGACATGAATCTAGACTTGGGACTCTTTTGTTTTGATCTTGCAAGGGCCCTCCGCTGTCCTTCTGCTGTACATAAAAGCGTGTGCCACTTATTATCATGATAACGATAATTACCCACCCCTACTTAACATTCGCAAGCATTAAAGTGCAGTCTTGAAGATGAGGAATGCCGTTATATGACTCACCTAACTAGATATGATTAACTTCCCTGGTCGAATACATTCATTAATAAAATTCAGTGGCTTACCTTATGTGCTGTTTAATCGGACACTGTTTGTATAACACTCCCGCGTGTCTCGGCAAATTCATGCCTCCGAAAATCCACTCTACTGAATACTTTCTGCTTTTACATATTGGACTTAAGTCGTGAAAAAACACTTTCATCAATTTGCACCTTTAAACTACCTTCGCCCAAGTATAAGTTTTGGATTCCACACTAAGGAATACGCACCAACTTGCCGAACAAATTTTCAATTCACTTACTCAGTTCAACCTCAAATTCGAGGCTCTTCGTTTAGGAACTTAATAAAAGTGGTATACTGCCCATTTCAAGGTGAATAGAGCAATGCAGAGCTTTCCTCAATTAATTTTGCTGAACTCCAATCATGTATCCTTTCTTAGAATTATCGAGTGGATCTTCGATGGCATCGCCATTTCTTCTCTTTTTCAGTGTCTCGTAACCCTCGAGTTCCCTCGATTAGAAAGTCTTGAAGCGTTAAGAGATGCCTTCACTCTGCAGGGACCAAACGGCAATGGGGTCTATCTGGAAGTTCTCTGATACGCGAATACGCGATGGGTATCCCGTCAAACAATTAGATACCAAAGTTAACAATTAAATCAACAACAAATGTACATTTTTGTAAACGACTAATGTTTATATTGTCAAAGAAACATTACAACAAAAAGCAATTGAGATAAGATTGCAAACAAGAAAGCAACGAATGTCAAAACCAAAACACTGTCAAAGAAACAAATAACACCCGGAAATCCAATCGTCGCGTATTGCGACGTCTCCATTTCATTTAAAGAAGGACCCGCCCCCACAATTAGAATTTAAAGAGGAAATACGGAGAAGGATAAAAAATGGAGAATTAAAATGAGGTTTTAATTGAAAACAGGATCGTGCATACAAAGGGAAGGCCAAAGAAACAAGTCTCGCCCCTTGAGGGCAGAAGCTTTCATGCATACGAAAGGATAAAGGAGGAATGAATAAAAGAAAATAACTTGCGTGAAAGACTATTTTAGGAAGTTAATGGAAATCCTTCGCGCGCATAATTATTTCCACTTCATTTCCTGTCGTGAATTACGCATCATGAAGACTCTCCCGTCTGCTCGAGAAATCGCACGAATTAACGCAGCCTCACCGAGGTGTCCTCCTCACGGACGTGTGTGCCTGCGGGGTAATTGCTTCCAGCGGGTTGTGATCGGCGATGGCGACTGGCGGCGATGGAGTGGAAATGATTAATTAGCCTCGGCTCGCACGATGCGACTAGGATGACGCCAGCCCGGAAGCAATGGCGGCGGACTCGCCCGCTACGGCGATTATTCGTCCACGTGCGTTGCATGCCGCTGGAGTGACTCATGAGTGGCCTTCTAAGGCCTAATGCCATGTTGGATTACTCCTCTCACATCGAAGGCTTTTCAAACGAAAAATTCTGCGCGCGTCCATCCGTTCAACTTACTTCCGCGCACCGGGGTTCATTTTTTTTAACTTACCATCCATAACTCGTCGATAGCGATGAGTTGGTGTGTGACTGCGGTAGTCTACAGACTAGATTCAGGTTCAGACAACCGTGCACTCCCAGGTGGTGACTAAATGGACACAAAATGTCCTCCAACATGCGTCATGCGCCTCCCCTGCTCCAGCCCTCGTAATCCCTCCACCTTCCAGTCTGACCTGAAGAAGGACGAAAGCTTAAACTTTCTGAAAAGTGAGTGTCCTTTTACGTCTTTTCAATATATATTTTGTGCCATGCAAGGGTTATATTGCTCCCATAACTGCTTCTACAGTATCGATATATATATATATATATATATATATATATATATTTCATTTATATATATATATTTCTTTTATTATAGAGTTCTGTTCCTAATTCCTCTTGAGAAAGGTGGTTGGACCACCGAAAATTCGAGAACCAGTGAGTTTTTCCTCTTTTGTGTTTTGGTTTCTGTGTTTGTTATGACTATCAGTGAATTTACATTACACGTTTGTGGGTTTTCCAAAAAAGTGTATATATATATATATATATGTATATATATATATAATGGCGGGATTTTCATGTATGAATATATATATATATATGTATGTATGTCGATGTGTTATAAAAATATAAGAAACGGGCGAATCATCCTCCCAAGGACGACCAGGAGTCTGCACGAATAAGGCTGCCATGAAAATCGTTGTGCTCCCTATAAGGCGACTGATGCAATTTTCGAATGTGTGTACTTATCAACGAAATTTAGTAATTATGTAGGACTTCAATTTCTCCCATGCCCATTCTCCCAGTATACCATGCGAGTGTGGCGAAGAGTATATCGGTGAGACGGGAAGAACGATCGAGACCCGAATTAAAGAACATAAGCGTCATCTCCGACTCTACCAACCATCAAAATCGGCGGTTGCGGAGCATGCCATTGATTGCGACCACGCGATACGCTGGGAAGAAACCAAAATGCTCCATCATTCCAAAGGCTACTGGGACCGCCTCACCAAGGAGGCAATTGAAATACGGCTCTCTGACAAAAACTTTAACAGAGACGAGGGTTTCAGCCTAAGCAGGACATGGAACCCGATCCTGAAAATGGCGGGAAAACGTGCTCGGCCTCCGCCAATCAGAAGGGACCCAACAACACCTAAGCAGGACATGGGATCCAATCCTGGAAATGGCGGAAAACGTTCTCGGCCTCAGCCAATCAGAAGGGACCCAACATGACCACCGAGGATATATAAACCGGCACCTACAGACTGGCATCATCGGCCCTGATGACGATGAAAAAGGATTTCATCGAAACGTCGGCAGCGATGGAGATGGAGGAGATTACCCGGATGAAATCCCGAGAAGAATTTACTTAGTAATTATGTTCCTAGGACCTGATAGATGGATTTCCATCGAGAAAAAAATGCTCTTTCTCCCGGCGTAGTTTCAAAGATAATTCAGTAGTTTACAAAAAAACTCAACCTACGACAGTAAATCGAAATGCGATATATCCTTCTTGCAATTTAAAAAATTTGCGATTAAAAGTTCGCTGAAGGGTGGTAAACAAGATAAATCAAATCATATACATCAAAATTTTTCAATCGGTAATCATTCGTGACCATACTTTCCATGTAGATATTATTTCGCTGCAAATAAATGTTGTTGCGTGCTAAAAAAACGCAAATATTCAAAGATATTAATGCGATTTAGAAATTTAAAAAAATAATCTGTAAATTTCTTTTTAATTATTTATAACACGGTATTAACCCCCAATAAATCGATCAATCACGAGTCCTCAGGTATAACCAGACTTACTACTACTGTTCAAGGCTACCTCAAGAACGCTCGGCCGTCGTTAACGAATGTCGCGCCTAATTAATAATACCAGCTTAGTATAAAAGGTATCGGCAACAATATTTTCCTGACGTGCATTGCGTGAAGTGCTGAATTCAGATCGTCCATAAGATGACAGTGCACACACCATTATCACAGAAAATATGGCAATGCGAAAGATCTGCACTCAACTCATCTAGAAGGTCTTTAGACAGACAACAAAGAGCAGAGTCTAGTGTCTGCTTGCGAAGATCTTCTGCACTGGCATCGCGACGATTCCCCAACCCCCTTACAGTCCCGACTTGGTATCAGCAGTTTATTTCCTATTCCCAAAAGTGAAATTCTCCCTCAAAGGATACTATAATTTTTAAGTGCCGTCAAAGAAGCTTGCGCGAGTACCCTTAAGGACCTTACGGAATCCGCCTACCAAGGAGCCTTCGATTCGTGGAAAAGCCTGTTGCAAAAGTCTGTCGACGCTCCAAGGATGCGCTGATTGAAGAACTTTGAGGCATTATAATGGCAGTATTTGAAATAAATCTATTTTACCCGAAACTTTTCCCAATACTTTTTTTACAAACCATGCACTCCCCTACCACGACGAAGATGGACAACGTGTTCATTTTAAATAAAATTCCCAGGACTCTTGCCTTGGGATTGTTATTGCTGCTTCGCCGACAGCCAACACCGATAATTTAACCGACCAATTGACAACAGTAGTTATTCAGTTCTTTCGGAATGGCGTCGCGGCTGTGAATGGGTGAATGTAATGAAATGGCTGCGTCATGACGGAAGACACTGCGCTAGATTCCGCGAGCCTAGGAGTTAGGTTTCATAAGAACAAGCGTAGGCAAATATAATGAAGAAGTGAAGAGATGGCGTATACTCTTCTCTTCGGTTGGACCATATTTGGAATACGCGGAGAATATCTGGTGTCCATTAAACAAAGGTTAGTCAATCTGAAAATGTATCTATCACATCTGTATAATGTACTATATGTCACAATGGACTACAATGACCAATAAATACGCGGACTGAGGCTATAAAAACGTTATTTTGCAATATTTGGTCTACATCAATTTTGTCCCCTTCAAAGTACTCTTACAAAGTACACCGAACCATTATTATGCATTTTACATTGAAAAAATATATTTCTTCTTTCATTAGTATTACATTTTGGACAAAATCAATCCGGTGAAACTTGAGAAAGAAATACTTTTGTAAAAGTGGAGGTTATCGTTTTTCCATTGCGGTACTGTAAAAGTTGTACTTGAGCTCTTTCATACATTGATAACCTAGTTAATATATCAGTGACTACACAGTATTTTTCAATTATTCGATAGCTGGAAACATACTCAACATTATATGTTTAAATTAATGTTAGGCAATCGAACATGATTGCAATGGATCTTCTTCTTGAACTACAACGACCACTTGGATACTTGAGCACAGTCAGTTTCGGGAAAAGCGCGAGGCGCAGCGTCGCTTCTTTTTTGTTTTTCCCCAGTCGCCGTTCAAAGGGGGAAGGGGTCGGACTGCACGCCCTTGATTGAGATGTACGGAGCAGGACGGGCGATCTTTCTCCTTAATGCGGGAAGTTCGACGCCCACTCGCGGCCTTGGGCAGGCGTAAAGCGTGAATAAATCACGACTCTCGGTGATGCATACTCCCAGCTTCATCGCCTAATGGACCCAGTCACTCCAGGGATTGGAAAATATGTTCACCCGCTTACCCCTTTCCCGAGGGGTTTAGTCAACAAACATCTCGGCGGCCCATTCGACGGCCATTCTCTCGCGCATTCAATCGCCGCCATCAAGATACTATCTCGCGCGAGAATGAAAAAAATAACCACCCACTTTCCTCCTTCCGGTTACCCTGTTATGCTTGTGTATTGATCGACCCCCGAATTACTACTTAACATTTACGCTTTTTTATCATATCTCTCGTGTAAGTCGACACCATTTTTTGTCATAACTACCAAATACTGTTAAGTATAGTGCATTAGTTTTAATAACAGCTTGCGAATATTAGTTAAAATGCGTTTCCTGAAGCAATTAGGACTAAAAATGGACATAACTGAACAATTTTAAGGATAATTATATTGTAAACGATAGTGCGTGGGTCGGCCCTCGATTTTTTTCATTTTTAATTTTGCGCTAGACTCTTTCGATCTCAATGCGAGGATTTTATGGAGGTTGAATAAACCTTTGCTTGAATTAAAAACATGATCGAACGAAAAATAGATGTTGTAATTAATTTTCGATCCAATTCAAAACGTATATAAAACTTGACCTTGAGCAACTCTGTGATATTGCACGCTAATAAAGTGTTGACATAAACTGTTACGTACACCACCGGCGAAATAAAACAAAATACAGCTCAGATCTTCAGACGATGGTCATGAAAGCTGGGTCCAAATAGGTTAGCATTAGGGAGCATTCGTTTAGGTGCCTAAATGTTATGCGCCTAATTTAAAGGAAACTTGGACACCCTCCACAGTAGTACTGCCATCTATGTGTGTAGTTAACAATAAGAAATAAACAGATGATGTCCGAATGTAAATATTTTGATATTTCAGATAGCTTTTGCAAGCATTTGTGTGTAGTTGTAAAAACCCGCGTACTGATTTTTTCACGTAATTCTGAGTTCACTTTACAATTCATTCGGCAATATTTAATTAATGTTTTCCATTCCTTTCTTTTAATTTGGTAACTAAGGGGCGATACTTGGTACGAGTTTCGTATTAAGTTTCTCTTATCGGACTATATTTAACTTTTTATAGATTATCCATTTTTTTAAATTTTAATTTAATTAAATTTAATCATTAGGTCATGTTAAAGGTACAGGTCAGGTACATTGCAATAATTTAAAAAATTTTAACTTATCTTATGGTATTTTACTCTGGAGTAATTTTCCGGTCGTTAATACTTGTCACTAATTGTTATGAGATAAGTCTTGTGTACTTCATTTGCAACTGTGCGTACTTTTCATGCCTTAATGTTTTGATATTTTAAAGTTAATCTTAGTATTAATTAAATATTTATACTAAAATTAGTCATTGTCAAAGCTTTCTTATTTTTGTTAGTTTTATTACTTTGTGGGCATACGTAGTGAAACGGTGACTGCCTTTGCCAACTTTTTGCGAACGGCCTATGATTACCCCGTTGGATTCATGCAGACAGGTATATTTTCACTAAGGGCATTAGCATATTTACATTCCTTTCCAAACACAACATTACGCTTGAAGATTATTTTCCGTAATGTTTATTTCCCACGATAAGATAAACAACAAGTACACAAACGAGACATGGATACAATCACGGTGATGATACCCCGGGAAAATATGCACGAATAGGAACAAACAGAATAACTTTAAAAAAAGACAATGCTCTTAGTCGTAAAATGGAGCACCAAACAGAAATATGTTCTTTCCTCAACATTTTAAACGTCCGTGTCCAATAACTTGATAAAATAGTGCTATTTACAGAAATTAAACTAAATTCATGCGGATAACGTAAAATTTCTCCTGCCTAAGGAAATTCTCTCTCCTTATCCCACCTCGCGTCCATAAAAGCAAAGAGTAAAAGCGTACTCTCTCAAAAAAAAACCAATGCTATTTTGACCAGCATATACGATATTACACCACCACAATGGCGATTAATCTTCTTCTAATTGTTCCGCTTCAAGCACTTGGAATTATGGTATTGCAGTATTTAGGATATACACTTCTTGCGTACTAAATCCGGGAGCCGAAATAGGCGCCCAAATTTGCACTCTCTCGCTGCCTAACGAGTTTGGACACTCTTCAAGATTGCGTCCACACTAAATTGTGCGACTTAGACGTCCAAATGACGAGCCTGGACGCAGTTTATTTGAAATTCGGGTCGGTTTTAATTTATATTGGTGGTGCTCTAACAGTTTATGCCAAAAAAGGTTTGAGATTAAAAAAATCAGTGCTCATTGAAAGTGTATTGGCCAAAGAATTAATATTTCCTGCTAATTAAAACCGCTGCGCTACTAATTATTTTTCCATTTTCGATTCCTTGATCAGGTAATTTATAAACGATTATTACTTTGAAGCTCTACGTCGACACACCCAGTATTTTATTGCTGAGTGGGTATTTATCGCAAGAGAAGCTTTTTGTAGAACGATAATCCCCGTAATCTGCGGAATTAGTGCATCAAGTCTGCGACATGTTTCCCGAGTCGTGAAATATTTGCAGTCGCTTGATTAGTTTTGGACTGGAGTGTTGGGGGTAATGGGAATGATTAGCGAGGCGACGGTCATTCATTACAACGCGCTTGAATGGTAAAGCTCGCTGTTTCCCTCCCAACATATATTTTCCAACACTTGGGGAAGTTTATTTATCAAGCTCTCACAAACAAACTCACTTTCAAACAAACACTTTGTTTTATTGGACGACGCATGGCTCCGACCTTTCTCTTCGGAGTCAACACGAAGAAGAGGAGAGTGCTCTGTACTACGCAGGAGGCGTGAGGTGAAAAAAACAAGTAAAGAAATGAGCTGTGAACATGTTTATTTAAATGATATAATCTCGTTTTGACAGCCGTGTACTTCGAAAAATGAACGAAAAAATCAGTTAAAATCGTCGTCACGAAAGTCTGTGGAAAATAAGTCGCGTTCTTCGCCGTAGTCCTGGATAAATTTGTCGCTGCAAGATTTAAATTGAAGCGAGGACTTTAAAGTATATATTCAACTACTCAAATGCCAACGCAAATATCTATATAAAAATAAAATATTTTATTCCGTCTTGCATTATTTTTTAAGACAGCAATTCAATAATTTATTGATAAACAAACAAAGTTCTTCGCAAAAATCACCCCTGACAACGCCCAGTCAACAAATGCAAACTTCGTGGCGATGACGATATTCATTTGTTGTTTGCATGACTGTCGCCTCCTGATATTCTACTGATGTGTTTGGCTGTCATTGATTTGGTTTTCTGCTCTTTTCGTTACAAGTTGAATGTTTTGAAGATTTTTTTTGCCTTCGATCGTTATTTGAAGACACAAAAAATCGCATCTCTTTTAAACTTCAGTTAATATTTAGGTGCACGCCGAGTGCACGTATAATGGCAAATTTAAATATGGAGCGTGGTTGTGTATGCCTAGGAAGCTTAATCGTTTAAGCAAGATGATAAAGAGGTAAGGTTCTGCTTGGTGGAATTCGAAGGATGCAGGACAACTGGATTCAGGAAAGGCACGGAGGGAGGCTGAAGACGGTGATAGACTAGACGAGGGGGAATCGAAATTAATACTTTTACCGGGGGGGGAGGGGTGTTACACCGAACTGTCCGGTAGTTTAGGAGTCTCCTATAATTAAAATTGGCTCTCGGCCTGGTATCGCCTCGCTCGCCACCGATCCGAGGCAGGGAATGGTGATGTTTCCTCGGGAATCCCTACGGTTCCCTCGCTGCTGGAAGGAGGGACAGAGAACGCGGCTTACGGCACGTAGGAAATACATTGAACTTACCCGGCGCATCGCGATATTATATGGTTTGTACACAGAGTATAGGGAAAATGTCCTAAAAATGGAGTTATTTTGGATATTGCCACTACAATGCCTCAAAATTCTTCAATCAGTACATCCCTTGAGCGTCGATACAATTTTGGCCTTGCGACTTTTGCACGACTCGAAGGCTCCCTGGTAGGCGGATGGTCCTTAAGGGTACGCTTGCAAACTTTCTTTGACTGCATTTAGGGTCTTGAAGTCTGGTCTATCATTTCTTGGATGGGCTTGAAGATCAAGAACAGGGCCGGCCCAAGGTATTTTTCTAACCCCTGTTCTCCCTTGAAGGGCCTACGCCGTTGCCTCCCCCTACCCTGCCTGCCTCCCCGTAACCAGGGCCGGCAGTAAGTAAGCGTTACCCCGCCCTTGCCGGGCGCCCTTGCTGATCGCACCGGCGCCATCCAGGGATCTAATCGCAAAATTGTTTCTCGAGTGCCTGGGCAAAAAATGCGCATTTCAAATCCGAGCGCCCCCCCCCCCCGTTTCATGTCCCTGAGGAGGCGGCAATAACGAATCAAGGGCCTCCTATAAATCCCACGGCGAACGTGCCTCGACAGATGCAATACGCTAAGTTCAGCAGTATTGAGGAGGAGGCCCTTGACCCCCGCCGAAGGGAAATGGGAACACCCCGCCGGATGTGACGACGGGCTCATTGTCGAGCTTCACGCTTCCGGTCGGGTTCTACCCTTCTAAGGATACGAACGCCCGCGGCGCCCAGGATTCTTCCGCGACCAATGACTCGCCGTGCGGCGCCAAGGCTCAGAGGCGCCGTCGGAAGCCATCCACCCGTGGCAACGGGAGGAAGTGACGTTCAACTCTCTGAATAGATCCTTGGGAAGGGTGGAATAAGAAGAAGGGTGATTATATTAAATAAACTTTTAGCCATTTCAATAAATCATTTAAAAAATTAGTCCTGGGAATTGTTTTTACGAATCTCGTATGAATTAGGGAGGATCCTCCATTGCAAATTGATTTGTGAGAGTACTATAGTATCCGGTGCATGGGGACGCAGCCGCAAAAGTATGCCTTCATTTCGACGCAAGGAAAGTATGTCTTAATTAACCGCAAATGCTATATGGATTCCCTTGGTCGCATCTGAATGAGCTCAGTAATTTATTCTTAAGTCGAGTATGTAAATGCAAGTCCCAGTAATGCTGCTACGTGGAATTGCAAACAATTGCAAAGAACGCATTCACAATGTTTAATATTATATCACCTGGAGGATGCTCAAATAACTTCGGCTTTGTACACTTTAAGTTCTCCACAAGTAAGGTAGGGGTGCCATATTTTATTGGATGAAATATTTGCAATTCATGATTTATTGTTTTCAATTAAAAATATTTAAGTGTCGGCGTTATGTTTTTCAAAATGCCAAATGTTGGACAACAGTTTTGGACTGCTTATGTACCAAGTTGGTTGAAACTGATGCACGAGATATACTCGTGATAATGGACGAACAACCTTTAGCGATGAAGAGCAGCGATGTCGGAGGTGAGACGTGGTGGAACCCTTTGGCTTTCAAACAAAAAATTAAACTATAGTAATATCCCATCTTCAAGAAAAACACAGCAATCAACCCGAAGATTAAAGTCATTAGTAGGAGCACTACTGGTTAAGTTGGGTTTTTGAAGGACACAGGGACTAACACATCCCTCCGTAAATTCAGAACCTCGCCTAAAAACAATAAACCACCCTGGGAAATATTTTTGGCATTATTAAAATTCGAAATTGACGTAATACACTAGTAGTATCCCACAGTTGCAACTCCCATCAGTATCCTTCTAATGCAATGATGCGATCAATGATTTGAAGGTCGTGACGTTTCACTTTATTCATATAACAGAATCCAGATCTTTGGTCCACTGACTGGAGGGTCCGTGTTCGATTCCTGGACACCATCAGCTTCGCCGTAACTATGTATTTTTTTCGCATTTGGAGCCTTTCGATTGGTTGAAAGGGAAGGAGGACCAACCTTTATTTTATCGATTGTTTATTGATCGGTTGATTAGTTTTAGTTTGATTAGTTATCGGTTGGTTCGCCATTAGTATGTGGGTGTTCGGGAACCTACAAATTTTTACAAAAATATTCCTATAGGAATAAAAATGAATTTATATTATTGAAAGTTTACATAAGTATACTCTGGGAAGGCGAGGAAGGAGGAGGGAATTAATTGGGATTTTGGATGGCATAAATGGTGGGATTAGTATGCGGAGCAAACAAACGATTGATTTCAAAATATTTTGCTTGGTTTAAGGATATTTTGTGGCATATTGCTTAGGGTCCAGAAATAAAGTAATATGTAGTGCCAGAGTCAATCAGTGTGTTGATTTTTCATGTGATTTTGTTCTCATTTACGGGTGGTGATCTAACACCCCCCGCCACACGCCCGGGAATTATGTAGATGTAGATTGGTGTGAACGCAGTTGCATTTCATCGGCGAATCCCCTGGACGGAGAGCAAGGTCCGCTCCTGAATAAGGCTTAGGTTTAGCGAAGACATTTGAGAAAAAACAGCGGATTTAAATGTTCCCAAAGCACCGATTACTCACCTATCTCAGTGGTTATAAAATACCTGAAACCCCCGGCTAAAAGCCCTTGCCTTAAGCAAAAGCGGCAGGTACGCAAATTAATCCGTTTAAAGGAGCTTCGTGTGTCGTTTCCATATCGGGCTGGAAGCCGACAAGGTGTGATAAATTTTCGCGAAATGACTCGGCTCACTCCCTAACACCTTATTAGTTCACCTAAGAAGATTACCGAGAAAAAAATAACGAAAAGAGTGCTTGGCTGGCGATGGGGAGCCCAGGGAAATGCGCGGTTGGATGCCCCCGCGTATTCTCGCACGCCGTGGTCGTCTCTGGCGACGCGCGACTTCCAAACAAAACAGAAGCCGTTCAAAATGCGGCCTGGCAAATACACTTACGGACTCCGTCGCGATAAAATACATGCATCAACGCAGGGAGATAGAGCGGTTATTTTTTTAATTCATTCTGAGAAGCATCATGCACCCTCTCCTCTCGCATTTGCAGGCTAGGAAGCCATCGAGGAGGCGAAGAGTTGGGCCGCGGCGGAGGGCGCGGCGTGGCGGGGGGTGGGGTCGTGGCGGAGGGGCTCTAGGGTGCACACGAGCGCTCGTGAGCAGAGGAAGTAGTATCGTACTAATAGAGAGGATTATCGAATGCAATTAGGAAGTATTTGCCTGGTTCGTAGATTTCGAAAAAGCGTTGATAGAGTAAATTGGGAAAAACTAATGTGTGTATTGCAGAAAATAAGAATTGATTGGAGGGACAGGAGACTGATCCGCAACCTGTACACGTCTCAGACTGCTCAGATACGAGCGGGGAACGGAAAGTCCGGATGGGCAGTGTTAGGAAGAGGTGTAAGGCAGGGTTGCCCATTATCACCGGTGCTGTTCAACGTATATGTGGAGGAAATAATTAAAGAGGCATTGGAAGAACTGGAGGTAGGAATGAAATTCGGAGAGGAATTCGTAAAATCGGTTAGGTTTGCTGATGATCCAGGCTCTAATTTGTCATTCAACCAAGGGGTTGCGAGCATTGCTGAGTGAATTGGAGGTTCAATGCGATAGGTATGGGATAAGAATCAATATTAATAAAACGAAGGTTATGCGATTTCCAATAAAGTAAAAGGCTAAGCTAAACATTAAAATAGGAGGGGAAAAAGTAGAGCAGGTAGAACAGTTTACGCATCTCGGAGGTATTATGGACCAACACGGTCAAAGTAGAAGGGACGTAAGGAGGAGAATTGATATATATATTGATAGTATATTACGCACTATAATGAATCATATATTATCATTAGTATTAGTAATATAAAATATAATAAGTATTATATATATACATAACAAAATATATTACTTTCACGAGTTTTGTTGTCAATTCTACAAGAATAGATTTATGGTCTCTGTTGCCGTCCATTAATTCAATGTGTGTAATGATCTCGGGCGTAGAAGATATTAAGCACGTCGTGGCCCCGTGTTGGTGATTTAAGAATTTGTCCTAAAGATTGCTTTGCGAATATACGGAGCATTTCTTAGCATGAATCTCTGTTTTTGGTCTATTCTTTCGTGTTATTAGCATTGTTCCGATAAAAACTAAAATTTATGTAGAGGCGTCATGATTGGGATTGTTCATGCGTGGCTGGTGACCTTAGACTCCCCGCCATGCGCCCCCCCTTAAGGCGACTTGTGGGGTATTGTGTAGATGATTTTCCCTTTCGTTTGTTATCGTGCACTTATCAACTGGAGATGTCCTTTCGCTCATTGTCCCTTTCGTTTGTTATCGTGCACTTATCAAATGGAGATGTCCTTCCGCGCATTGTCCCTTTTCCCTTCGACCCTTACCTTCGTCTTCCGAACCTTCAAAGCAATTGCATTCGCGAAAGAAGCAGCCGCCATCTTGAATGAGGATTCGTTTTCTCGTACGAGCGGGAAACATCTTTCTCACCGGTTTTGAGTTGGATTTCTTACTTTACGACCCCTTCTCACCTCCCCACCCTCCCTCTCGAGCATACCAGAATTACTCACCGTCCGAGGTAATACCACGTGACTTGGACCAATCTTCGGGTGCGAGTGGAAACTCTGCTGAAGCATTGGTCCCCCCCCCCCCGGTCATCTGGAGAGAGGGGGAACACCAACACCACCGTGGTGCTGTGCCCGCCGCGTGCTGACCGTCCTTCCTCCCAAGGTCATTTCCATCGTCACTTTGACCCGACGTCGAAGAGTAGTCGCTGCCGGTCACATCGCATAAAACCCGTTTCCCGGCAGCGGCAAAATTCCTTTTTAATCTTTAGGGATTGTTATTTTTTGGCAGTTAAAAAAAATAATGCCCCTAAACGCGGCATCTGTTTAATTTTCCGTTTAACCTGCATTTCTCTCGCGTAGGACCAGAATGACTTTAAGATTTGCCTCAACGTACTCGCATAGCACTTAATCTTGGGTGTGGACTTCGCGAAGATGTCAAGAATGCCGTGACCCCATGTTGGTGATTTAACAATTTGTTCTAAAGAGTTTTTTTCCGAATAAATGGAGGTGTTCTTCTCATGAATATCGGTTTTTAGCAGAATTTCCTTCGCAGTAGGAGTCCATTTCAAGTGACGGTTGATTAATATCCCCAGCGATTATGATTATGACGTTGCTATGTTTGTCGCTAAGTTTGAATATTAGGTCGTCGAGCTAAGGTAGAACATCAATGTATGCTGGAATCTGGGGGTCTGTAAAATGACCACATATGAGAACATGCTTCTGTCGTTTTAACCCTTTATGTTGAATCAAACGCTTTCTATGTCATTTTCGTCCCATTCAAGTCGTTGGCTACTGAGTTGCGGATTTACAGCAACGAATACACCCCATCCAAGTCTATTAGGCCTGTCCTTTCTGTAAATCGTGAAACCGTTTGGAAAAACCTCACTTGTTTGCTATATCTTCCGTGAGCCAGCTCTTCCGTTACAACCACTATGTCTCTGCCTTTGTACTAGCAAACATATGTTCAGTATCCGATCGTTTTTTTCTGGTGATATGGTAATTTAAAGTTATAATTTTTATTTGGTCTTTCACTTTTTTTAAGGGTTTTCTGGATGATCGCGTCATGAAAAAATTTGTCGCGAAGATTCATTTCTGACAGGGACGTTAGTTTTTTATATTCACTCACATTACTATCTTTACCTTCTTTCGGAGCACTAATTTCATTGTTTTTGCGTGAGTAAAGGGGATTTGTTTGGCTAGTTTTCATTTGTTTGATTACCTTGGGGATGTGAGATTGAAAGACTGATCTTGCGTGAGAGAAAGTGTGCTGGTCTCACTTTACCGAAAAATACCGTGAGCTTCGTCTCAAGAATTTCGCCTCACACCCTCCAGAATGTCTACCTAGTCCTTAAAATGCGCTGACTCTGTTCACTCCATAGATCGATATGACTTGGTCACGCGAACAACCCGTCACGTTTTTCGTTTTTCAGATGGGTGGGCCACCTTTGCAGCGTGACTAAGTTTTTCAGATGGGTGGGCCACCGTTGCAGCGTGACTAAGATTTCTTCGCGGCAGTGCTCATCTCTCTTAGTCGAATCGATAGGGTAAGATCTTCGACCACGTAATGACATTAGAAATATGACTCGGAGAAGTCTCTTAGATTGGATTAAAATTTTTCTTAAAATCTTTGTTTCTCATACATAACACAATAATTTCAAGATTTCGAAACGAAGTTATTCATATTTCCCCATTCCTCCTTCAGATCTCTCAGAAATATTATTCAGGATGTGTTTCGTTCTCTTCAGTCCAGGGGAGAAAAGTATATTTGATCAGCGTAAGAGTCACATTGAAATCTTCATGTACACATTAGGGATGATAATATAATATAATTAAATAATATGATATGATAAAATATAATTGGTCTCCATGTAATAGTATTATATGTATAAAATAGGGACATTAGTTTGGGGTTAGCACTGCCCCCACTTACACGACCTTCTGGTTACGGATATTATTGTTAGTATTAACGAGAAAATGTTGTTTAGATAGTTCAAACATCGCTAATGTGCAATTTACCTAAATGGGATGAGAGTCAATGTTAGAAAAACAAAGGTTACGCGGTTTTCCAGAAAGAGAAAGACTAAACTAAACATTAAAATATGAGGGCGAAAACTAGAGCAGGTGGAACAGTTCACCTATCTCGGAAGTGTTTCGGACCAAAGTGGTCGAAGCAGTACAGACGTAAGACGAAGAATTGCGCAAGGCAAATGAGCTTTCACAAGAAGTAGGGAATTGATGGCAGGCACGTTGAGTAAGGATGTTAAGAAAATGCTAGTGTAAACTTTGACATGGAGCGCATTTATGTATGGCGCGGAAACATGGTCATTGAAGCAGGAGGATAAACGTAAATTGGAGGCTTTTGAAATGTGGGTGTGGAGAATGATGTAGAAGGTGAAGTGGGGCGAAAGGAAAACAAATGAGGAAATGTGTAAAAAACAGTCATGATGGGGGAGGAGAGGGGATTGTTGGGATAAATCCTAAGGAGGTAAGAGAAATGGATGAAGGGCGTATTGATTGGCAGTGGGATGTTGACTATTGTAATAGAGGGGAGAATGTTGGTTTAACGAGGAAGGGGTAGGAATAGTACAGGGTTGTTGGACGGAATGAAGGAGGCATGTGCTGAATTCAAGAAGAGTGTATGATAATGTTTGATGCCAGGGTATGTTTTGTTGGGAGGGGCAAGGCAAAATATCGTTCAGCTTTTGCGTCCATCCAAATCCTAAATCAAACAGCGTGCTACCATTGATAATAAAGTGAAATGGAACACAGATTGTCAGGCGCAGTCAACGCGTTCTCGTAGCGCCTGATTGGATATCGGCCGGGGATCATCGCAGACTTTCTTCAAGTCGGAAGTATTGGCAAAATAGTCTTAGTACGAGATTGCCGTTCCCTTCGGTATCACCTCCCTCCCCATATGTGCACGGATCAAAGGGTGGGAGGAGAGGGGAGGGGCCGATGACCGTCCCCTCAAGCGAGCGCGCCACCCCCCGGGGGGGGGGGCGAGAGCTAAGGCCCGGCGCATTCCGATGCGCGAGACCGCGGCGGGGTGGGTCGGGAATTCTGCGTGACGTCAGTCCACGAGTTTTCAGAGGCGTTCCTTAAAAAAAAGAAGACATAGCTGACGAAATCCACGTCGGTCTGTCCTCCTAATGCTCCCTTTAGGGCGCATGCGTGCGACTTACACGTGCGTATCTTCCAGACCGAAGTGGTCAGGGACATGGCCTCGTGTACGCAGACACGATAGAGGTGGGTGGGAAGGATACGGGAGATTGACCACTCGACCTTGGCAGCGGTGTATATTTATACTGGTTTGATTTAATGTGGACGGAAGAAATGATCGAGAGTCATTTTAGGATACGAGATAGCATAGCGACTCAGTTTTATAGCTTGTGACGCAAAGGATAGCACAGAAACATACAATTAGGATTAAAAATATACAGTTTTCCCTGGATCAGAATATATTAGTTGGCAAAGTCAAAGCTTTCATTATAATTCCATTGAAGAAAGAAAATGCGTATCCACTCACAAGTAGGGCCGTTCACTACTCACCATAACGACGCGCTGCGTGTAGCAGCTATTTCAAAAAATTAACTGTTTCGCTGCTTACGCCAATCGAATCATCAACCAAAAACTGTGCTCGTAGCTAATATTCGGACGATTAAAGTTTTAGTTGGTTACGCTTCAAATATTTGCAAATTCAGTCGACTTGAAAGTTTTTGCGACCGTCGAAGGGCAAATATTATTTCATCAGTTCACTTTGAAACTTTTAAAATCTTCCCGTTGTTGCAAGTAGGTACTCACACATCAGCTATGCCATTCTTAGTTATTTTAGTTTAATTGTAGTTGATTAAAAATAGAAATTTAAAAAAGATCGAATTGTGGTATTAGTCAGTATGAGTATCTCGTTTCCGAAAATTCATGCATTCAACTTTCATTATTAATTGAAGGATTCTCTGTAAGCAAAACCATTTTAAAATTTTAATTAACATGTACAGATCGCTTCTTTTGGGCGGTATCTAAACGTTACTAATAATTATTTACTTTTTCAAGAATATTAAGTCAGAAAAAATACCATCAGGCAATTTAGTATTTGTATATTTTATATATATACATTCACATATAAGGAAAAGAGATAGGAAGACATATAAAGGCCGAACCTTTGTATGTGTTCCTATCTCTTTTCCAAAAATCTATTTCCATGTGAATGAATATTTGTTCGCCTTATGGCGGGATTTCCTGTTTAAATGTATGTGTGTGTATAAAACTATATATATATATATATAGATGATTTCTTCGAAGTAACACGGAAGTGTTGAATATATGACTGAGTCATATCTTATATTCCGAAGAAGACGGAGCTCGAGTCCGTCGAAATTATCAAGATATTATTGTGAGTGTTCTTTTTATGTGTTCTCGTGCTGTGTGTTACTGTCTAAGTTTTATATATATATATATATATATATACATAAATAAAATATATGTATATATATTTTCCATATGCAAACCTAATAATACTTTATATATATATATATATATATATATATATATATATATACGTAAAAGGACACTCACATTGTATATTGTTTAAGATTTCGGCTAACTGCGAGGCCTTCTTCAGGTCAGACTACGTGGTTTAAATATACACACACATATATACGAGTATACCGTGCGAGTGCATCGCAGGATTAACAGGTAAAATCTAAAAATAAAACTTAAAATGTAAATAATTATGGCACAAATTGCTGCAAGTTAAATAGAAACCATTCTAAATTACGATTAAATAAATTACCAGAAATTTCTTAATTTGGAAGGATTGAAGGAAGAATCAATGACTTGGCATTTCCATAGGAAAGAATTTATTATTGTCGACTAGTTTAGCTACACAGCAGCATCACCTGGACTAAAGAAGAACCTAAAATAAAGAGTCTGAACTAAAGAAGTCCAGATGATGCTGCATTGTAGTCAAACTAGTTGACAATAATAAATTCTTTCCTGTGGAAACGCAAAGACTATAGTTCTTTCTTCTTGCTGCACAAATGGATGTCCACAAAAATGTCGGCCTCAAAGATCTCTAAAAGCTTAATTTGAAATTGAAATAAAAATTACTATGGACATCGAAGCCATAAATTCATCAAGGACCAGGTGTTAGTGACTTGAGAAAATGCAGATCGGATTATATCACTGTAACGCAATAAGCACGTCCTTCGTAACGATTCTCTCCGCTGATGGCGGAGTTATCAGCCTCAGTTTTTTTTTAATGAATGGGATCCCTTTGAGCCGGGTCGGGATTTCAATGGTGCACACATCCTTGGCCTTGATGGGCCGCAATCGCTTTTTCTTAAGATGAAGGGAATTCTTCCGCTGTGCACTCATTTTTGGTGGAAGATTAATGACCCGTATCAAGAAGTTATCGAATTTGAATTCAAAGCAATTGACCGAATGAGGTCTTTTTTTAAGTTCCATGGGGTCACCAAATACGTAACATGTTGGAATGTGACTTTTTGCCTTTGTTGGTGAGAGACTGGTCGATTTATCGTCGAAAGGATAGTCTAGTGCTACATGAAGGTCTAATGGTTTGAAAATATACACTAGGGATTGAGGAAGAGAATTTACTTCGGTAACCAATTAGACAATTATCAGAATTATCTACAAGATTTGTATAAAGTGTGTCTGTTGCAATCTTTTTCCTGACGTGTGCGTGGAGTGCTTAATTCAGACCGTCGATTTAACTGTTCGCATGATCGCAGATCCAATTGGCATTGGATAAGGTGACAGTACACACACCATTATCACTGAAAATTTAGTGATGCGAAAGATCTACGCTAAACTCGTCCCGAAGCTCTTTGGACGGACGACCAAGAGCATAGTCGAGTGTGTCTGCTTGCGAAGACCTTCTGCAACGGCATCGCGACGATTCCCCAACCCCCTTACAGTCACAACTTGGCACCAGCACACTCTTTCCTATTCCCAGAAGTGAAATCTTCCCTCCCTCAAAGGACACCAACACCTTGTGACCCCAAATCAGGCCGTCGAAGAAGCTTGCAAGCTTACCCTTAAAAACCTTCCGGAATCCGCCTACCAGGGAGCCTTCGAGTCGTGAAAAAGTCGCTGGCAAACGTGTGTCGCCACTCAAGGGATATACTTTGGAGTATTTTGAGGCATGGTAGCAATATCTGAAATAAATATACTTGTTCGAATCTTTTCCCCATGATTTTTATACAAACCATGTCTACGTAAAAATAATCTTTCCCTAGACGGTAAACATCAACTTACGTCTCCAATCCACTCTTACCAAGAAACGACTTCCCCTTCCCTGATGCCTATAGTATATAGCGAATCCTTCCTGGTTAGAGATTCCTCGACCGAGTTTCTTTCGAGTCATTCATCCGACTCTTTGAGGCGAGGGGAGGGAGGAGTGGATTGGGTAGTTATCGTCGGGAAGCATCATTTTTTCACCCGCATGCCTCACGAGAAGAAGGAGGGGATGACGCGGGCCCTGTGGCATCTAAATTGCATCTGCGACTCGCCTTACGTGCCCCACATACGTTACGCATTCCCTTCCCTAGCCACGCCCCCACTTCCCCCCCGAGGCTGACGCACAACCAAGGAGGGGGGACAGCACTGTCGCTCTACAGAGAGAGAAAGAGAGATAGAAATGATAGCTAAGGAAATTCCTCCCGCCTCGTCACATTCCTAAGGATTAAGCAGATCACTCGGCTACAGTTGACGAAACATATATCCCCACGAAAGTTAAGGACATATTGTGGACCGCCTTTAAAAGAGTGTCCTAAGGTTTGCCTACGCGCATTCAATCAATTCAGATTTTGGAAGTGGGTATTGTTTTTTGTCGAGCTTCTAAATTGACGCATGCTCTCCTGAAAGTTCCTTCCATATCATTATCTCTCTTCCGAACTCAAACCCTAAGATTGGTTTAGCCTAGACTCCTCCAACTTTTTTTCTCCATTCAATATTGATTCCCCCTCACGCCCTCACAGTTTCTCTGTTTTACGTCCTTCATACGTTGTTTCCTATGCACTTGTCTCTTCTGTCTTCCTTTACTGGATTTTCCCTTCAATTTTTCCATCTATTACGTCTCTGACTAATTCTTTATTTCGCCTGTACAAGTTTTGGTACATTCCATCTATTAAATTATAAGGGGGGAAAACTCCACTGGCCGTAAAAAACAGTCGCAACTCTCGTCAGACCAAATTGTTGTGTTGGTATTCGCGGGAACCAACCACAACCTCTCGACCAAGAATACCCTCTGTGGTGGTTTACGGGAAATTAATCCACGCCAGGGACCACACACAGCCACACACACACTATCCTGTCTGGAATCCTTCACGAAGCTGTGAGACTTCGTTAAAGATTCCAGGTGGAAATGTAATCCTTCACGAGGCTGTAAGGAAGACCCCGTTAAGGATACCAGGATGTATTACAAGCACACACTCTGTGACTATCCACGAAGGACGAGCACAGAACAATCACACACACTAGCACTCAAGAAGCACACACACACGCACTCAAAGGGCCCAACTTCTGGGAGAATCTGAAACGATAGAGCGCAGACGAGGATAGCGTCGAACACGCGTGTTTCGGCCACAAAGTGGCCCTCTTCAGCGAACTGAAGGGAAAAACACCTCCAACACAAGGTTGAAAGTAAACTACCGAAGACAGACGTCAAATATATATAGTGACTGTGAAAGGATGTAGGAGATAGGGGACCAATAGGATTAGTGGGAAGATGGAATACTTTAAACTTATTGGCAAAGAGGAAGGGGGGGAGGGAGGGGGGGAAGGGAGGAAGGTGGGGCGAACAGAAAAAATATTGACGAAGCGTTACGACGCAAAGCCCTCCACTCCGAAATAGTATCTCTCTACGCTAAACGTAGTTACCTGGAACTACAAGCTTACAGTTTGCATTTAAAACTGACTCGGAAATTATCTAACGACGATTTTCTAGACTGGTTAGAGATTGACAGAAGGATCCATACCGTAGTTCTCAAGAAACGGGAACAGAAAGCCCGCGGCATCAACCGTAAATTGGCAAAACTTATCGGTGAGTCCAAAGCTCCTCCTTTCTCTGACAACAAGGGATTCCCCAATGTTTGCAACTTGTCTAATGAAACATTTTCACAACAAGAGTTGAAATTACTCAATCATGGTTTAAACTTTAGTATACAGCCGAAAAATGTCCCCTTGGATGATTTAATTGCTCATATAGAAGGATCTCTGTATCCATTTGACATTCCCACTAAAGATTTTGTACGGAAAGCTTGTGAAAATCAGATTAAAAATAACCTCAACCACCCGGTCTTCCAACGCAAACTGTACTCACAGAATTTAAATCACGTGGTATCCTCTTTAAAAAGGAAAAATTGTTTCTACATGAAAGCAGACAAAGGTAACCTCTGCGTCATTTTGAATAAAGTAGATTATTTTGATAAAGTAAACAACTTAATATCATCTGGACCATATGTTGAAGTAAAAAAGAATCCCCTTAATAAGCTTGTAACTCAAGTTAAAAATGTGCTTAACGATTGCCCATTCCTCATTGGTAAAAGAATTAAATTTAAACTCTCAGTGTCTAATCCTATTTTACCAAGACTTTATTGCTTACCTAAAGTTCATAAAACTGGTTTCCCCATGAGACCCATAGTTTCAGGCATAGATTCGCCCACATATCTAATATCTAAATGGCTGGTCTGTGAATTTAACAAATTGGATTTGCCTAGCCCCCATTCCCTAAATAACACAATAGATTTCGTAAACCATACCAAAAGTCACATTTTCAGTCAAGGGGAAGTCATGGTATCTTTCGATGTTTCAAACCTATTCCCGAGTGTACCATTAGACATAGCAATCAACTCGCTAAAAGTATGGTTAACGTCAATACAACTAGATCCTAAGTTAATTGACGAATATATCAGACTAACTAACCTAGTCATGAACCAAAACTTTTTTCAATTCCAAGATAAGTTTTATCAACAAAAATATGGTACGGTGATGGGAAACCCCCTTTCCCCATTCATAGCAAACGTATTTATGACCCACTTTGAGACGGAGTTCAAAAATAAATTCAGTTATTTCCCTTCCGTTTTTGTTAGATACGTCGACGATATTTTTGCAATTTTCGACACCACGAAATACAACATAGAGCAGTTCGTCGATGACTTAAATAGCCTTTTCCCATCGATTAAATTTACATACGAACTAGAAAAAAATAACCAACTCCCATTCCTTGATCTGCTATTAACCAGAAATATTAAAATAACATACGACGTGTATCGCAAACCAACACATACCAACAACTACATACACCATGATTCGTTCACACACCACAGTCACAAACTTGGCGCCTTCCATGCTCTTGTACACAGATTAGTAAATATTCCCTTGAATAGAAACAACTATTTCAAAGAATTGAAGAACATCAAACTGATCGCTATTAAGAATGGTTTTAAAGAGTCGATTATCGATAACCTAGTAAAAAAGCACAAACATAAAAAACTAGTTCAAAACACAACCACCCTCACACAGCATGAAACCCCTCGGTACATCAAACTTCCATTTCACCCACAATTAACAAAAGAGTTAGGAAAGATTTTCAAAACCGTCAATACGAATGTATCATTTAGCAGAAATAACAAATTAAAACATTTATTAGGTAATACTAAAGACAAAATCGACGCCTCAAACAAGTCCGGTATTTACAAAATCAATTGCTCCTCTTGCGATTCATCTTACATCGGCCAGACTCGGAGGAACATTAAAACTAGATTCAAAGAGCACATAGCCCATTACAGATATAACAGACCAGACAAATCAAGCATTGCCCAACATTTACTCAAGGAAGACCATCAAACATCAGAAAACGAAATGAAACTTATCAAACAGACTCCCAACCACCTTTTGGACGCCTACGAAAGCATTTTTATTCACAAATTCAAGAAGGTCGTAGTTAACAGCGATAAAGGGCCGATCCCATTCTCTCCTCTTTATTCCCTTTTGAAATGATTTCTAACTCCTGTTTTCAGCGGATAAAGTGATACTTTGTGATTCCGCAGATTTTCAGAGTTTGTGGAATTACAAAGTGTCATTTCAAATTTCCGTTGGACTTAGTACTCAACCCCCCCCCCCCTTCTTATTACTTCTTCCCGTTCCACCCATCCCATTGGTTTCTGTTCGCCCCACCTTCCTCCCTTCCCCCCCCTCCCTCCCCCCTTCCTCTTTGCCAATAAGTTTAAAGTATTCCATCTTCCCACTAATCCTATTGGTCCCCTATCTCCTACATCCTTTCACAGTCACTATATATATTTGACGTCTGTCTTCGGTAGTTTACTTTCAACCTTGTGTTGGAGGTGTTTTTCCCTTCAGTTCGCTGAAGAGGGCCACTTTGTGGCCGAAACACGCGTGTTCGACGCTATCCTCGTCTGCGCTCTATCGTTTCAGATTCTCCCAGAAGTTGGGCCCTTTGAGTGCGTGTGTGTGTGCTTCTTGAGTGCTAGTGTGTGTGATTGTTCTGTGCTCGTCCTTCGTGGATAGTCACAGAGTGTGTGCTTGTAATACATCCTGGTATCCTTAACGGGGTCTTCCTTACAGCCTCGTGAAGGATTACATTTCCACCTGGAATCTTTAACGAAGTCTCACAGCTTCGTGAAGGATTCCAGACAGGATAGTGTGTGTGTGGCTGTGTGTGGTCCCTGGCGTGGATTAATTTCCCGTAAACCACCACAGAGGGTATTCTTGGTCGAGAGGTTGTGGTTGGTTCCCGCGAATACCAACACAACAATTTGGTCTGACGAGAGTTGCGACTGTTTTTTGCGGCCAGTGGAGTTTTCCCCCCTTATAATTTAACCTAGAGGCCGTAGAGCTCTTGATAATTCTTACTATTCCATCTATTGTTCTTGTCTTTGCCGTAGAGTTCTCTTCATGTGATCCATTCCTCTTCTTCCGCACACTTCATCTACGTCTACGTAGTACCCCACAAGCCGCCAAAAGGGTGTGTGGCGGGGGGTGTTAGGTCACCACCCGCCCGTGATTAAGAATAAAACTGCATTCAAAACCCACTAATTCATGCCAACCTACACACACACACAATCGTATATATTAATGCAAAATCCTTTTAAACTTATACACATGCAAATGCATATACTATTAACTAACACACAGATGCACCTACGAATAGACCTTATGTCTAAGCAACGTATAATTTTCTGATTTGTAAATTAAATGTGTTTAATATTTCTAGTGTGACTTTGGTTTCTTACTATTATAATTCCTGATTGTTCTGGGAAAGAATGAGTATTTGAATCTATCTGTATTGGAATCTATCTCCCGTATCTCATCTTTATGGTCTGATCTGCCTAAGTAGTGTGGGGCCATAATAATTCCTTTTGTGTCATTGTTAAACTCGTTTGTTCTGAAGCTTTCGAAAAGTCTAAGTTTCGTAAAGAAAGAAAAGAAAACACGGCAATTCCACATTGTGCCGTGTTTCCTTTTCTTTCTTTACGATGGAAAAATTCCACAAAGTAACGGCTAAAACAGTCTCTTAGTCTTAAAACAGTCTCTAAGTTTCGCTTGTTCTCTACGTATTCCAAGTGGCTCCCAGCCTAATTCCCCTAAAAGGCCTGTCACTCTCGTCTTCTTATTATGACAATTTTTCACGAATCTGGCGGATTTTCTCTGAATCTTATCCAACTCTTTTAGCCAAACTTTCTCTCAAGGAGTTCAAATACTTGCGCCATATTCCAAATGAGGTCTAATTAGAGCAAAATAGCACCCCCCCCCCAAAAGGGGGGGGGTGTGCTATTTCTCATTACATTACCCCACCACCCGTTTAATGAAGGCGAGTTTCTTTGAAGTGGAACCGCATATTGTCCTGATATGCGCTCCCCATGAAAGGCGTGTGGTGTTAGAACAACCTCCAAATATTCAGCTCGATCGGCCGTATTTGGCGCTGAACCCTCTTATTTCATAATTTATCTTCTGTTTTCCACTTCCTTTATCATACGTTTTCCTCATTCCTCCCTTATCGGTTCATTTGATCTTCAACATTCTTATCTACAGTATCATGCTTCAAAGGCTTCTGCAGTAATCTCAAGTTCCTCTCGGTTCGTGTTCCTGGCTCGTTCTTAAGGACCTTCCGCCTTCCAGGGAGCCTTCAAGTTGTGGAAAAGCCGCTGGCTAAAGTGTGTCAACGCCCAAGAGATGTACTGATTGAAGATTTCAAGGCATCTGAAGTAGATGCCTCGAAATAGTAGAAGCATCTGAAATAAAGTAATTTTTTTCCGAAACTTTTCCCGATACTTTTTTATATGAACCGTGCATAATTCCGATTTATATTTCCGGTTTTGCGGTCAGGGAAATAACTCTTAGAGAAACTCAGATTCGTTCATTCTTTGGGAAGATCATGATTAAACTCGCAATAGAGGTAGTGATTTGGAGAAATTTGTCAACTAAAACGCGCATCTCCTTGGAGACATAACACTGGAAGCGGTAATGTTTTTGCAATGGAGACGTAATCTTATTAATTGAAACGCAAGTTAGAAGGTAGACGGAGGCGATCGATTTTCGCGAAGGAAACTTTTCCAGCGACTGAGATAAATTTAGGAATTCCAGGAAGGAGCATCTTCGCTTCTTTTCTCGATGTATATTCACGGGACATGACCGATTGACCTACTGCTAAGATGGCGGTGGAATGAAAAGGCATCAGCACTCCTGAGGAGGGCATAAAAAAATGGAGGGAAGAAGAGGTCTCCTTCGATCGGGAGGACATCCCGCCACCCTTGATGGTTTATTTTCGCTGTCGCGTCATCGCCCGGGTCTCGGGAGTTCCATGGCGGCGCGAAGAAACAGGGAGTGGAGGAAGAGAGGAAAAAATAATTGAAAGCCGACGTGCGTGGGGAGAGTGAGAGCCCTTTCCAGGCCAAGGACGCGGGCCACACGCGTGTCCGACTTCTTTTATTTTTTTTTGGGCGAAACGAACGGTTGCTCGCGTGATTCACGCAGTCGATCCAAGTAACAAAAGAGGGCTTCCATGCGAAGTGATTGCACTTCCGTTCCCATGGCCACTCGGATGGAATCAATCATTAGGCAACCAGTAAAGTGATCTGTTCTCTCTTCGCGTAACATTTATGGGTGCCATATTATACTTGGGTGGGCTCGAAAAAAATAATAATTTTTTATGATCTTCTCGGTGGCTCACCCTTGATTTTGATCTTGTACTATGTCAGTATCATTCATGGAAACCTATTAGCTGTTGGTTTATCAGAACAACATGCTACGTTGTTCACCGGATGGGTGAGGCGAGAATAGTTCCGTTACAATTTTTTGAAGGAGGGTATAGGGATGGATGCGACGATAAGGCTACCTGATCAATACCGCTCGACACAGTAGCATTCCTTTTAAAATGCAGTTTATAATCCATCCAAAATTGTATAAAATATGTAATCGTAAAACAATTGTACATTTTATAAGAATCCGTTCCGATATTGGAAAAGAGGGTAGTAGGGATGGATTGGTTCGATTGGGGATGAAATAGCATAGAGAATATAAAAAATATATACATATGATTTGTATAAAAAGTATCGGGCAAAGTTTCGGAAAAATAGATTTACTTAAGGTATTGCTCGTACAATGCCTCAATATTCTTCCAAGTACATCCCTTGAGCGTCGACATACTTTTGCCCTTACTGCTTTTCCACGAATCGAAAGCTTCCTGGTAGTAGGAAGGCCCTTAAGGGTACGCTTGGAAGCTTCTTTGACGGCACTTAGGACCCCATGGTGGTGTCCAAAAGGGAGGATTTTACTTTTGGGAATAGGAAATAGCCTGATGGTGTCAAGTAGGAGCAAGCTTCTTTGACGGCACTTAGGGTCCCATGGTGGTGTTCTTTGAGGGAGGATTTCACTTTTGGGAATAGGAAATAGTCTGCTGGTGTCAAGTCGGGACTGTAAGGGGGTTGGGGAATCGTCGCGATGACTTTGCAGGCCTTCGCAAACAAACACACTCGACTCTGCTCTTGGTTGTCCATCTAAAGACCTTCGGAATGAGTTAAGGGCAGATCTTTCGCATCACCAAATTTTCAGTGATAATTATAAAATGTTCATTGTGCACTGTCATCTTATCATCTTATATCAATACCATTACTATCTACGATCATGTGAACACTATTGTGGGTAGAACCTTCACTCGTCTCTTCCTACGAGCTTCCGTTTTCATTTAAGATTTTGCTGTAGTGGTTTTCCTTCCTTCCCCCTCCCCTTGGGCTCCCCATACCTTTATGTCACCCCCATAAACTGTTTCCTATCACATTTTTCTCTGGACTGCCCCATCAGTGCTGCTCGTCGATTCACCACCAACCCTCTGCCGCCCTCTTTTTAACACGCCCCCGCCTTCATACCAAACATTTTTTCCATAGCACACAACACTTAAAGCGACCAAAAAAATTCAACAGTTTTCGCACCCACGTACGTAAGACAAATAACTCTCTGCGAAAACACATAATCAACTTTTACCCTCACGCCGACATTGACTTCATTTGTTTTAAAAGTGATTTTTTTTCGATTGCTCGAAAGACTTTAAACGAGAAATTCATCAACGTATACTCAACATCACGCAAGCCACCCCAAGGGAGGGTGGCGGGGGTTGATAGGTCACCAGCAATGCATGCACAATTCCAATAATGTCACCTCCACCCAAATATAAGATTGATAATTGACTCAAAAATAGTTAATCACACGAATGAAGTTACCAAAATGCAACAGTATTCAATAAGATGACACGAATATTCAAATCATGCCATATAACTGTTAAAAAATGGTTTTATTAAATAAAGAATACCATGCAGGACATAGACAAATATAAACAACATCAATTATAATTATCTCGTACGCGATTGCTGTCATGTCTATTTTGATCTCTAATGGTATGAGGAAAAAATAAATTTTAATACTAGCCGTTATACAATAAATCTCCCTGATTTTACTTTGGTGATCTGATCTACCGTAGTGAGTCGGGGCCTGTCTTAAACATCCTCAGATGAGTAACCTGCCTCAAATTTACGCAAAAAATTTAACCTACCTTTAGGCCTACGGTCAACTAATGGCTCCCATTCTAATTTTTCCAATAGTGTCGTGACACTGGTACCTTGTTCATAACAAATTTCCACAAACCTAGCTGCTCTACGTTGCCTTGGATCTAGTTCCAAAATTAAGCCTACTTCATGAGGATCCCATAAACCCGCAGCATACTCAAGGTGGGGCCTATCTAGCGTGAAAATTGAAGCAATTAAATATCATGATGACATGAAAATGTTGCTTTGAAATTCCAAATGCAGGAACATTTTTAGATCTATAATATCTTGGCTGATCACACTTTAATTAAAGAACTACAGTGATACCTCTTTTTGTTTGCAAAAAACTTCCCTCCAGAAAAATTATTTTGGGCAATAGTAATTAGATGGTGATCACAGGTAATAAATCCTGAATTTTTAATGATGGAGCGCTTTCACGGTAACTTGTATTCTCTTTGAAGAGCCCCATCGCGTGCTTTCACTATGACGTGCAAGTCATTCCCTTCTTTGTAGAAATTGTCTCTCAGGCATGTGGAATGAATCATGCCATTCGCCTATTACTATGTACCTTTCGGGAGTGTGACGTGACGTGGTTAAATATAATGCCATCGGGCGATGGATAGGAATTGAGGCTGATTTTTCACCGCCACATCGATTTTGCCGCACCGCAGCCGGGAGGAGACAACCTGCCGTTTCAATCCACTCCTGAAAGAGCGGGTTCTGCATTTGTTGACTTCGCGCACGGGGTCACGCAAGGGTCGTCAATCATTACAGGGCCTATGGTTTTTATTTTTCCGACCGGCGGGTCACACTGGCGCCGCAACTCACTCATTTGGGGGATGGCGGGGTGGGGGAGGGGGTGAATGCGAGTGTTACCCCCTCCCTCCCTCCCTCTCGCGTTGTCCCCCCGGTTCGATGGGGTTCGATCGCTAGAGTGCACACATCTTCACTCGCGTGATTTCAATGGCGGGTGATTAGTATTAATAAGGCACCCATTGATGAATCATTATAAACCACTAGGATATTATTCATTTTTGAAACGCCACCCTCTTAAAACTTAATTTGGTCTGAAAATTTCGAGTAACCTACCTTTTGAAAGGTTTTGCTTTATTTTTTGTTCGTCATTAATATGTGTTGAGGTAGTGCCCGAATTCCACAGAAATGGGTTCGAGTTAAATGCTTATTTTTAAGACAACTTTGAATTCCGTGGTTTCAAAAATAATATACCCCATTAAAAATCTGTAAATTTCAACTTTCCTTCCTACAGAGAGTCTGTCTGAATTTGTAGAAGTGTCATGCTCCCAAATTTGGTCTCCGGAAGGGGTTTAGAAGTTTGGATCGCGGCTGTACACGAGTCGGAAGTATCTGTCGCCGTAATTCGTGCAACGCCGAAATTGTAATACATCTCCCTCGCACGGAGATACGATTTGCGAAAACACACGCTTTTTAAACAGCACTCTTTAAGAGATACACCCTAATGCAATAATTTCAGAGTGTAAAAAAATCATTCGCCTTGACCGGGATTCGAACCCTGATCCTTTGGTGTCCGGCCGAGAGCTTTAACCAGTTAAGCTATCAGAATCTCCTTGGTCAGTTTTTTGGAAGATACACCCTAATTCCTTTTCAAAACTTATTTTGGATTAGTTTTAAGGTGAAATTTTTCAAAATTAAATGCGATGACTAGCTGTTTTTCGGACGACTAATTAATCATTAGCGTTTAAACGGAAGGCTGGCGGATGCTCTTTATGTTTTCACTATTTCAACCCTCACGTAATTGTACACATGATAACAGTTTTTCGTGAGAACGACACGTGTTTCCGCAATGTCAGTCCATAATCCCTCCTGGTGTTGGTAATCTTCCGCTGCCATAAGAACGTGTATAAAATTCTTGAATGTTCGATTTAAATTCCTAATGAAACTGATGCGGAAAGTCCCTGTTTGTTGGAGTTCAGTTTGGGGATGGAAATAAAATGTTATCAAAATTACATCCTCACTCGGCCTCCTTAATTTGATGGGTTTCAATGGGCATGTTGCCGAAGGTCGACCTGAATCTCATCTTCCTCTGGGCAACTGGAAAATTTCGTCCCAAGGCCATGGGGGCGAGAGACTTTTTGCCTGGTCGGCAAATCACGATTTTTTTCTGCCCAACTGCATTCAAAAAAGACAATTCAACCCTTTGGCGGGTAAATTTTTCCGCGGATTCGACACAAATCGTTCACTTGAATGAAGGTCAAGAAGAGATTGTACGATAAGATCACCCTCGTATTATTGGTCGAGTGAATAGTCAGAACACAATGCTCGCGATCTCCGAAGTGCATCGTAAGGAGAATGGAGATCAACTGATCGGGATATAAGGATCGTTCCGGGGAGGGGGGATGCGGTCGTCCAAGTATCACGGGTGGTGACCAAACACCCTCCGCTATACGCCCTTGCGGTGCATCATGTAGATGTAGCGATCACATGACTATAAAAATCCAATGAAACCACTTTAAATCACTAGTTATAGGATCATGTAAAAGACTAAGAGGGTGAGTTAGGGATGGAGGATTTTCAGAAATTTACGAAAAATATTTTATAACACTTTTCCTACAGAGAATGTTGGAGATAATGTCAAATTCTAAAACAATCGAACCAATTCGGGCACCGGAACCAGCCCTTGGGTGGATAATTTCAATGCTCCCATGGGGCTGCAGGATCACGAAAGGAACTTCGTGGTTTCAATTAATATTAACCCCGGAGACCACCGAAGAGAAAAGTATGCCCAAAGTCACCCCAATCCCCATCTGGATCCGACCCTGGAAATTCACTGAGGGGTCCCATTTCGTCTCGCCAAGAGTACGTACGCACTCGTTGACGTGAGCGTCAATTGTTAACGTTGATGGTCATCCACTTCTCGGTTCTTCATCTGTCAAGGTTTGTCCATGCTGGAAGCGTACCCACTGTGCCCGACTCATAGAAGCATTGCCAAATGCCTCTTGAATGATGCATAAGTTTCAGTTGCACTTTTCCCGAGGTTAAAACCAAATTCAATGCACACGAGCTGCTTTTCAAACACCTTCATTCTCACCTACACAAGAATATGCACAGGAAGTGTGTGCAAGCTCAGACATTAATCGCTGTTGTGCGGAGACAAGTCGAGATAGGGTCTCGATCATTGCGTCGTCCTTCTTCTCACAGACGCCGGTATAAGGCGATATCTCACTGATTGTGATCCGTCAAGTAATTTGCGTGTAGAAAGACCGTGGGGCCATATATTTTTTTGTACAGACCTAGTACTGCGAAGCACTGATGTAAATGTAGAACATTATTTTCGATGTATCGTTATGTAACAAAAATCTCGCTTTCTATTCACGTTCGTTAGGCCATGTTGATTTCAAGTAATCTCCTACGACATAGTTTGGATAATAGTTGGATGAGTACGCTTAGGGTGGAAATATCGCATATTTTTAAAATTTGGATTCTACTTAGAGAAACTGTGACTTTGAAGCGATTTACATAACCCTAATTCTTTTCGTTTTGCGAACTGAATGCCATAAACTAATGTATTGAATAATGAATAATTCATTTCTCAAGAATGTGAGAAACACTCTTCCTTTACATCACAATGTAAACACTGGTAGTAACTACATTTCTAAATGTAAAATTAATGCTCACGCGAAGAAATTTTGGCGTCTATGAGAAAATGAGAAACTGGATTGGCTTTGGGGGATTATCCACGTTTTTTCTTCAGGGAGAGTAAATTCGTCGCACGTTTGCTGAGCTTAACGAGTTAATGAATAATTAGCAAAATGTCTGCCTATCATATTTCTTGTAGGTCGAAAAGATATAGCTGAAATCGGTTCTAAAGTCCTCGCAGTGAAATAACGTCTCTTCAAGGTCGCTATTCAATCTCTGCTAACCCACGCCTGCCCCCAATTTGGGCCCACACAGCTGCATATGTTAAACTGCTTCAAGATGGGACCCTCGACATACAAAACGAAATTCCCTGAATCTCAAGAAGTCGACAAATCCACGAAACGAAATCAAGAAGGAACTCAAATTAACCCCGCAACTCGGTATTCAGATGTCAATAATTTAAGCAATTATCCGACGCCACGCGATTACTGGGAAACCTGTCACGCTAAATAATAATTTGTACGAAGCAAAAGAATGTCTAAAAACCCCGCCGACGCCATTATGCCTCTTCCCTCCCTTTCTTCTCGAATTCTTAACTGCCTAAGAATCCCGAAATAAGCCATGACTGAGTCGTGCTCCTTTCACGCGGCCTTGACGTTCCTTCGTAACTGACGTAACGATCAGTTCGTAATGCAGTCAGCGGCTGCAATGCTATAATTAATCGGTCCCTTCTTAGAATTTAGCTTTCTGTGATGCTTAAAGTTTTCTTAACTCATTCGTCTCTTAGGAGCGGGTGACATACAAATACCTTCCAGCCAACGTCTCAAGACGCTCGCTAGGAGACGCCAGAGAGAAGAAAGGGTTTCCAGAGACCATTATATCACTATTGATTTATCATACCAGAATGATTGAAATATTCAGCCCAATGGACCCACCGACATACCGAAATTCATGGGCGAACATATGTTTCGAGAATAAAAAGATCGTTTTCCCCCTTTTGACACTGCATCGGACAAAGTCCACTCCTAAAGTTGCCTCTACCGATGCAAGGCAAGGCCCAGCGGGCCGAGTCCCGTAGTTGTTAGGACTCATACTCTGATCTACGCCCATCAGAAAGTGTTGGGATTAATAATCAAGGTTATTTCCCGTTGCCTTCCTCAATAGTGTTTTTAACGTGACACCATCACGCAATGGCTGCACTGGGGTCAGACGCCTTTGCATCCGCCTCACTGAGAAACAAATGCTGTGGGGACTACCTTTCGTCTGGTTCTTAACCTTCGACATATAAGACCCCATAAGGAGCAATTATCATTGCTCCCACCAGCACAGCTCTAGGGGTCATCGGAACGTACAAGCCCTACTGCGCCACACTAACCTGTGAGGACTTTCAGGGTACTGTACAGTTGTAGCCGAGGAAACCGTAATCTCAGGATAAGCCCCGGTTATCCTGGATTGCTAAGCATAGCTGGGTCACTAGGAACGAACGTCGGCGAACTAGATTATTGAATGATTCGACTACAAAATAAAAATAAAGGAAAATAAATGCAAGGATAGAGGAAACTCGGTGAAAGCTACGCGCAGGCGTCGATCGTTTGTATTGTTGTTTGCGGTGGCGTTCGTCAACCTTGCCCGACGGATTGCGCCACTCGGAAGTAAGCAAGGACGGACGCGCGACGGCTCAACAAAACACGGAAAGGAAAAGGTGCGATGAGGGAGCTGAAGAGGGCCCTGGACTCACCCTACCTCTGCCCCCCCTGTTATTCTTAGGCCACGTTCCGCGTGGGGGAACTTCCCGACACGCCGCTGGCCCTGGTCGTCCAATCCATTAGAAATCCCTGCCTGTTGCGGCAACGTCACTCAGAAGAATTGTCTTTCGACGAAACCGGCGACCATTATTAGGGAGGAGGGAATATTCAGGAAGAAAAAAACATTTTTTTTCCTTTAAAATACATTTTTACTATGCTTTTTTTAGAATCTTTTAAGGGCTTTGATCTCATTATGATGAATTAAAATCACTCGGTCAATTTCCATGCTTCGTTTATTTCACTCAACCATGGTTGGGGCAAAATGTCATTTTCAAGGTGTTTAGGAACCTTTTTAATAGCATGAGGTGGAAAAATCTTGAAACCATGAAGAGCATTAAATCATCCCCATTAATGGTTAACAGACAACTTTCCTCAGGTGGAGTTGAGGACATGGTTGAGTAGTGTATTTATGAAACATCATTCAACATTAGTATTTCAATCCTAAGATTGGTTTAATATAAACTTCCATCCTTCTTATTTCAATGTCAGACTGTATCTTCTAGAGAGATTAATGTGGTTGTTTCCCATTCCCCTCCAACCAGATCATAGCACTGCAACCAATTATGTTATTTATTATCATTCTTACTGTGGCACTTGGCACTTAACTTATCTTGACCTGCACTCTATGTGCCTTATAATGAAACTGCTACCTTTCCCTATTGGTACAAAGGCAGGGATTCCCATTTCTGATTTTCTTTCATTGCCTCATGCTGGAAAAAGCAGAAATACAAGAACTCACCCAAGGCTGAATATTCATGGTGCCTCAGAAAATCGAACCAGTATTTAGACTCACCCTAATCGAACCCTATATTTAGACTCAACCCCTCGGCTACCCCTTATGAAATATAACCATATGACAAGGGATGTAAAAAAGGTGAAATTCTTAAGAACAACGTGAAAATGTTTCATATTTATTGCATTGCTCTGTATGCTATTTTATATATTAAAATTCTGTATTTGAACTTTTCATTTTAATAAGAAGGCACATAAATACAAATTTCAGGTTGAGAGTTAAGCTTCCAATCCCTAATTCTCTTGGCCCCTAATTCCTGCTCACCGATCCTTAGATCATATCATATAATCCAACTATAGACATGAATGTTGATTGGCCTAGATGTGAATTTTTTCTGTTATTTACAACATGAAATTCCATCAGTTATATGGACATGTTTGAAAAAGTAACAACACACTGACGTGCACATCTCGTTGTTATTATTTCAATCCAAAGAATGGTTGGCTATAACACACCACTCTTCTTTCCAATGCCAACAACCTGGATTACCCTGGTGGGTCTTCAATCAACCATATCCTTCTCTAATTGGCCTGTGTCAGTCTAAACTCTACCTTTTTTGAAAGCTCCTGGATAGATTGCCCAAAGATTACTACCCTTGACTATAATTAGCTCACTGCTAGAGTGGGATGCCTTATGACATTGGGATGGTTATAGTCATGATATGGGAACTGTTCTGTGATTACAGAAGAAAATCATAAGATTTTTAGCTGATACTAAATTTGATTATCACCGTAAACCCCCATTAATTAGAGAAGTAATAATGAGTGAAATAAATCTGTGCATTTTAGAAACACTGCTCTAAACAAAGACAAACATTGTTCATTGCAGTAGGGGGTTATGACACCTACAATCATAATGCAAGGAAAAGTCCTCTGCACTGCCATTTTGTAGGTTCGAGGAAACAATGGAATAAATGGAACAGTGCAAAATTAATTTTAAAATTTCCTGAATGCACACAAAATGAATCCTTTGCAAGACTCCAAAGTTAATTGAGTACCTGGTTTATTTATGACCTGCTTTATATGCTGAAAGGGGAACTAGAATGAAACCAGTTGGCTTGAAAGAAAACTGGAATTTTTATACATTAATCTGCAAAAATTCCTCTCTATATCTTAATGAGATCTATAAATATTTGAAACATTTCTGTGGCTACTAAAATTCATTCATGTTATTATTTTGCATTGTGTGTGTCTTGATCGTCATTTTGTAATTATGCTCCCAACATATCTTATCACGGTACGCTCAATCTATCTGGTTCTTTGCCTGTTCATTATCCATATGGTCTTTTCCCCTCATCTGTCACTTTAACCATTTCATCTTCACCATCTGCTCCTGAAATTCCAATATTCCCATAAACTTTTTAAAATTAATCACGCAAAATTTTCATTGGAGGGAATATCTATTCCACATTAATTCGTCCTTGGTTGAAATATTTTCGGCAGAAACTTTATGCCATTTTTGCAAAAAAATGTTATGGGGAGCTCCCTGGAGAACATATGAGATGAATGATTGAAGAGAATTTCTGACAATTTTTCCAGTATTATTCACTAAAGCAAGCATTCTTCCAGAATGATTAATTGCACGTTAATTTACCAATTGAGGTTCGTTGTGATGGAGAGGAAGTTGCCAATTCTCACCCCCTCATCAATTCTTTTTTCTGATATTTTTACAGCCCTGAAGGGCCTTGGCTCAAAGGCTGAATCTTTGCTGGATAAGAAGAAGAAGGAAGTTGAGCAGCTGGTCGATGATAAGAGCAAAAAAACAGCAGACCTCTTGGAGGAGCAAGCCAAGAAAACAGGGGAAGCTCTTGAGGAAGCAGGAAAGGAAGTGGTTGGAACACTTGCCGGTGCAGCAACTGATGTAAGAACCTGAACTTTGGCCATATTACTTTGACTATGTTCCACTGAATCGCGATCCTAAAGCCTCAATAAAACTTACATGGTTATGTAATGATTCTGTGGTTCTTAAACATTTGATTTCACATTTTTTGGGAAAATAGAGAGGGTGTAAAAGGGGGTCTGAGGGGGTACATTGTTAAAAATAATAGACAGAGGTGCATTCATTGATTGATGAAATATTGTATTATGAAATATTTTGGAAATTGTATGGATATCAATGGTTGCATGGGCGGAAAAAAGTTAAGAGTTAAAATTATAAAAAACTCATCATTTAGAAATGCAGGCATGAAAGGTGGGTATGAGAAAAACAAATTTACACTTTTCCTCAGATGTATTTGTAATGTACAACCACCATCCTCTGAAATAATGACCAAAAGTGCTTATCTTCCCCCCTCTTTTAACTTCTCCATTTCTTTAGTTTCTCTGTTTCTTTGGGTTTTCCATATTTCCTCTCTTTGTCCCTGTCTACCTTACTCCTCACTCTTTCCTTCCACCCCTTCCTCAAACAGGTATAAATAATATGCATCACAAGTTGATTCTTGTCTTATACCTGAAGATGATTTGATGAACTGAAATGTGTTGTATGTTACAAATAGATCTATGGAAAAATGCAAATTTGCTTTTCTCACAATGATGAAATTTTACTAAATCTCGCCTAAATCTGTTTAATATATGAAAGTTGGGTATTACAAAAGCCTCCAAATTAGGTTCCAATTCAACTTTGGTGTAGACTTTTGATATGAGGTAATGGCTTGAATTTTCCCAATCTTGATAACCAATATAAATTGAGGTCAGAATTTTCCCTCGGACATTCGTCCCTCTTAGTTTTTCATGTTATTTACTAATGAATGATATTTTTTGATGTCGACAAAATATATAGTCATTTTGATATACCCACATAAAATCATCATCAGACTTTTATGATATTGATGGTCATTATTGAAAATAAAATATCTCAAAACCTTGGATGAAAATGATTATTTCAATTGAGTGGTTGCTTAGACGTTGAGTAACCATTTCCAATTTATGTGACTTATTATTATTATTATAAGGTAATCTACCGATTAAGGTAGGTTTTTGAATGGACACATCTATTAAATAATAAATATTTTGTGACTTCTAACAAAACACAATCCAGCATCCACTCTACGTCAGGTCCCTTTTCATCTCTGTGTACTTCCTTCCTCCCTTCATCCTGTCCAACATCCCTATCCTGTTTCTGCCCTTTCCTCATTTGCCTAACATTCTCCCCTCTATTACAGTGTTCAACATCCCACTGCCGATCAATACACCCTTCATCCATTTTCCCTACCTCCATTGGATTTCTCCCAACAAATCCTTCTCCTCACCCACCATCCCTAGTACTTCCTCATTTGTTTTCCTTTCGGTCCATTTCGCCTTCTCCATTCTTCTCCGCTCTCACATTTCAAAAGCCTCCAATCTACATCTATCCTCTTGCTTCAGTGACCATGTTTAAATACATGAAAATGAATACCCATCTTGCAATTATATGCAAAACAGTTATAGAAAATGTCAGCAGAAATCTATGAGATATTGACTATAATTATAAAAAAATTACCTAAATGTTGAGACAGTTGAATAATTTCCCTGCTGACTGGGATGATGGATTTGAATTTCACCCTTACTCAAGCCTGTGTTTTCGTTTGAACTTGCAATAATATGTGCTTCTCATTCTGCTTACAGGTGAAGACAACGGCAGAGAAGGAATTGGCTGAGAGTCTAGCTGCCGCTGAGCGCGAGCTAGATGAACAGGCCACGGCTGCTGGCAAGAAAGTGGACAGCACAATTTCAGCTGGACAGCAGAAGGTTGAGGGCACAGTGGATGCCGTCTCAAAAGCAGTGGACAGCAAGCTGCAGGAGGCAGACAAGTTTCTGGATGATAAAAGGAATGAGGTGAAGGATGCCATTGTGGAATCGGGGAAGAAGATTGGCGAGGGGAAAGATGCTGCTCTAGCAAAGGCAACTGGAGCACTAAAATGTGAGTACCTGGTGTTACAAGGCTCTTTGTACAATTGATCACAGATGATGCAGGACAACATGATGGAATGTAGCATGTGAATCAATTCCATTGTGGAAAGGACAATTGGTTAGACCATTTCAAGAAAGTTAATCTTTGAAAAAAAATGCTGGAAATATATATCTTGTATTTAGAAGTGTGATGGCACACATACATGGGGTACTGAAATCATTGTTGGTAATTAGACAATGTATTTTCCACTCAGTTTTAATGAAAAATAACAGTAGCAGTTGTAGTAGCTATTTGCAGTGGCGACCAACTACACTTCACTATTAGGGATAGGTGGGTGATTTCACAAGGGGTAGAATGTTCAGGGGATGGGGGAAGGAAGGGTGGAGGGAAACCCAACCTAGAACAGTAACCTGCTCTTAACAAAAGGTAGCAGGGAGCCTACAGTTTAACATCCCATTTAATGGACTGGGTACTCAACTTGAGGTGCTCTTCAACTAAGCACACCAAGTAGGGATCAGGATATCAGTGAAAAATCCTGCCTCCTCCAGGGTTCAAACCCAGGCCATCAAGATGGGAAGTTAGTTAACCTGCTGATATACTACTCCAATCCCTGGGAGCAATTACAAGATATAATTACCAGCAATGAATAGGATATCATGCTTTTTCACAATTAAGAATGAGGTGGTATTGCATTGAAATCGTGTTCACTGGGGATGATAGCTACAAATGAATTTATTATTTATATGCAGGATGTTTTGTTTTGTTCACTGGAGATAATTTTTTTGTTTATCATCATTTTGATGTTCACTAAAAACAATCATCATGAATTAACGGAAATAAAACTTCATATAAACTTATAATAAGTAAGCTTAAATGAATACATTCTGTTTCCATTCCTGTTATTACTATTCATTTATGTACTTAAGTTTGCTTTAAGATTGCCTGTTTTGTCCCATTGGACTTCTTTGCTGGAAACATGCTTAAACATTTTTTCTATCATAAAATTTATCCTCCACTTAAATTCTTCCATTGAATTCAAGGATTCTTTTAGAAAAAAAAAGAAAATCCTTAATATCACTTACTGACACTTTCTTAAAATGGTCACGGGTTGTGAAACTGCAAATGTGTGCATTCCTATCCAATGAAATATGTAATTAAGAAGGAAAATTCTCCATTCCCTTTCTCTATTCATTCAATTTATTGGCTACAGGAATGAGCACTAGTTCACCTATAAGCAAAGGACTCGCATTTTGCTGTTTCATTTTTAGGAAGTTTAGATGATATATTATTTCAGTAGTTAAGTATATTATTTACTAGTTAAGTGCATTAGAATAAATTATATTAATGTATAATTGATTGTTTCAGGCTTATCAGTGTTGCAGTGGAGAGTATCTACCCTCTCTAAAAATAAAGTACTTGTAGTTATAAACAATTTTTAACATGGTATTTAAACAACATATGACCACCATATATGATGATATGTGCCATAACAGCCTATAGACATACTTTGTAATGCAGGATTGCTCAAATAGTCTGTGCATCTTGGCCAGACACTGTTAGACCACCCACATGACTCTTCAGAAGGAGTGGATTATGGCACCAGGCCTATCACAAACATCGCTGAACTCTGCGACCCTAAATGAAAGGAGAACAAAGGTTTCCTGAGAAGAGCTCATGCATAGTGAGCCACATATGAGGGAAAGAAGCCAAGTTTGGCCCTCGAGCCACTAGGTGAAATACAAATATGGGATCACATTAGGGTGACAGAAGATCAAGGAGGAAGGATAAGGCATCAGGGTTATCATCCTCAATATTTCAATCCTAAGACTAGTTAATTTGCTGAGCCCTCTATTTTCCTTACCTATTCAGTGTTAAATTCCATCTCACCCCCTCATAGCTTTTTTTTTATTTTGTGTCCTTCTTGATTTGTCCTCTTTAGTAATTTTTTGATCTTCCATTGCGAGATCTTCCCTTCAAGTTTCCCTTTATTATGTTTCAAACAGATCCTCCATTGTGCCTCAGGGTGCACATCCAATCTATCTAGTTCTTTCTTTATCATAGGGTTCTCTTCATAAATTCTTTTCCTTTTCTGCTCCTCTATATACTAATCCCTCATTTCTCATTTGGCCTTTCCATTTAATCTTCAGTATTCGTTTCCAGTTCCATGTAGCAAAGACCTCTCTGTTCTTTGTTGGTCCATTTTTTCCATGTTCCATAATAGCGTTTAGATAAACTACTTTCTTGATTGCAACCTCAGGTGCACTTTGAACATAGCAGTTGCCTCTTCTTCATGAATGCCTTCTTAGCTTGAGCTATTCTTTGCTTAATGTCGGCGGAACTTCTTCTGTCCCAAGTTATACTGCTGCTGCCCAGGTAGGCGAAGGATTCCACTTGCTCCAGTGTCACTCTTGGAGCTGTGATATCTTCCTTAAGCTTCTCTCTCCACTCACAAGGTCATTATTTTTCTTCTTGTTGATATAATATAATATTATATTTCCTAAGTACTTGGTCCATAATTACAGAGTTTATTGCAGGTTTATTGCATACAACTGCAATGCTATCTGAGAACTGGGGCATGTTAATTTATTTGACATTCACCTTTCTCCTTTGATACACAATTTCTGGGGTTATTTAATTTCACAATGCTCATAGCAGCTTTCTATCCACTCTTCCTTAACCTTTTTTCCCTCTAACATGGCTTGTTCTCACATAATTAAAAAAATGCTTTCTTCAGTTTCATTTATTGGATTCTTGTAATTTATTCTTGCCTGTATGAGTTTCCTTATTTGAGCTTTTATCCATGACTGCTTAGATTTTGGCATCATACTCGTGAGTTGCTCATCTGCTACTTCAGTAATTATAATTTTTACTTCCTCATTTCATCCTTCTACGCTAGTCACAAAGTGGCTCTACTTTTAAAAATAAGGGAATATAAATGCAAATTTCACGTTATTTGGGGGTATTATTTCAAATCCCAAGGAGAGTTTCTCTCTGGGTAGAGTACTATTCACTTAAAAACTTAAATAAATACCATGTTGAAAATTGTCCCATGGCACATAATTCTTTTATAATAGGACTGATTTATTTCAGTCAAAAGTTACTTTTGTAGTTATGTGATTACGCAGTAGATATTTATTTACTCCTTAAATTAATCTTGATTTTTTATTCCTACAACCTAAATAATGTATGTGTACATCAAATGTATCAAATAAATTTCAAATTCCAAGGTGGTCAGATATGTGCTAACAAGTTGGTAGTCTTAATAATGATTCATTGCAATAAATAGAGATAACTTGGACTGATATCTTTCCTATCTTTTTTGAACTATATATGATATAAAACTTTTAAATGAGCAAACAGCATATTTTATTATGTGTGTACGGAGTGACCAACGATTGACCATTGAGATTCAATGACATTTTCCAATGATAATTTGTTCCATCGGTGGAAGCCAGACAGCTAAGATTGTTAATTAAAAAACTTGATGCATATTTAACCACTTTAGATAGTAAATGGAATTTATATTAATTAAATAATATGCAGGCTATTATACATACATATATATTTTTTTAAATTGACAGGGTTGTCATGAAATATATTTGTAACTCTTACAGCAGTTTATTAAGAATAAATAAATCAAATAACATAAATAGCAATGCCTCTAATGGATCACCGTGTCTTGAGCATGCTTGAAAAGACAATATTACATTTGAATCTGCTGCATTCAATGCCTATAAAAGTGTGGGCATAAGTGGCTTCAATTTTTATGAGAATGAAATCTTTGGATGGTGTACAGCACACCTGAGTTCTGTGGTGCAGCCTCACTTTCAGAATTCTTCTGAGAACAAATAGCATAAAAATTCTGCGACCATACAATACCCAATTATCTCATAGAATGTGTTACTATTTACAGTTCATGTATAGATGGGTCCAACTATCTGCATTAATGTCTACAAAGTATTTTCTAGAGCAGTTCCACTGCTACATCTCAATTGCCTCCTTATCAAAATAAAAAATAATTGGTGCTTATGATATTTTGCTTACCCTCCTGGAAAGGCTATTCATTATTTCCTTAAAAAGTATAATAAAAAGTATTACTGAAAAAAAATATAATGATATATGGCACTCTGAACTTGACATTAAAAAGAAAATATTGCTACTTAGCCATGAATCATGTAATTTTTCTATCCAAATACTATAAATGTAATATCATAATTTAATTTTTTTTATGAATTGCTTTTGGGTAATTTTGAAGTACCCATCTTCTGGTGGATATTGCAGTTCCATTTCCTGCACATTAATGGAAGGAAATACTTTCATTGCATGTAAAAATCTTAATTAGTTTGTATGCAAATATACTTCATTTTTATTGTGTGGACTGTCAAAATTAATACAGACATGAAGTACTGCTGAATGCATACATCTGTACAAATGTAACATAAAAAAATATCGAAGAAATTAATCCAGATAAAAATTTCAATTAATATAATGTGATAGGTCAGCCTGAGAGTTCTGCGTGTTTAAAATCAGTCTAATTGCCATTACTGAATGTAGACAGAAAATAGTATGGCGTAATTACTGAATGACACAGGAACTAATTAAATGAAAATTTCTTAGGGTTCTATGTAGAGATCAAGGGTAGTCAATCTTAAGATTCATTAAGGAGTTTCTTTTCCAAATTTTGAGTTAATTATGTTCATGAAATCATGCAGTTTCATTCAGTTAATATTTTGTAAATTCAAAGTAACCTTTGGTCCTCTAGTAATAAGATATTTATATAATAAGTAATAAGTGTTATGAGCTTTCTATTACTAGTTTGTGATTTGTACAAATGAACACTATAATTTTCATTCTCTTTATCTATGCTGTTTTCTTTGTCTGCCTAACTGTAAAGTCTCTTTTTGAGTTTTTATTATATTGATTTTTGAATTAAACAATTAATTTTTTATTGCTCCTTTCTCTCTGTTGCTGTTTGTAGTGGAATAGCCAGCAGGACACTGATGGTGAAGTAGCACCAATGGGTGCCAGCTCAGGCCGCCCATCTTGTTATGACGGGTCAGGATTTTGTATTTGATTTTTATTTTTTAATTAAATTTATGGTTACTCAAGAATTTACATGTTTTTATATAGAACGTGTTGTCATATGGTAATAGTGATGAGGAAATGAAATGCAAGAACTATGTGGGTAAAATATTGTCAAAATTATTAACATTTCTTATAATTACATCTTTTTTCAGATTTGAATATTTAATCAATATGCCCTACCTATTTCTTAATCAGTTTCCTACCTTCATGTACTTCATTGCTTGCAATAGCATAGTCAGGTCTAGACCGGCATGGGCAAAGCCACAACAGGTATTATTTTAAAATGTGTTGCATTGTGAAACATAATCTTTGATTGATGAATACACATTGGATATAACTATACTCAAAAGTCATTAACTGCACTGAATGTAATAGAATTTTTCTGGTGAAATGTGCACTAGAGATAATTCTGGTTTAGCCTTCTGCAGGATTGCTAGGCTGACTGTGCCTCTAATTGTTTATAGATGGAAAATGAAGAGTAATGAAAAATGAAAGTGTTTTTTGATTCATGTTTAATGATTGCTTGTTTATAATATGGTAATTCACTAAACATGATGAAGCAATAATAAATTCTCTGTGAAATCCCGCATTTGTATGACATTTTTATTGAAAACTTTTTCCTTGTAGAAAGGACTCATTACCCTCATCATTCAAGAGAGTTGTATTTATTCACTGGCTAGACAGAAAAAAAATATAAAAACTCTATAGAAAAGAAATCAATCATTGATTGTGCATTTATGAGGGTGAAATTTCAAAAACTATGTCAATGACTTATTATGGAAAGGTTTACTCTGTATTTCTCATTTTGTTCGTTAACATTGTAGCACTTGAAAGGGACATAGAAAGAAATGTTTTCATTTAGAATGAAATCCAAATACCTGTATTTAGAACAAAAAAGGGATATAAAAAGTCATGATCAATAAATTGGCTAGTACATGAATAATTAAATATAAAACATAACTGGATACTTAACTGCCACTAATTGCTTCACCAATGATGGATAAGTCATGTCTGATTGGGATGACTAAAAACATATTTAAAGGATATTAATTATAACTGGAATGTCTAGGTTAACATTATAATATGAGTATTATTATTATTATAACATTCATTAACATAATTTTCATGTCTAAGGTTGGAGCTTATTAACCACTAACCACTTATTTCCTATTCAGACACGAATGCTTTGACTTCATTTGACATTTTTCCCTACATGTACACCATATAATAGTTATATGAAATTTATTAATTTATATTATGGAATATATCCTCATCACTGGGCATATTTTTTCTATCTGCAGGTTGTTGGTGAACTGATAATATATACCCTGTGACAATTTGAACTGTCTCAAAGTGAAGAGATGACAATCAAGATTCTTTAGGCATATTTATTTTACCTCATCAACTAAAATATTGAATTCTACCCAATATATATGTATTTGTAAGCATTGTGTACTAAGTACCTATTTTCTCACTATTTCATGAATTGAAATAATACTTAGGTATATCAATGATATTGTCTGTTTTGAGATACCATTTACCAATACATTATATATCCTAGAAATTCACTGAAATGTTGCCCATAGTGAGTTAATATTCCTCCTTGGATATAAAAATAATACATTTTATTTGTCCAGCGATCAAGTTGTTACGACTGTTACACTTGGTATAAGACACATCAAGGGAAAGTAAAAAAATACATACAATGGATACAAGACACTATCAGGCATTATTAAGAAATTCAGCAATTGAATAAAACATTTTCAATTTTAAGAACCTAAGCAGATCAACTTTAAATGCAGCCACACTTTTTTGGGTCTTAATCTCAGCTGGGAGTTTATCATAAAGTTGAAGGCCCTTAAAATTTGGACCAGCACCTGCATTTTCTGTGCATATATATAACGTGCAGCTGCTCATTCTGTCTTGTAGAATATTTATGGATGTCACAATTTTTCACATACCCAGAGAGATTTCTGTTTGTATGTACTGCTACATGAAAAATATAAAAACATGGCACTGGCAATGCATCTGATTTGGGACAGCAATCTAACAGGGGATGGCAAGGAGCATTGTGTTTAGTAAAAGTCATGAGCTGAATAGCTCTTTTTTGGACCCTAAAAATGGTCAAGGCCTTAGATAATGAACCCTAGAAAAGGATACTATAGGATATGTGAAAATAAAAATCTCCATATTATAGAGTGTGCAGAGAACCTTTACTGAAATAGTGGATTCAATGGACCTTATTAAGAAGCAGGCTGAGCTTAACTTACTAGTTAAAGTATTTATGTGTCCATCCCAAGAGATTTGAAAATTGATGTGGAAATCAAAAAAATTGGTATTTTGTATCTGTGGGGTCAACTTCCCATCAACTTCAATAGAAAGTACTTTGCTTCCTTTATTTTTATTTGTAAAGTATATTAGGTGAGACTTTTCTATATTCAAATCCAGGAAATTATTATGACATCAGGGAAGTAAGGTGTGACTAACCTGTTTACACTTGACTGTCAATTCATCAAAAGTAGGCGATATAAGGAAAATGTTAGCATCATCAGCATATAACAAGGGGGTAGCACCGTTTATGTGTTGAAAACTATCTACAAGGTCATTTATATAAGAAAGAAACAAGACAGGCCCGAGAACAGAGCCTTGAATAATACCTCATTTTAGGACTTTACTAGGGGAAACATTCTTAGAAAAAACCACGTGCTGTATTCTATCAAATAGGTTGGATTTAATCCAAGCATTAGGTATGCCACGAATACCCATCCTGTTGAGTTTCTTGAGAAGTAATTGGTGGTCAATACAATCGAAAGCTTTCGAGAAATCATAAAACATTCCCACATCTTCCATTTTTTTTAATCCAGAGTGTTTAAAGTCTGGGTTATTACCTGATAGGTAGAACAGAAAATGTAGATTTCTCTTCCCTAAAACCATGCTGAGATGGTAAAGGAGATTGGAAATTTCTAGGTAAAAAATTAACCTAATAATTTTTATAATCTAATAATAACAGCCATATATTTTAGAATGCCTTCTAAAATATATGACTGAATTGGTTCAGCAGAGAAATTGGACAGTAGGCGTTAATGTCATGTCTATTATCCTTGTTTTTATAAAGTGGAATGACTTTTGACACCTTCAGAAGGGATGGAAACACTCCTAATCGGGAAGATTCATCTAGGAGAAAATGAAGTCAATAGATTGCTTAATAATGTAACTGGGAATTTCATCAAAACCAGAGCTTCATTTTGTATTGCAGGGTAAATGACAGTTATAAAAAAATAGCACATATTTGTGTAGGCCTTTGTGTCTCTAGCAACAAAGTGCCTTCCTGTAATTGTATGGGTCTCCATTCTAATTTTTGTGATTGTAGTCAAATGGCATTTTAGTCTAAAATTAAATAACAAGGTACCTAACCAGTGAACATTAGTTAGAATCCTGAATAAATGAAGGTGATTATAAAGAACAAAGATTAAGTTCCGTGGATAATTGGAATATAAGAAATTGCTTTGAATTATGATTTTAGTAAATCATATCATTGATTAGGTTCATTCTTATCAGACCATATATCCCCATTAATAAAAAGGTTACTCTACAATATACCTTCTTAGAGCTTGAAATTAAATCAAGCCCATTTCAGTTGTCTTTTGGGTAGAGTTAATTTTTTACCAGGTGACAGTGACACCACCATTTCCTGTTAAAACCCAAAATGACCCTTAAAGCCATTGACTTAGATAATTCAAACATTTATTTCAATTATACATTTCTACTATTGGATGAAAATGACTAAATATGTGAACTTATTTTCTTCACTTGATATTGTCCCACCAGGGATATTTGAGAAGGACGGTGTCTTCTTAGTTTCTTTTTTTTATTTCATATCTTTACATGAATAGTGAACAACAAGAGTGTACTAGTTACTTTAAGTTAATTGAAATCCTATTTGGAGCAGGCATTTTTCAATATTTTGCACTAGTGTGGCTGATAATCATGCAAACTTTTATTTTCACTTACTCCTGTATCACGAAGAAACTAGATGCTAGTTAGTCACATTTTCCGTTGAGTATACTAAATGCACATGTCTGGATAAAGAATGCACTAAGAAAGCACTTATACAGACAGCATTCCAAATTAATTGATAGAAAGTACTCCACAATTTTGGATTTAGAAAATATTCTTTCTTTTATAATTTCAAACTCTTATCCATTATATCAATGTTAATTTATCAAAATACTACATAATTCTGTTTGTAAAGAATGATTAGTTCTCCCCCATTGGCTAGTAAAACATAATTCATGATTGACATTAGGATGATGTTTTTAACAGTATTATTTCATTCATACTCAGAAACTACAGGGTATTTCATTAATAAATATATATATATATATATATATATATAAATTACAATGTTGATTACTGGTACCATTATTGATCTGCAAATGAAAAAATATGCCATTTTTAATGTATTACTGCTTCCAGTTTGCATCTAGCAGAAAACTTCCTCCATTCATCAAACACAATATTTTATAGTTTCCATCCATATTATAGTTCATCCAAGTCAGCACCAGTTATTAGTGTACATTTTTTGGTAGTAGATACTAGTATAAATGATTAAATCTTGAATGAATTACTAACAAAAAATGAATTGGTAGTAATTCAATCAAAACTAAATAATATTAATGCATGTGATGTGCAATATTTAAAACTATGACATTTAGGATATTTGACACTTTTCTAAACATTTTATCTGTAAAAGGTGTTCAGATGTTTTAAAAATACAGAAAGGTTTGATGAAACTTATTGAGTATGCATTGGTGTTGCATCCGCCTTCCTCAAAGTACTTCTTAAAATGTAATTACTGGATTTAGATAGTTTCTTGATTAGTTGATGTTGGATAATTCAGGTTATCCAGAAGTGACGATACCCTCTATGCCTTGGAATCAGTTGGAAAAAACATGAAAAATCTGCACCTGGTCAAGGGTTTAAACAATAATCTAGTGTTGCTCGAAAGTAGATTTGAAGTTGGTGTCAGCATTGACCCCTTGAAACTATTCTTGCATCAGTTTGGGAAACTCTTAAACCAGAAACATGTTTGTAAGTCTGTTTAACAAAAGTGACACATTATGAGTTAAGGTAAATAAACCACTATTTCACATAATGTGCAGACTCACTATGACAAATTTTAGTGACAGTGTAAATGATTCAATTATTAGTTAATATTTTCCCGCTCATGTGCAAGCATGAGTTGACTGTAAATTGGGCTCCTTTTTGTTTACAATGAGGATAAAATCCAGGGAGTTTTTTTACCAAATCCTGTTTTTCCATAATCACAATAGAGTCATCAGTTTGGGTAAAAATGGGATAGAGGAGACATTTCACATTGGTATTGTTTACATTAACTGGAATGACTTAATATCAAAGAACTGAAAGCCCTGATTATATAGAAGAGTTTCCTATTGGAGATATCTAAAAGTCCGAATTATTATCTCTGAGGAGGAGTTGTGAACAGAGGCTTCACAGTGCAGCACTCAGATTTAAGTTTCTCAATTGTGCATTCAACTTAGTTTTCTATTTGCATGTAAAAATGTTCTCTCTTGTTACTCCCACCGTTATTATTAACATGCATGATGTAACCACTATACTAATATTTAGGTTATACACTCACTTGGGCATAGCAACATGTGAATTGTCCATTAGGTAGTAGGTCTGCCATTCTAATGATTTAATTTCCCTTTTGTTTTTCCAGTCTAATTTCATCAAAATGCAAAACTGGCTGTGCAAACTGAGTCCATCAATGCATGAATTCATCTGGCCTTTTTCACTATCCTCACCAGTAAACGGCCTTCTACTCTCTCTCTCTCTCTCATAAGCTACATTTCAGCTTCACTTCCACTCATCCCCTCTCTTCCTTATCACCAGCCCTCGTTTCCCATGCTGAACCCTCTCTCATTTCCCCTTCCCATGACATTGGCTGGACACACCCAACTGCAGCAAATCAATGCCCAAGAATGTGATGCAGCATAGGACCACAGCCACTGAGTAGACTGAGATGGCAGACATAGTTAGAGAAAGATAGAAAGCCATTTGTGTGTGTGCACTCACAGCAGCTCAAGCCTCGTCCACATGCAGCGTACAGGTGCCTTTCGGCAGAGAACTAAAAAAAATAATTGCATCATTTAAAAAAAATGATGCAAAGTCATTTAAAAATAAGGAAAAAATATGCATATATATATATATATATATATATAATGGTAAATTTACAAAACTGAGACGGCATCGCATAGGTACCATTGCTGTCTATAAATCTGTCTAAATATATTTACAATTTGTATTCTAGAATTAAAGTTTTTCTCATTTTTTGAAACTTGTGGAAATCAATCGTGCCTACTTATTGCTGTCCTGTTGCTGGAATTTGTGTCAACTTTTGAGAACACTCAAAAGAGTATATATTTTTGCATTTATTCCATTTTTGTAGTTGGTAGCCATTATTTTGCTAAATATTATAATTGAAAGGTTTTGATGTAATATTTGGGCAGTGTCCTTAGCAAGCTTTTGATGAAAGTAATTTGGAATTAAAATAGCTCTATGTTCTAAATTGTTCCATGTAGTGTATAAATATTAGGCATTTCCTAAGAGGAAAAGTATAATATTGCAGATATGTTCAGTAAATTGTTAAGTATTTGAAGTGCAATTTTCATAAAATATTGCTTTTGGAGTATTGCACACTGGTAACTGCCAAATGGTTCCTCACACAAAATTATACATAAGAAATCTTACATGTACAAAAAATGTTTCCGTCAAAGCAACAGTACATATTTTTGTGGAATGAAAAACTGCAAATTTTTTTCATTATTTTATGCCTAAAAAATTTTTCATTCTTATTGTAACATCAAAAAGGAAATAAAAAATGTCATATAAGACACAGATGGCAATTTTATTTAGATCAATCGATTACGAGGTGATCTCGAGATTTTTCTTGGTTGCCCTCCTGTTCTCAGAATCCCCAAATGGAGGGATATTTTGATGAATCTGAATGGTGATGTGCTACTCCTATAAAGGGGAATAAATGAATATTGAGAAATATTTTTAATCTAATAATTTTAGATGAAAAAATAAAATTAAAACTAAATCCACACCGGTCGATGAATGCCTAAAATATTTAGAATGCTGAAATTATTATTTACTACGAAGGGTATGATAATTTTGAATTACCATTGAAAATTTTCATTAAGAAATTTTATGGAAGCATTGACTCATCCTAAAATAAATATTTAAAATGGGTAAGGTTATTAATGAGAGTGTCCATAAAAATTTAAAAATAATTAGAAAAAAGAAAGTGAAGGGATTATCAACCATAGTTAGCTTTAGCCATCATAAAACTCCAAAACTTTCAGATAGTCTTAAAAGTAATGAACAAGATTCAAATTCAAAGAAGCTTACTAGTCTCTAAAGAAAGCCATAAATTCCCATAACCCATTTGTGAAGCCATGGAAATAGCCAAGAAACTCAACAATTTCATCAGGGAAGACAGGCACATGTGTTCCAGCTCCTGGAAGCGTGTTTTAGTAAAACAATGTGAGGCCGCCAATCATATCACACCTCAGATGAGAGGCCTATAATATATATGACAGGCAAAAACAAGCATCAACTCTTCTGACTTAAAGACGCCTTCTACAATGCCAGTAAACTGTCATCCAAGAAAATGGATCCATGTGGAAGAACTATCAGAAGATTTGAAACTGAATAATAAGTGGTGTAAACATAACAGTATCATCTCTTAACATTTATTTAAAAACCCAGACCCTCATCATAAATGCACAAACCTGTGGGCGTTAAGAGGAGATGTCTGATGAACTGTTTTCAATAACACTGCATTGGAAAATTACCATTCGTATTACAAAATGAATATTTCACAGTTCCTATGTTTATCAATAGCTAACAATTAAAACTGAATACCACAGTGGGAAACAATAATCCAAAACTTCTTCCTATATACGAATGGAAGATGAACTCACAAGGTAGAGTTATTCCGCCTGCTCTTCCAGAAACTTCCCTAGTGATAAATAATTGCTGAAATAGAAGGAACCTTTGTACCAATTCCATCTTATTTGCAAGCATACCCTAGTGATTGAACAGCAATAAGAAATCTTGAAAGAGCATTTGGGTCCACAGTATGAACAAAACATAGAAGATAGTAATCAGGTAAGTGAAAGGTGGTACATGAACCTATCTATTAAGGGAGACAAGTGACTGGCTCCAAAATTTGTGTGAAATTGAACTGGTGGTGGGAGAATTAACAAATGCAATGCAATATATGGACAAAAGAGCAATACAATATGCGTTTTTGTCATTAGTTATGCTAAAACTGATACATATTTCAACCTCTGAACAGAGGTTGATGATTTTCAGATATTTCCTGAATCATAAGGATGAAACAATGGCATATTTGGGGGAAACACATGGAATCTTTTACCTCCATCAATAAGAGGGAAGACGATTTCTATCTAATAATGTTCATTGAAATAGTTGTTCAATTGAAAGTTTGAAAGACATAAAAGGAAAATTTAGGTAAATGTTTTTGTAAAAGGTATATCTTGATAAAAGTAAGTATTATGCACTACATGAACCAATTGTATTGCTTCTACAACACAAGTGTATGATTAGAATGACATAAGCAGTGGTTTCTATGGAATATCTCTTCATGTCACTCCACAACCGAGATGAATGATGTAAGACTGTTAAGATGTTATTAAACTTTACATTAATTGCTTAGGGACCCTCTGGCTGTATGCCATTTCCAGGGTCAGTCACACTGAAGTAACTAGTTTACAGCAACTTTTCCAGCACTACAAATGTTTCAGGTGTGAACACCACAGGGGCTATTACAAACTAGAAGTCCAAGTCACTCTGTCGGGTGGAGTTTTTAGCTGCCCAATGGTGAAACTCCCCCTGCTGTGATTTCAAGTCAGGGGTTTAGAGTCTCATTTCCCATCTGTGTGTTTTTAGTGTAGGCCTTGGAATATTATTAGTAACAGGGAGTTTCATATGAATGCAAATTATCATATTCATATGGTCCAAAAATGCTATCAACCCCTTCCGTCCCTTCAATTAGCAGATGAATGAATGGTAAATGGAAACATTGGAATAAAATATATATATATATAAATTCACTGATAGTCATAACAAACACAGAAACATAAACACACAAAAGAGGGACTCACTGGTTCTCGAATTTTCGGTGGTCCAACCACCTTTCTCGAGAGGAATTAGGATATATATATATATAGGATATATATATTGGCTGTATCTATGAAAGTATTGGCAGGTTCAGGAGGTGGTGAATTAGCATCATCAATCCTGCACATCAGTTAGTGTAGTCCATTACTGCTGTGAGGGCAAACCACAATCCTCACCTCACACAAATGGTCCTCTCCTGTGAATTCGTTGTCCTCTCTTTTCCATGGCACCTTCATTAAGGGCCTTCAGCACAAATTTTTGTGCATATGAAATCAAAATATTTATTTCTGCATGGAAATTCAAAAACTACATTTGGAAATTGATATTCTGTAGTCATTGACTAATCAGCCAATTTACAATGGAAAATTTCAATTGTGAACACCCAAATCAGAACATTATGCTGACTTTTGGTAACAGGGCATGTGTGGCAAGGGAGTTATTTTTTATTCATGGTCAAGATGCTGAATTTTCCTTGAATTATGTTATACTAGATTTCTATTGAGAATTGCATTTCATGCCGTGGACTCGGGCTTAACACGAAGCACATTAATATTGTCTCTCTCTCTCTCTTTATGGTGTTTTGTGGAAGATATTCCAAATGTAAGACACCATTAAAAAATAACTCTTTTGAAAAAATTACCTGACTTGCGCGGAATGGTACATTGCAATATTTCTGTGAGACTCTCTCCAAGGGTGTGGCCAGATTTTGAAGTATTCCATGATGACTTGAACTTTGAATCAGAGGAGGTCAGTGGGCACTCAATAAAAAGGACTGCAAGCTCAAATTCACAGTGTCTAATGAATCTACCAAGTTTAGCCAATCAGCGCACACCTGCCTCTCTTATTTCATAATTGAAATTCCAGAAGTATTTGGCTTCGTTGGAGTTCCCCTCAAGTTTCCTGTGGTTCATAACATGGCACACTCATCTCTCTCTCTCCCCACCTAAGCCCTACCCTCATAATAGGGGTGCAGCCTATCCTGTTTCCCACCCCTGGGTTTGTGTGCTTGACCACTTCTACCGGGAATGCAGGCTTGCAGTGAGGAGTCCTCATCAAGCGTGGGTGAGGGGGTCTAGCGAGGCGGGCATATAATGGCTGCCGATTGGACAGTTGGCGACGTATGCCATGCGGTCCAAAGTGGAACATAAATATGCTTACACATCTCTGATGGACCACCCTGGGCGTCACTGCTGGTCTTCTGCAGAGTTGGGCAAACAGGGTAAATTATTATCCATGAAAATGAAAATCCCAGATGACAAACAAGGTTTAATAAAAATACAAACTAAACGTGTTTTTTCATGCACCACTGTCTGTAGGACCCAGGTTCAATTCCCTGAGATACCTCTAGGCGTCCTAAGTTCTTCTTCAAAGTTGCGTGATTTTTCTGGTCACAGATTTTTCTGCGGCGCGTAACATATACCGCGTGTTTTAATGTCTGGGAGTTGGAATTAGGTTAACTACTGAAAACCTATTGATTGAATTCACATTTTATCTTATGATAAAAAAATAAATAAGCGCACAGTGGAAAAGTGTGTCTTTAATTACAAAATACTGTTCCGCCAAGTCACGCCGGACGCAATTGATTCAATTATAATCTTTTACTCTCAAGGAAGTAATTAAAAGTTGTTTAAAGGGCCTGCCATTTTTTTGCGGTAACAACATCCATTAAGATACAGCATTTTTCACCAGCAGTAAAGTTATTATGCTTATAAATAGAGCAAGCGGATACCACAAGAAGAATGGGAGTTACATTTTTCCAGTGCTTAGAAGGGGTTATTATTGATTTTGCGATGGGTTCATCGATTAGCTGAAATAGTTGGCGCCCTTAACACCAAACAAGTTAACGAATATCGCAATAATTTAAGGATTATATCACCAATTTCACCAAATATCACTGTTTTTCCTCAGCTAGACATTGCTCGCAAAAAATATTTGCAGGTGTCTTAAATAATGTGCAAATGAAATGCGAAAGCATACTTGGAGAACATTGTATTGGGAGCTTCTCATGTTAACAATTTTGTAAATTCGTTAATTTGCGCATGCGCATCTATTGGCGGATGCAAACCCCAACGTAATGGGTATGGCCGGGTATAAATATTGATTGTCTTTAAATCCTCTTGCTTTTTCCCCCACGCACAACAGCTTAGTGGGTTCAATCAAGTAAAAATAATGCCTTCTATTATATTTTAAATTAATTTTATTAAATATCATATCAATGTTATCATTATCAACATCTTCTAAATGGGGAGCCTTGTCGTTGGAGCCATTGGTCTCTCTCCATTGCCGTTCTTTTTAGTACATTGAATGTTGTTACTCTCATAGTACTTTTTACATCAAGTACTTTTTACATCATCTATACATTTCTTTCTCGGCCTTCTTCTTCCTTTTTTTCTATTATTTTCCCCTCCATTATATTTTCTGGGAAGTTCTTATACCTGAGAACGTGTCCAACAAATTTAATTTTCCTTTTCTCCGTATATTTTATTAGATTTCTTTCCTCTTCAATTCCTCTCAATTCTTCCACGTTGCTTTTCTTGTCCGCCAATCTTGTTCTTGTTATTCTCTTCAAATATAAATT